>VWZN01013794.1:125950-164625 GCA_013396955.1 Regulus satrapa
AATTAGAGACAGATGAATTACAGGGCTCATCGTGAGCTCCAGGAGGCCACACTGTCAGAGGCTGCCCTGAGCTTCCCAACGTGAAGCTTGAGCGAATAAAGCACCACTACATGGGGATACCTGCCAGTGTAGGCTGGGTAGAGGAGCTGAGCCCTGAGCCTCTGCTATGCAGGGGTTCAGCAGTGGAATGCCAGGTGGTGGAAATGTGCCTGTGGGTATGAGTGAGCTCAAAGTACTCCCCAGTTCGCCCCAGTCCCCACCAATGTCTTGCTCTCCTCCACTGAATTTGGATTTGGCAGTTCTGCAAAGCAGCAGGACTGGCACCAGGCTGGGATGAGACTGAGGCCAGCAAAGCCTCCAGGTTCATCCCAAGATCCAGATGATTTCCAAAAGTGCTAAGGAACTCAAAG
This sequence comes from Regulus satrapa, assembly GCA_013396955.1. Classification (NCBI taxonomy): domain Eukaryota; kingdom Metazoa; phylum Chordata; class Aves; order Passeriformes; family Regulidae; genus Regulus; species Regulus satrapa. Next base: position 126,361 of record VWZN01013794.1, read on the forward strand.
GGTTTGCTGAGCTCTGGGGGGAAATTGGATCTCATACCCTCATGGAAATTCCAGGGGCCATGGCCAAAACAACTAGCAGCATTTCTGCCCATGGATGTGGGAATGTATGTGCTCCACAGAAGCACTGATCCTGGACTCCCCAGCAAGGACCACTGGGCTAACTCCACTATAACAAAGCAATTGGCTTCACTGCTTCACCCAGACACCAGCACTAGACCGGGGGGGGGAAAAAAAAAAAAGAAGAAGAAAAAAAAAAAGGCGAGCCCTGTAAATAGTTTATATATTCCCAGTTTTGAATTCCTGTGTTCCCAGTGATCAAGACTAAGATCTTGTCAGCTCATGACAAAGGCTCCCATGCAGAAGTCAGTGTGAAGATCAAAAAGGTCTTGAAATCTACAAAGCTGAAGATCCTCCGAGGCAAGAGGACACTCTACCCTGAATCCTGGACTAACAGAGGCTGCACTTGTCCCATCCTCAATCCTGGTAAGTTTGACTCCCTGAACAGTACCTCCCCATCACATATACACGGATTTCATTCCCACCCCTCTATCCCCTCATACCAATGAGCTGAAATTGCAGGCCAGTGATAATTAAAAATTAATGGCTATTACATAACTTGGATCCCAACAACAATCTCCATAATTTGAAATTGAAATTTCAGAGAGAAAAACTTGGTTCATCCTATAGACTTTGAAACATAAATTCTCTTTGTGTAGTGTAGTGTTGTAACAGGCTTTCAATTTTACCAATCTCTGTTCCCAGAGGGAGAGAGATGCATATCACACCACAATTGCATGATATATCTTTCAAAGCTAAAGCTAATTTGAATCCATAAAAACACATTTAAATTTGAGTTGTGATACTGCACTGAAGTTCTAAACTCAAGGGAAGATTTCTCTTTGAAAGTAACACAAATTTTCATCTACAAGATTTGGAAGAAATTTTCTTCCAATGCAGTGGTGGGAGAGCTCCATAATTTTTTCTCATCCTCTTTCACTGAAATGGAGTACAACCAGTGGTGGCTAAACTGTGCATGCAGTCTCCAGTATGGACAAGGACATGCAGATTCAGGGGTTTCTTCCACAGAGCAAAACTAAGCTCCAGCTGACACACCTCTCTTTACAACTCCAAGATAAATGAGCAGTTCCCAACTAATTCAAAGAAAGGGCTTTCTTTCCATAAGGTGCTTGCACCCCTGGGAAATTGGCAATGGGAGCGTTGATCTAGGTGCTGAGATGTCCCTTTCATGTGCTAGGAGCTAGGGGGTACAAGGCTGTCTGTGAGGCTGGGTCCTGCAGCAAGGTTATTCACTGATGAGGTGTTTGCAGTCTTCTTTCATGTCCACAGGAGTGACTGCCTGGTTGTGAAGGTAAGCTGCTGTGCTAGCACAGCTGTACACAGGAAGTCTTGTCAGGTGCAAAGGTCAGATGAATCAACAGCATTAGGTAGTGTGCAGTAAGACTTTGGATATTGCTGGAACACCATAAATCACTAATCAAATAGCTATAGCTCTTGCATTTTTCCAAATGCAATGAAAACTCAAGCAAGAAAGCTGAGATGCAACTGCCTTAATATGAACCTGAAGGAACGCAATGGAAGTTGTCCAAAAGTAAGCCTGCAGGGCAGCCCCACACCTGACACTCAGCTTTGCCACTCAGCTAACTTCAGAAGAGCTTCATTGATTTTCCCCAACAGATAAAAAGACAGCATTAATCACAGAACCAATGGAGGTCTCTCAGACAACAGCAGAAAGGTGGAGATGCAACTGCCTCTAGTGACAATCCAGGTGTCTTGCACATCAGGTGTTATTCCGTTGTTACTTTCTTGCCAGCTCTTGTGCAAAGTTTGGTATTGTTTCGAAATACAGCTGCTGGTCCTGCCAGTATAAATTAGTCCCTGCCTTCATATTGAAAAGAAATAATGAAGTTTGTTGCTAATAGGAAACTTGAAAACATCCACTGAGTGAATCTTTAAGATTCAGTAATGTCAAAGAGGGAACAAAAGATCCCAGATTCTTTTCTTCTTTAGTCATTGTTTTCTTTAGCTACCACAGTCATTTCTGAGTGGCTTGCAATACAATATTAGCAGATTGGATCCTCTATCACAGTAAGAGCTTATGATCTACAGGTAAATAAACCAAAAACAGCTGTATGAAAAGTCAAGCTGACATTAAACAATTTTCTGACATACAGCTATAATGGAAATCACATCTTCAAAAACATAGAGGAGATCAAAGATAAAAGTAAGACAGATGTGGTTTTATACCATTTTACTGAATTAAAGGGATACCAAAAGCAGAGTAGGCTCTTAAAGGCTCTGACAAGAAAAAAAATTCCAATCATTTATCAAATCTCTGTGAGCTATATTCAGATGAAAAACACACTTAAGTTCCTACAAGGGGAACCCTTTCACCAGCTTTGCACATCTTCTGCTCCACACACACACATAGAGGTAGATTCTGCTTCTGAGGGGACACTGAGCTGAAAGATTTAAAGGCCTCAACTGTTTGCAAGGTGACAGGAGCCCATTCCTTCCATGGCTCTGCCAAGCACAGTCACAGAGAGGCAGAGAGCAGCCTGCCAGGGCAAACTGCACAGCCTCAAGTCCTGGCTTGTGGCATCTCAGTCATTTGACTCATTTTAATTTTACAGTTCTGTAGCATCAGGTTGAAAATTTAGAAAGCCTTACAAAGTCGCCAACCACAGCAATATTTGCTTGTTCTCTGAGTGTGCTTACCACATTTCTCTCTCAAGGGAAACAAATCTAGGAACTTTAAAAGTGATGTTTATAACAACAAGATTGACTTGGCCAAATCAATGTCTTGTGAGGGGCAATGCTGCCACACACATACCCTGTGTTTACTTGGCAGAAGAGAGGATATATGTGCCCAAAAACTCACATAAAGTGGAAAGTAAATTGTACTGCTTTACCTTTAAGTTGGGAGGCACACTTCATTTATTCTAGACTGCAAAATGAAAACCCAAGACAGCACAAGCTGCAGCCAGGATGAAGCAGGATGCATTGAGCACTGAGCACTGGGAAAGGCCCACCTCCCATGCCTGATTTGCACCAGTGCCTTGTGCTCCCCAGACTGGTGCAAAAAGGAGTGGGTACAGGAGGGGTCTAATGTTGTTTGTATCCTAAATGTGCTGCAGTGGGATGCTGACCCTGGCAGGGAGCTCCTCCTGCCATGAAAGGGGTTATCCTCCTTATTAACCCCATTTATGGCACATTTGTGGCCCATTTAGGCAGTTTGGATCTGTGTTTCTTTAGCTAATTCAAACCAAAGGCTTTGCTCTATCCCTCATTTATCAGTTGTTACCTGGTTCCAAGCATTCTTTTGAGGTGTGACTTGAAAGTCAAGTTAAAACCTGGATGCCTGAGGATAGACCTGCAGCAGGGCACTGCAGGGACACACTCCAGCCCTTTGTGTCTGTTTCTGGAAAACTCGTTGAGTCTTTCTCAGACCCTGCTGTCATGTCTCTAAAACATCTGGCAGAGGCAGAAATTAGCAGTTCTTTTCAGTGTGACAGCCACTCCTTCAGACTCTTCTAGGGTAGTAGTGCCAGCTCCTTTAGTGTTGCCTCTTATTGGGATCTGGCATGCCTTTGCCTCCAAGGGCTCACTGGCCACTCTGAGCAAGACACCAAGCACTGAACCATCCTGCACTGTTCCATTCATCAAACTTGCTCAACTGATTTCCAGTCCCAGATTTTTTCAGGGAAAAGTGAAGCAGATGGCTGCCAAATGAAGGTAATAGCAGTTCCCAGAAGAGGTATAAAGACTTGCAGTGCTGCCCCCAGAATTCAGCTTTCATTTATATTTAGAAGCTAACAAAATCACATTTTGCGCATCTCACTGAGAGGTATCCACAGGGGTCATTTTGCCATAGATACAGATAGAGCTATAGATATACAGATATACCTGACAGTCAATATATTAGTATTTCTTTGTGTAAGTGCTTTTTTTACATAGGACTAGATATCCAGGCTGACTTTGGAGCTCAATAGGATCCTTAAGCATGGTACTGTGCAGTCCCTGACCACTTTGCTGGTTTTCAGGCTTGGAGTATCTTGTGGCAGGACACGAGGACGTCCGAACGGGCAGACTCATTGTCAACATGAAAAGTTTTGTCCATCAGTGGAAGTCGGCTCTTGGAAGAAAGGTCTTGGAGATTTTGAAAAGAGACTGCAACTAGAGGTGTGCAACTGCCTAGGGCATTTTTTGATGCACAAAATATATCAGCCTCCACAGAGAGAAGACCTCTAGCATGAAAACTGGAATGTAAGAAAATAGTGCCAAAACATGTAGTGAGGCATTCAGAGTTGTAGGCGCTGTCTAATTTAACCCTTTCTGGCCAATGTTCTTTCACTTGCCTATAGCTTCCTTGTCAGGGCGTCACTCTGAGCCCTGCTCATCATTATGTTGAGGGAAACCAGAGGAAGGGTGGTGGATGCTTGTCTCGCTCCAGTGCAATGTTGGAGCAACTCCCATGAAGCCACCGATCACCAAGATTAAATTGCCACCCTAGAGGAGCTACTACTGAGAAGCAGAGCACTGCCAGTGCCACTAGTGTGGATCCTGAGTGACTTCCAGGGGCTCCCAGAGGATGCTGTGGGGAAGGCAATGGCCACAACAGTGACTAGGTGCTGGCACCAGCGTGGCAATGAGAACCACTCTAGAAACACCCCCTTACAGGTTAGGACATGGCACCTGTCAAAGGGAATTGGGTGCCACTTGCTTTTAACCTGTTTGCCCTGCTGAAGGTTTCAGGGGCTAGATTCTCTGCTGATGCTGTTGAGGAGAGAGCTGCTGGAGTGAATTGGATCCCTCTGCCTTGGTACAGTCATGATGCAGGGCAGAGGCTAGCTAGCCACCACTGCATGGCTGCAGAGAAGAGCCAGCTGCAGAGGATGCAGTGTCTTTGAGCTTTTGTCCTTGAAGTGTTAAAGAATGAACCTAGCCCTAGTGTAAATATTTCATTGTATAAAGCACTTTACTACCTGCCACTTCACGGTGCGGGAAGTCTAATTGTGTTGGGGAAAGAAGAATTTGAAGGTGGCACGTGAAAAAACTCCCTGGAACAGAAGCACTCCTGAAGACCCCCACAGTTGGACAGCATTAACAGTTTAAAGGGAATGGCCAGCCTGGCACTGGCCACTCAGAATATCTGAGGATGCAATCTGAAAGATAAAGTATTTGCACTGAAGTCCCAGCTTCAGACCAGCACTTGGACCCTGTGGGCAGGACTCCAGCAAGACTTTGCAAACAGAGTGAGGAGAAGATATTTGAGATAAAAATGCAATTGCTGGAGAAGAAAAACTCAGACTGCAGGAAAAGAAGTGGATGCAGAGAACAGAAAGGACTTGCATTCACATATCACAACCCAGCGATTTATGGTGGGCCTGGAGTTTATTTTATTTTTATGTTAGTATTTAAAACGGAACATTTTATTTGTTTTCTTCTGTGTTATTGTTTGCAATATATACAGCCATTATACTCCCTCATTAACACCAATATGAAATATAGCACAGTTTACTGCAGTTTTTAGCACTAAAATATATCTTTCCTGTAAAGCATCTTTAAACCACATTGCATAGAGTGTATTTTGTTCATGAGTGTGAGGGGAAAGAAGACATACAACACCAGAAAAGCCACTAGTCTACCAATCCACTTTACGTATGTATTTTTCTTTCAAGGTCCTGTGGACTCACAAAAAAAAAGATACTATTTTGGTAATTTTTTTTGTATCTCATATATGTAATAAAATACATATGATTTCAACATCTTCTCCTGTTACTGTTTATGCCAATGGCAGCAGGGTCTTCATGCCTGCACTAAAGAGCACAAGCAAAGATTGCACTGGGTGAGGAGAAGCTGCCATGGGGGATATTTTCCTCTCTGAAGAGAAAAATCTATCTAGCTGGGGGGTAAAATGCAACATGTGGTAGACAGTGAAGTAGTATGGATTGGTCATAAAAAAATCCCATTTCACCTCTTGTTTTGGGAGGTTTATAAACTCTTCTCATAAGCAGGGGAATTGTACCTCAATATTTTCAAAGCTGTCCAGATCCTTGCATCCACACGGGCTTGAAGGCTGAGCTGCAAAGCAGTCACATATAAGAAGCAAGTCGGGGATGGCAGAAATAAGGTTTGTTCCCTACATTTGAAACTACTTAGGGGAAACAAGAGGCTGTGGGAAACAAGTGCTGTGGCAAAAGGTCTACAGAAACACTGCAGAGTGAAGTCAAGCATCAGAAATTAGTGGCCAGGGGGTCAAGACATAATCCGCAGTGTGGGCAGCAGCTCCCCGGGTGGGTGGTTAATCAGTGACTACGGCAGCACCCATCTCCATGGTGGAGGAGAGTGCAGGGACAGGCTCTCCTATGGAGTCACTCAGAGACCGAGAGCCTCCAACAGCTCTGTTTTGATTTACAATTGCGTGTTTACCTGCTTGACATATTTTTAGCCTCATTTTATTTTAATGCCACTAAAAATACATTCTCAATGGCTAGTTGATTTGTGTGACCTTGTGAAAGCTGGAGGGTGTGATCCCACTGTCCCGGCCAGCTCAAGCACTGTAGGGAACCAGGATGGCTTTTTTGGCAGCGCTGTTTACGGCATCTTGTCCTAGCCGGACTCCTGTCCTAGCCTTGGAGCTGGTCACTGATGGTTTTATGGAGGAAAGGGATTAACTTCTGTGGGGAAAATCTGCCCATGAGAAATTGCTGTCAGGAGATTTTGGCTGGAAGAAGTGTTACCAGGAACGGGTGAGCTGGATATCAAAGAATCACAGAATCGGTTGGGTTGGAAAAGACCTTGGATATCATTAAATCCAAGCTTTGAGCCATCACCACCTGATCAGCTTAGATCACTAAGTGCCACATCCAGATGTTTCTTGAACACCTCCAGGGATGGTGATTCCATCAGCTCCCTGGGCAGACCATTACAGTGTTTAACATCCTTCCTGTGAAGGAATTCTTCCTGATGTCCAACCTGAACCTCCCCTGGCACAGCTTGAGACTATGCCCTCTTGTCTCCTTTCACATGGTTGTAGAGAGAGAGAAGGTCTCCCCGAGCTTCCTTCTTTCCAGGCTGAACAATCCGAGCTCCCTCAGCCACTCCTCACAGGACTTACCCTCTAGACCTTTTCTATCCTTCTATTCATATGAGATCACAAGATGGCCAGCCAGGCCCTCCTTAGAAAGAAAAGCTTCTTTGGACACAAAGTCTTTGCAACTCAGTGAGTTACTGGAAGCAGCCTGCCTGGTTTATCTGTTTACTCCCCTCTGTTATGTTTATGAGAAGAGAATGTCTGTCTGCCCACCTGAAGAGTAGATGTATTGCTTGATGATTCCGGGAGTAGCAACGTCCTTCTCTGTGACAAAAATCAGTGGCAGGTAAACCAACCCACCCATAATCAAAGTTGCCAACAGCACCCACAGAAGGGTCTTTTCTTCCAGAATTGCCCCACTGATACAGCCAAAACTGGCAGCTGCAGCCAGGCTGCCCTTTCTGGATTGTGCAGATCCTGTCAAGAGGTGAGTGCTGGATTTTCAGGGACCAAAGATGGGAACTGGCACAGTTCACTCTAGAGGATGCTGTTCTTATGCCTCACCTCCACCTAAAGAACAAGTACCTCCCTGCTGCTGAAGGAAGCATGGTGGAGTCTTCCTTTTTCCAAAGCTGGAGGCCAGATGTAAGCAGTGGCTGGGGATCGGTGATAGGGGCTGGGGCTGCCTGCCAGCTCCTGGTTGTCTGTCAGAGCTGCAAGAGTGAGTCATGTTGCTAGCCTGTGCTTGGCTGGAGGAGGTAAGGCAGGTGTGTTGGAGCCAGCTGCCACCACAACACTGGCCCTAGCTATACAGGTGATCCAAACCTGTATTCCTCCAAGGCACTCCCAGGACGCCTCTGTCACTCTTTCTGCTGGACGGGAGCACTCCACTCTCTGGCACATGAGCTCTCAGCAGATGCTTTGGCACAGAGAAGGGAACACCTGGCTCAAACTAGTTTTCAATGCCTCCTTGCACTCTCCAAGGCAAATCCTGTGCCGTAAGTATTGTCAGGAACAGGCAGGTAGCCACTGTGGCTTTCTCCACTGTCCTCTGCTGCCACTGCTACCTGTGGAAGAAAGCAGGATAAGCCACACAGATCTGTCCATTAGTTTTCACTAACCTGAAGCTGTGTTCTTGGAGGAGGCTGTACTCAGAGACATCCCACATCCTCCCTTAGAGAGGTGGCCTTACACCAGTACCTGGAAGCAGGGTGAATTTCCCCAGCTGTGCAGGGCCTTTGTGCTGGTTGCTTCTGCCCAGCCCATTAATCAGGAAGCAGGAGGTGATTAGGTAAACCATCTGCTTTTATTCAGACCATTTTATTCTTTGGATCACCTCAGCAGACACTAACCATGCCTACAGGCTCTGAGCACAAGGAGGGCCAGCAGAGAAGCCACCTGCAGGCCCAGCCACATCCATCCCTGCAGCAGCAGCTGCCCATGGATCCCCTCTCCTAGGAAGTGCTACTGATGGGAGCCTCCTCATCCCAGACCAAGCCCTGCTGGGCTACAGAAGTGCTGTGCCCTCCTGCCATGCTGAGAGGCTGGAGAGGACTCAGGGCTGTGCTGCCTGAATGTGCACAGGGCCTGTCCAGTCAGCGATTGCTCGCCCCTGAGGAATGCAATCTTCCAGTTACAGTGGAAAATTACAGGCGTGTTTAATATAGTTGCTCCAGCAGCTAAATCTTCTGGGATATGACCATGTTGCTGAAAATGACTGAACATCTGGGACTACAGACTAAATGGAAATCTGGGCTGGGATGGGTAAACATAACAATTCAGGAACAAATAGCTGCAGTGTATTTTTTTTTTAATCTTTATTTTTAGTTATCATACTGACTTCAATATCAACACAGGATAGAATAAAAATCTCAAAAATATCCAGTGGCTGCTGCCTCAGCATCCACCGGAGCTCTCTCTGATAAGGCTGGAGGAGATCAGCTGTCTGTGGGCCCTTCTGGGCTGATGTGTTGATTTTCTGATGACGGTGTTTCCAAAGCATGTTCTTACCCAGGGGTCACAGCTTCTTGCCACTCTTTTCCCACAGCTCAGCACAGAAACTTCATGAATGCTTTGTAATGCCTTAAGGGGGGGCAATGATGCCTCAGCAAGGCTCAAAGGCTGGGAAATACACTATATATGGGAAACTTGTAGGCATATTGAAAATGTCAGCATGGCCAAGAGGCCAGTGTTCTGCAGCAGGCATTAGGAGAGTCACTCTCTCTGCCTAGCTCATCTCCTCACTTCTCCATCCCTCTCTGGAGCAAAAATAATGTTGGATTGCTTGACAATGTGATGCATCCTGGCGTGATGCACTCATGGGTCCGCTTAACCCCAACCAAGTCCTGTAGCCCAGAAAAATGTCATCATACCCAAGCTTTGTTGCAATGCTATATTCCAAGTATCTCCAAATACTACCTAGACACTTTCTCAGCTGTAGAAGATATGCAAAAGAAGTTTGCCAGACCACTGAAAGGTCTAGAGGGATTGTGGGCGTGGATGAAGGTGTGTGTTTGTGCATTCCCATGCTCACTTCTTCATTTTCCTGATGGTGCTTTCTCTGCTCATGTTTCTGAGCTCCCCCTGATCTGGCAGGTTGTTCATACTGGCTGCATTTCTTCATTTGACCTCTTGTCTCAGACTTATACATAGATAAGCACCCCTTCTAGCAGGTGCAAAATGCAGCCCAGCTCCAGGCTCAGGACACATGCCAAGATACACAAATAGGTGAAAAAAGATCAAAACCAAACAACCATCCATTAGGCTGGCATGAACCTGGAGGAAAGGGCATTCCTCACTGCTTCTCCTGTGGCAGATTCCCACATGATCTCTCCCTTCTATCAGTAGAAGATATTTCTTACACCTCAAGATGTACACCTTTAAAAAATATCTTTGCTGTCTCTGCTGTTCATCAGAGCTTTCCTTGATTTGCATCAGGTGCAGCTCACATCTGGACCCCAAGCATTTGTGAAGCCCCTATGTGGTCAAATCTGCTGCATAATCTCTGCTTGGGCTTTATCTGAGTAACACCTGTAGGAGATCAGAAAACGTTATTTCAGATACACGAACAAGTAGAGATTCACCTCACCTAATGCGAGGTGCTGCTGGCAGATGGTGGTCAGGACAGGATTCCCCAGTCCCCCCAGGGTTGCAGAAGAGACTCAGGGCACCCTGAGGGGTCATTACCACTGCCCAATTGCCCCACAGGGGAAACAGTGAGAAATGGGGATTAAACGAATGCTTAAGGGAAGTTAAACAGAACAGAGATCCAAGCAGGGACACTGTCACCTCTGCAGCTGTGGGCACGTACAGTGACAAGGGACCCCAGCCACAGGAGACAAGGAAGTCTCAGCATTTGCCCCTTGCCTGGACCCAATCAGCCTCTTTCCCTAGAGATCAACAAGAAGAGGCCATTCCTTGACCTGCAAAGCAGGTCTTTGCAAAGGCCCCCAGAGCTGCTGGTGTGACAGGAAGAGGGAGGCCGATTCAAGGGAGTCTGAACCTGGTCATGGTAACACATGCAGCCTGCAGTTGCCTAAGGGGGTTGAAAATGTTCATGTGGAGTTGCGTGTGCAGAACAAACGTGCCCGGAGCCACTCTGCAATGCAAACAACCCCCGTCTGTGCCATCAAACAGCCCTGACACAGACATTTCAAGAGATGCTGCCCCTGGACAGCCCCCAGGCCAGATGTCAGGAGGGATTGAAGAGGGGCAGGGCTGTGCCGTGAGCCAAGCTGACAACTCTGCAGTACAGATTCTCACCTTGCAGCGCCCGGAGAAGTTCCAGAGAGCTGTGTCATTTATTCGCATGTCTGTACCTCCGCAGAAGCAGCACATCCTGCCCCGTGACTTGGCCACGGCCGCAGCCAACATCTACAAAGGCAGGAGGAAAAAAACAACAACAAGAAAACAGAAGCCAAGTTATGCAGCAGAGGGGAAATAAAAATATTTCCCTGGTCGCGGCGGGTGACCGGCAGAAACCCCGAAAGGCACTGTAAATACCATGTACCGCGGCTCGGACAATGAGCCCGGCCTCGACGCTCCGAGGAGCAGCGCTCCGGGGACCAGGCACGGCGGCGGTGCCGGTGGGACGGGCCAGCACCGCCAGTCCAGCTCGGGGACATAAACAGGACACCCCACCTCTGCCTGATACCGATCAGCTGGATACGGCCCCGCTGCGCCCCGGTCACCTCTGAAATGAGAAAGCGTTGTTACCGCAAATGACAAAACACGTCGAGCAATGTCGCGCAGAGCTTCCACAGCGACGGGCGAGGGGAGGAGGGCGCGATCCGTGGCACTCCCGCTCAGACTGCACTGGGGTCTGCTCCCTCGCCCGTGCTCCTTGCTGGTGACTATTTAACACGTTAAAAGCAGTAACGACTGAATTCTTCCGAGCAAAAAGCACTCGTAATTGGATAATGGCCACTGAGCATCAGTAGGTGGGTTGCCTAAAGCCTGAAAGAAACCGTAAGAATTTTTTTTCCACCCACAGCACTATTATGAAGCTGACAAGGTCCTGCTCTCTGCAATTCCCAATAATTTTACTGCCTGACCTTCAAGATTTATGACAGCTTTGTCTGACATTCATGGGGCAGACAGGTATTGTTACATGCCGACGTAACCCAGGTAGCAGCCACGGGTTGTTCTCCACAAATGACTGCACTTTGGAAAACTCCCTGCTTTTGTACAGGGAAATACTAAATAAATGAGAATCACTTTAAATTCCAGCCTCCCTTTCCACCCTCAGGGAAGCACAACACATGCCAAAGAAGAGAAATCACTGCTTATCCTGTATTCAAACAACAGGCAAGCTTAAATCCTTAGAAATCCTTAAATACCCAGCAGATGATGACATACACCGAGGCCATACCATATCTGTCATTTTAACCCTCTGTGACTTGAAAGAATCAAATACACTGCAGTTATACTAGCCAAGGGCAAAGAAGGAGTGACCAGCTGGCATCCTCATTCTTTTTCTTCCAGGACTCCAATTTCTCTAGCAAAGTCTTTTTTTATCCTCTATACAACATCCAAAATAGAGAGGAATCAAAAAGAACAGAAATAGCAACAGTACAAGAAAAAACACCATCAGGAGTTCCTGTTCACAAGGCTATCCTGGCATTCATCTGGGGCTGTTGACATATTTAATAGTCATCCAGTCTCTGCCAGCTGGATGCCAGCTTCAAACTTGAACTCACAACTGCGATAACTTCTTGCTTCATGTTACAATTCACATACTGTTATTTTTCCTGCAGTGTGTTAGCAGTGCAGCTTATTCTGAGGAGCAGTTTATCTGAAAGCATCCTGAAAAACAGACCTACATGGGTAATCTCCGAGTTTCCCTCACCTGTGGAAGCAAGGATTTTGCTTCCATGTTATGTTAAGGAAGGGGAGGGGTTTAATGAATTGTACCAAAGAAAGCCTATTGCTTTGCCAATGAAGGAATATGTGTTACCGTCATTTTAGTACAATTTCTGTAATGTTATGAATGTTTCATCCTTAACCTGAAGAAACATTTTTTCATTATCTGTAGTCCATGGAGATACATGCCTTCCCAATTCCCCCTCTCAAGCCGGTGCAGAATTGCACTCTGCTGGTGGATGCTGGTGCTGGGTTATATTTAGTGCTGTCCAAAGAAGTTTTCTCCCAAAAGACTTCAGTGTCTGAGGGCTCCAGGGAAGCCAGAGTTTGGGGGAGAAGCGTTGTCCCCTTTGTCTTCTTTGGAGGATCTTGTTTTCCCTCCCTGGCATTACGAGGGAGCAGCATGGAGCTGGGCCTTCATTTCTGGCAGTGCATCCCTGGTAAGACCACCATACCTCCCACTTTCCACAGTCCCAAAAGAGGCTTTGCAGCCCACCCCCTCTACTGGGAGGGTGCTGTCGAGCAGCAGGTGCCACAGGGTGGAGGCAGAATCCCCTGTCTGGCTGCAGGAACCCCAGTCCCAGGGAACACGTGCTAGCTGGTGACAGCTTAGCTGCCATGGAACAAGCCTGCTGACAACAAGTAGTACATGGCACTTCAAACTCTCTGGTTTAGAATCCACCCACCTTCCCATCCCTGGAAGTGTTCAAGGCCAGGTTGGATGGCATTGAGAGCAACCTGGCGTAGTGGGAAGTGTCCCTGCTTGTGGCAGGGAGGTGGAAACCAAATATCTTTAAGGTCCCTTCTAACCCCAAAACATTGTGTGATTCTGTTTTCCAGCACACATGAAAGCTGTCACAAAACAAAGTGTGGCTTTGGAGCCCACCAAAGGCTACTTCTTGTAGGCTTGGGGCAGGGGGCTGCCTCACTGAGCATGCAGACATCTGAGAGCCAGTAAGGGTCACATTTTGCAAACTGGACCTCACTCAGTGCAACAAAGGGGGTTTATCCTAGTGGCTCAAAAGCTGCTAAGTACCACTTCCACTGCAATTTTCTCCTGCCACTCACTGATTAAACACTATTTTAATAATAAGCCATAAAGATTACTGACTCATCCTTTTACCATTAAGGAATGGTCAATTGGTCAATTATATTAAGCATCACAAAACTAAAAAAAAATGAGATTCCTGTTCAGAGGTCCACTGTTTTGCCCTTTTATCAACTGAGAAACAACTCTCAGGTATCAATTCCCAGCCAACACAACATTTGCATATGTTATAATTAGATATTGGTTTTGTTGCTGCTCAAGGCTGCAGTTACGGTGCTTTCCACTGCAAACCCACTTGAGCTGTGGGACTTGGCCAATGATTCTGACCTTTTCTCATCAATTAAATACAAGTTATTTTTGAGATAACTTTTTTCCCTTGTTGCTGCCATGCATCAATGATAACTTTATTAAGCAGAGAGGGAAATAGTGACCTACTGTAGCATACACTGGGAAGGTTTTGTGGGGTTTTTTAATGCAAATGATACACAATAAAATCCATTTTGACTCTGTATCACATTGTGTGACAAGAGAGTGAACAAACAGAGATAGCTACCGCTCTGAGCAAACAGACACAAAATAACGTGGTTAATAAAATTTTTCCTTGACTTTGCCTCCCTCACATTCACAGCCTTGGAGCCCTCCAGTATCTTCAGTAGCTGATACGCTGCCCACTGTGCTCAGTGTGACAGTGAATTCCAGATCCCTGTGCCATGCCTGTCCCTCCAACCCTCGCTGCCCTGGGAAGGGCCTTCCTGGCTCTGGCTTCTGTCACATCCTTCACGCAGGAGCAGCACGAGGGACGCTTAGGGCTGCTTTTCTCCCACATTCATGGCAATTCAGCACACATTTTGGGACACCCTTGTGGGTGTAGCCCTGCTGGGGGAACATCCCTGCAGGCAGCAGGGGCTGCTGGCTGCCATGGTTCTTGGGTGCAAGGGTGAGCACAGGGAGTTTCTCCAAACACAGGAAAAGAGATGAAGTGACAATAATGTCCAAATGGAGCTGAGACGGTTGCAGCAGGGAGAAATGTCCCCACAAGTACCACGCATGGGCACTGTGAGCTTCTCAGAAGGAAGCACCTAAAATATCCTTTTACAAAGAGAAATGGCAAACATTAGTTAGAGGCAAGGAAAAAGCTGTAAAAAGATATCAAGTATGACAAAAAATCTGGAAGTGGGCAAAAAAGACAACCACTCAAATTAATAATAACCACCTCAAATAACCTAGCAGAAGCTGGCAGTTGAGGGCTTGAAAGAGCTGAATATCTATGGGTCTTGTTTTCTTTTCCAATACAATTCAACCAGACACATTACAAAACACAGAAAGCTTGCAGTTCTTGTTTAATAAGCACTTTCATTGGCAGATATGGGAATGCATGTTGGGGAATCTCTGAGCAGCAGTCTCAGCATGGGTACTCAAAGACTTTCATTTCCTTTTTTTCAGCTACACCTCTTGATTTAATAAAAAGTGTCACTCCTTGATGAGTACCTTCTTTCACCTCTTCTCTTAGACCACCACGGACACAAGGCTGACTTGATAGCACTCCAAAGCTCAGCTCCCTAAAGGCAGAGATGGTTTTGCCCCTCTCCCAAGGCCTGAACCCACTTGGGCCAGGGGCTGGCTCCTGCCCACAGCCAGCCAGGCGCCAGCTGGGAGCAATGTCTGCCTTGGGAACGGCTCCTGGCTGGCACCTTGCCGGCCCTGCTGTGGGCAGCCGAGGGCAGAGCTCAGTTCCTCGGGTTGACGGCCGCACCAAAGGTCTGCAGGGCAAATTGCACCATGCTACCTGGCACTCTGCGGGAGGCGTGGATGTGCAGCCATGGGCCTGCAATTTACATTTAAAGAATTAATAAAAATTCCAGGCTAGAGAGCTTCTGTGGAGTTTATAACCTTGACATTTTTTTATCGCCCCCTGCCTTGTTTCTTTTCCCCTTTTTAACCAAACCAGCCCATACAAATTAGTATTTGAAAGTATGCAATTAGCAAGCTGCTCCTGCAGCTATGCAGTTCTCCTGCCACCCAGTTTCCCAATGGGGGGAAATCAACAATAAAGAACAAAGAAAAGAATTTGCTGCCTCATATTAATGACTGCTGTTTGAGGACAGCATTTGTATTTTAAATGAATAGCTTGCTGAGGACAAAAAGGTCAGAACTGCATTTTATGGTAGCGATAGAATAGCAGGAGGACAGAAGAAAGGCAAAAGCTGTGAGCAGACAGGCGGAACAACACGCTCTGCTTGCTGGAGAGGCTGGGATCAGCGCCCGGCCACGCGTTCAGGAGTCAAAATATGGGCACCATCCTGCAAGGTGGTGAAGACAGCGGTGGAAGAGGAGAACACACATCCCAGTCAGCTCGGTGAGGTCTGAGGCATATAGCATGAGGTTCAGGCATACAGCTCAGCCCAGTGATCCCCCACAAAATCCTTCCCTACTGCAAAACCATATGGATCCATCTCCTTGTAAATGGAATTTTTCATGAACTCTGAGGCCCTTGTTGTGCACTGTACCTTGAGATACTGCCTATGGATACACAACAAGACCCTGACAACATCCAACAAGAAAACCTGAGCCTTTGTGTTGAGTGCAGCTACCTGGCAATGTGCCCTTTGGTATCTTAACATCTTCAAATTGCCTGAAGTTAAATCTATATTGGGAAACCCAAGTGAAACCTGATGCTGAGTCAAGTGTACTGCAGAACTCCAGCCCTTCTCCATAGGTATTGATCAGCACCTTTCTGAGAACTGAGCCTGCAGGCTCTTTGAGGCTTCAGGAAAAGGTGAGCCAGTATGGGACTATTTTAACTACTATAATATGCAGTCAGAATGAAACAGTCACACCACAGCTGATGACAAACCTAGCCAGAAAGAAAACACAAAGTCACCCAGAGAACCCTGAGGTGGACACTCCACTGGGGTTTTACCTGAGCAACCAACTTATAGCAAACTTCTGCAAAGCTGTTGAGAGCAGTAAGAAGCTTGTCCAAGCACAAGGGCTTGTGCCACTAACCTTTCCTGGTGGGAAGCAGCCCATGGTCCCACTGGGCCACAGGGACTGACTGGATCCATGCAGGCTGCGTCTGGGATGTATGGCTCCCTGCCAGACCCCCGGGTGAATGGTGCCACACTTAGCACCCACAAGTCACCTGCCCCTCCTTTGCCTATAAACATCCCCAGCCTCCTGGACAGCCTCCTTGCTGCTTTGAACTGTGGCTGTGCAGCTCTAGAAAGGACCTAACAGCAAAATCATATTGGTACACAGTCAGAGAGAGGAAAAATCTGGTGCCTTGCCTCCACCATCCCTTATTTCCAGAGGTTTTATTCCTGGTGCTCTACAGTGCCATCTTCTCCTCCTTGGGGTCATTCCTGTTACTGCCACCACCTCCTGTTCACTGCATTTCTCCTGGCTGCTTTAGCAGGAGTACACAGCTCCAGTCTGGTCCTGGGGTGTTTGCACCCATTTAGGGCCTTCCTCAAGGGAAAAATGGATCTCTTGCCTCAGCCTCACGGCAGCTCTGGATCCAGAGCAAAGCTTTTGAGGAAAAAGCAGGGTATGTTAAAGCTGAGTGACTGCTGAGCTCTCTTATTGACTATAATAGGACAGTGAATAACTTTTCATTAAGTGCATGTTTCTGGCAGTGTAACAAGCCCTTACCTGCAATCGTCTGTGAAACACAAATGGCCTAAAGGCATCACACCTGAAGGAAAAATTCCAGGCCTTTCAATAATGTATTAACATTTTTAGCATACATTCAAAATGTTTAGTGCAGTGGGAAAAACATGTGTTCTTGTCTCTGGTGCCCTGGTAGTCCCTGAGAGACAAGAAGGAAGGCTGCAGCTTTCTAGCAGTGACTTCCTGGCATGCATCCTTCTCTTAAATATTCAAGCCAGGACAGAAATCAGAAAATGAGCCGGAAAGCAATGATGGCTGCGCAAAGAAATGTACTTTTTGAACCAGAGTACTTAGGAATGTGTTCCTGGAAAGAGTGACTGTAAATCTGTGAGCCAGATAAAACTGATCCTCTGCCACCCTGACTCCCCTACCCATGATAGCAGCATCTCCTATAGCAACTGAGATGCCTGAGAATCACTGAATTGCCCAGCAGCTCAGAGATGCCTAAGAATCACTTCTGGCCTTTCTCCAGGCATTTTGGCTATGAAAAGAAACAGCTAAAAAAGTATCTCTTTACATAGGTGTTCCCATTGTGCAGGTTAAGTGTGGCCTTATGTTGCTTAGAGCTCACAAAAAACCCAAAAAAAAAAAAAACCAAAAAAAAACCAAAACACTCCAGGCAAGGATGAGTGGGAAACGGTGTTATTTCAGGAATCATCACCCACTAGGATTGACAGGCTGTTAATTGAGTATTTTTGTCTGTTATGGAGCTGAAGAGAAAGAGGTGCTGGTGTTGGACAGGATGCAGAAGCAGCAAAGACTTTACTGATTTTTCCTCCTCCAATGGTACCCGAAACACTGCATGGAATCCTGGCTCAAGAATCCACAGCAACAGTGGCCAAGCATGGCTGGGGCACATTGGTCTGGGCTTCTAGATGGCACCAAATGCATATGCAAGAGCAGCTAAGAGGTTGTCACAGAATTTGCTGAATGACCCCAGGTGCTGGGAGGGGCTGGTGAGAGCTGGCCATGACCCTGGGGCTGGGTTTCCACAGCACTTCCAGTTGCTGGAGTGCCCCCAAGAATAGGTGGCACCCTGATATGCAGCACTCCTCCCCCAGTTCTGCCACAGGCTTCTGGAGGCAAAAAGGCTATTTTGGCCTTGACTTCTAATTCTTCTTATCTTAAAATCCCGCTTGTTTCTGACTTACAAGTATCAAGAGGAGAAAGGAATACACAGATACAGGAAAACAACTTCAGAGATGCACCTTGCAAAGACGATTTGTGTTTTTGCCATTTTTCAGAGCTTGTACCAAGGTTTCACCAACCTACAGCCTAAAAGTTTGTCTGGAAATATTCTGCATAAACTCTGCCAAAGTTCAGCAAAACAATTTTGCCTGGCATGAGCAAGAGACTGGGAGAAGGAATTCTTGAAAAATGCTAATAATGTCTCAAACTATTTTTCCCTTAGCTGGGAAATCATTCTGCTTGAAATAGAACAGGCAGGAAGATGACGGAGAATTTTTATAGCAGTCCCTGAGCCACAGAACATGAGCAAATGTTCTGTGGAAAACACTTTCAGCCCTTTTGTACAGATGAGTTTTTCATTTAGTGGAAAATAGCAATATTACTGGCTTCTGTTTGCACTGTCAGCCTCTGTACTTCCACAGAGATGGAGACAGAATTTGCATCAATTTTCCTTCACATTGCATTAATGTGAATGAAACACATTCGCAGTATGTAAATAGAGGACTTAGCACAGCAACCCTGCTTGCATGAATAAGTCTTTTAAGCTCCTCTGCCCTTTCTGCCCCACGGCTGCATAGATAAATAAAAAAAGGCCTTATTATATTTGTGGTGGCTAAAATTGAAGGTCTATGCTAAACAAAGTAAACTAAGCCTTCACACTTGTCCCCTATCACTTCCTTGCTGCTCCTTAAATCCCTTTACTTAGGTTCTATTAACTTGGTGGGAGAACACTATTCTGGGAGAGTGTTAAAGCTGGAGGTGTAGTTGTGTGCTGACAGTGGTGAGGGTTTTGCCAGATATGAAGCCCAAAGGCACACAACTGATGTGCTGCATCCCCCATGTTCATATAAATAGAGAGTGCTTCATCCACATTATTTTTATAGTTACTGAGATGCTGTTAAAAGGGAGAGAGAATCCATGACAAATTTTCAGACTTGAAAGCCCATCTGGCTTGAACATGGTCAGCCAGGACATAATTGTCTGGGGGGTAATCTGGAAGAGGATGAACCAGCCACCGCTTTTCAATTATGTATCCATCCATTCATACAAGCATGCATCCATCCAGGTGACGGCTGACATGTTTTGTGGAAACAAAAAAAGAAAGGAGTGGGTGAGGAAAGACAACTCTGCCCAAACACCACATCCCACACACTGCAAAGCATGATTTTGTCCTTCACATGTGCCTCCATTCCCCTCAAGGTATCATCCCAGTCTTGTCCACAGCCAACTGAAGCACTGTATTTTGCACCCCCGCTTCTCCCAGAGCCCTCCCAAGCTCCTGCAGCCACATCAGAACTTTCCTTCTCTCAAGGTGTCCCCACTTCTCCTTCAGGTCCTGGCCATTACTCACCCAAGCCTCTTTAGTCCTCTTGGCCTCTCTCCCAGTCCTACTCCCCAGGTGTTTGGGGACCATGGCTGCTGTCCCCTCACCCCCGTTGTTGTCCCATAACACTGTTCCTGCCATGGCTGGTGGAGTCACCTGGTCCATCCCTTGGTGAGCTCAGAGATCCTGTGTGAGTGGGTGAAATCCCAGGGTAGGGCACCGTGCATCTTCCAGGCAGCTCCACAAGACCAGGGTCCCACCTAAGTGGAGTCAAAGATTCCAGTGGAAGCAGAACTAGAGCTGGGATACTCACAGTGCTAAATTGCTAACACTCCAGACATGAGAGACCTTTCCTATCACTTGCCCTGACCTCTCCACCACAGCCTTACTCCTTTGTGCTATGACACTCCTCTCCTCAGGGAAGCACATTTCTTTCTTTCAAGGAGTGGGAGAAATTGCAGGGTTTGTACCTCCAACCCTGTGCCTTCAGTCACCTGTTAAAGGAGTAAAAATTAGAGGCTGAAGGTCACCACAAAAAGGGTGCTGGGAATGGGTGGGACAAGCATCTCCAGCATCCCTCAGAAAACCTCTGAGAAATATGCAGCTTTCCTGGGATGCTTCAAATGCTACTCTTCAAAGAGAGAAACCTAATGGCTCAAACAAGCTCTTGGTGTTTTCTGTCGAAGGTAGGTGTCACCCCTCAGTAGCAATCAGCATTTTTCTCTCCTTACTCCTGATGCCTTTCAGTTTACTGCCTGCTCCCAAGCTGCTCTCTCCCTTTGGGTTTGCAGACTCAGAGCAACTACTATTTACTGCTCACATCTGGCTCATATCACACTCCTCTTCAAAGAAATAGCCCTGTCGTGACAAGCTTTGCTGTGGCTTCAAGGTGCTTGTGTCCCTGTCAGGTGAGGGTATGCAGCACAAAAGAAAATTCAGTCCATATTTAATCATTCCAGTAATTCCTCAGGGAAAGAGAGCCATCTCAGTGTGTGGGCAGCCAAAGACCCAGCACTAGGACTGGCTGAATAGACTTCATCCTTTCCACACTTGCTGTTCTTGCAGCAGAAATATTTCTGCTGTGCTAATGGGATTAAAAAGATGGGTACCCAGGCACTAAGAATTAAGAGAACTTGAGTTCAAATCATTATTGAGTTTTCTTTTGAAATGGCCGTGTAAACTCACAAAGGATTAGCCTATAGAGATCAAAACTTCCACATTAGTAAACACAAAAATGGACTTGGCACTTTTTCCTAAACTAAAATGTTATGAATGTAGCGGAGTTGATTTGTAGGCCAAGGCATTATGGTAACAGAACATAAACTTTTAGGGCAGACAGTTATCTGGCATTATAATTCTGTCTTTACTCATTAACAAACATCAGTAAATGTGTGCTGTAGACACCAATATTGGGAAGTGTCGGGTACAGTGGCTTCTTTGTGAATGAATCGTCTTTCTCTGAGAACTAGACCGCCGATAATTAATTATCTCAATGTCTTTGATCTATTTACTTTGCACATATTTCATCTGTTTTGGTTTGTTACTTGCATTTCAATGACCTCTCACATTACGGAGCAATTCCTTCTGTTGGGAAAATTGCCTTTCCCTTTCCCATGGGAGCACAGCAGTGGACTAACTGCTTCTCAGAGATGACAGGTCCATTTTTTACTTCTGTGAGGATGACTGCACTGATTTAAGGAATCTGCCCATATACAGCTGAGAGTTCACTTTTCTCCTATGAAGCCTATATGTGCATTTATAGCAAACTGCAAACTCTCTTTGGACTGTGAAGCTGTTTGCCTGTTCCCTCAGTTTTAAAGTTTAGCTGTGGACAGAAATGGCAAAGGATCACTTTCATTAAAGATCTGTCTCCTACTCATAAAAAAAATATAATCTCTATTACTAACAACTAGTTAACACTTAATTGCATTTAACACAGTAATTACAGTTTGAGTGTACTGATTTACTGTAGACTTTCCCATTTTATTAAGTATTACATGTTGTGAACTTGAGTTTAAAAAAAAAGTTTGCTTGCTTTCTTTCTTTCTTAGCACATCCATTACATCCATGAGACTTTTTTTTAGATTGTTGGGATTGGAACATCTTGAGAAATTTCCAATTCCTTCCTCCCGCAAGCTGTTATTTCTGACTATCTGGTGTTTTACTTTTAAGAATTTATGTTGGGCATTATATGCTATAGTAAAAGCAGACTTGAGGACAGGCTAGCAAATATTTTATATATTTTTGGTTTCCACTCTTGAAAAACAACTGAAAAATTCACAGCAAACAACTTTACCTGGAATGCTGAAATCAAATCAGAGTTAATTTTGCACTGAAAGCTATGGCTGAGTCCAGTTGTCATCTGCTATAACCTTGCCCATTCCCATACAAACCAATACTTCATTTCAGACAAAATTAGTTTGAGGTTGATCTATTCTGGACAGATTGAACTCAAGACAAGAACGGTGTATTACCAGAAGAAAAGTTAGTTCACCTCATCGCTGCACGAGAGGGACAGCAGGGGTCTGCCAAGGACACTGGAGTGCAATTCACACCCTGTGTCTGAAGGGCAGGGATTCAATCTCCTACCCTTGAATGCTGCTGTGGTTTGAATGCAGCCTATTTCTGTGCTCCAGCATGACACTGTCACGAGCTCTCTCTGGTGTTTGCCTCCCTTCATTGTTCTTCTTGCAGGAAGGGCCAAATTTGCTTGGTTTTGCCTTATAGGGTGATACTAGGGCATAAACAACATTTGCTCTCTTTTAGTTTTTTTATTGACTGAACAGCTGCCCTCAAGCTGCACAATGAAGCAAATTAATTTGTCTGAGCTAACAAAGTGTAAAACGTATTGGACTAAGAGGGCAGCAAAAGGATGTTTTAACAAAAGATGTTTTGCACTAGCTCTGAGCCACCATGATGCCCAGGCAGAGGAAGGAAGAAGAGATGGCATCCCACTAGCTCTCCCATCTCTGAACCTGAGGTGCTTGCAACCAGGCTTGGGGTTGTCCTATCTGCCAGTGCCCCACTAGTTCCTCAGCAGTACCTTGAGAGGCAGCAGCCACTGAAGTTCTAATCCTCTTTTCCTCTGCTTTTTGTGCCAGGCAGTGGCCAACAACAGCAACCAAGGGCTGGAATGTCAGTGCATTATATATCTGACATGGAAGAGCGGTGCTGGCAGCATTTTAAGGCACTCTGCAAGAGGCGGTCTTTGAACGACACTGTGGGAAGTATCCTGCCTGCATTCATCAGGGGCTTATGCTTAGGGGACACAAGAGCCTTGCCCAGAACCACAGAAAGATAAGATTTGGGGCTTAAAGAGGATGAGATTTTGTCTTCCAGACCCCAGCAATCAGACTAGCAGCAGGCAACCTTTCAAAGTCCTGTACCATGCTGGCATTTTCAACATTAGAGATTATGTGCACTGGGAGAAACTCAGCAGGAACTAGGAGGGTCATGGCTGCCAGTCCCCTTTTGGCAGGACCTAGCCTTCTCAAAAGCAAGACCTCAGAGCCCCTCATGAACACTTCTCTAAAGATGCCATAGTGCCCCATCCCTGTCTTGCAATTACTCTGCTCTTTTACCATGAGCATGTGCTGCCATGATTTACTTTCCACATTAGACCACATTGTTTTTCCACTGAAAGGAAAATTCAAAACCTGTGTTCCTAGTAGGAGAATAGAGCTGTGCAAAGAGGAAATCTCATCCCCCTGACTCCTGAGTTCAGGACTCAAACAACATTTTATGCCTCTTCCAGGAAAACAGAAATTTGTGTTTACTGCAAATGCTTCCTTTTACACTCGTTCTATGTTTTGAGAGCAAAAATCTCTCCTAAAATTCTAAAGCTTAATATAAGACTTCAGCTTGAGACAACTCATTAATTCCTATCAATATTGGGGTTTTTTTGTTTGTTTGTTTGGGGGGTTTTTGGGATTTGTTTTGTTTTGGTTTGTTTTGTTTTTGTTTTTATTTTTGGTGTTTTTTGTTTGGTTTTTTTTTGGGGGGGGTAGGAAGAAAAACTCAGATTCTTACAAGAGAACTTGCTTATGTGGTTATCTTAGACTGCCCTCTTATGGCAAAATTTTAAGCTGCAAGTTTTCTTAGGCTTTCCAAAGGTTTTGCAAATTCAGTTACAGAAAAGTCTAGTCTTAAGAACTAGTGAAAAATGAGAGAGGAAAGAAGCCATGGCTGCCCAATTGATTTCTGTCCCACACAGATCCTGTCACCGAGTCATCCTGCCAGTCCCTAACACTGCCAGTCCCCCGATCAGCAGCTTGGCCAACGCCTGGGTACCCTCGTGTTTGCCCCCCTTCCTCCTCTGGCAGAAGTATGTCCAACTGGCGTGCGTGTTCAGGAAGCTTTTGAACACGCTTGTGCTTTACACACACCTGCACACTGCTCTTCACGGACATTAGAGAAAGCCTGACTTCTTGGAAGTGTGTCTTTCATGCAGGGTGAAGGCTCTCAGTGGTCTCCAAATCCCTACAAACTGGAGGATTCTCTCAAACCCAGGGCCAGCAGTGGCAAGGTTTTGCTGAAGCCATAGGTGAGTTCTCTGCCATGTTGCAGACAGCTCCAGAAAACCAGGACAGCAGAATTACTGGCCACCAAAGTGACCTAAAGGCCACCTCAGCTGGCTGTGGACAAATGTGTGAATGTTGCAGACGTCTGCATGGGTGGAAATGAGCAAGCAGGCAGGGTAATCTGCAGCCTCCACCGCAGCTCTTCAATGCTGCTCTGACCACTTTGGTCCTGGCTGCTCCTCCACACGGAGCTCATCTCGCCCCCCACACTCTTTCGTGAGTGAAAAAAAGATGGATGCAAAGGAATTTCTCACCATTTCAGAGCAAGAATGAGGAGGAATCAAGCTAATCTGCGCATTCGTGTCATCTGTTCAATTTACAAATCCTTAACAAGCCAGCAGTCGCTTACCTCAAACACGCAGTGTACACAAATGGTATAGAGAGGGCTGCCGAGCGCACTTTCACCGCGCCCTCACCCTTCCCGGAGTTCACTGCCGTGGCTGCCCGGACACTCAGGGTCCTTCCTGCTGGCGATATTGGCCGCCTTCAGCTGCCATTCCTACCCCCGCTCCCTGCGAGCTCTTCCACATGCACCCACTAGAGGACAGCAGGCTGGTGTCCCATAGAGGACAGCAGGAGGGTGACCCAGAGCCAGCGGCTGGTCTCAACCCGCGGGCACGGAGCATCCGCCTGGGTGTAAGCACACCGAGGTAGGCGGAAAGTTGACTGTACGCATGAGAGCAAGGAACTGATAGCTCAGGTGACAAGTTGGTAGCAAGGTATGGCTCAGGAAAGAAGCCAAAGTAACCCGCTCTGCTCTCATGTATTGTCAGCTTAAGCTGCTACTGCTTTCTTCTAGGACCATGCCCTGGGTCTTTTGTAGCTGTGTGACAAGGAAAAACACCGAGGATGTGTAGAGATCTTTGCCAATTGCTCAAATTCCCAGGCAGAGAAAGGAAATTGCTTGTTCTAACAGTGACCTTGAGAAACACTGTCTTTCACTTCCAGCCATGCAGTGCCAGAGATTATTGCATCCACAGACCTATTTACACTCTCCCTCCAGCACCAGTGTGTCTGAGGTAAAGCCCTCTCCTGATGGCAACAACTTACGGACTGGGGAAGGGACACACATCACCTGTATGACCCTACAGTTCCCCTGGAAGAAGTTATTTCCTCTTACAGCCGACCTATAGATAGAGAGGTAAGTGGAATACAGGAACAGATACTTGACTCATCAACATTTTTTTCAGTCCCATTTGTCTCCCAGCTCTTAGTGTATGTTACCTTGCCTGAAGTTATGAAGCCTGCATGTGACCTCTTTTATTTAGATATTCAATCTGGAAAATCAATACCCTGTGCTTTTGATTGCAAAACCAGGAGTCACACCTGGTTAATACATTACATGCACGGACAGAGAAGGGAGCCCATTTATAACCACAAAACAGCAACTTCAAAACTTTTTTTATGGATTTGACATGAGAAAGAGTTATCTTGTATGAATGACAATAAAATACCTTCCCTCAAAATCTGAAGAGTATAAACAAGAAAGCACTGAGCCAGAAGACCTAAATTCAATGCATGGAAGCAGTGAGGAAGCAAAATAAATAAAGGTCTGGTTTCTTTCTAATGAGCAGGTACCCCTGCTGTGAAAACTCTTTTTCCTCAGTAGACACTTGCTTACCTGTTAATTCAACTTTTGAAATGGGGCTGCACTCCCTGCAGTGACTTAGAATAAGTCATTTCTCTCCCTCAGCTATCTGCTTTCCTGTATATTAAGTGGAGATGATAATCATTACATTTACTGCCTTATTCATCTTGGATGATGGATTGCATGAGCCTGAGGACTTTTACAGGCTCCATTCCACTTGTACAGGGAATGTAACATTTGAGGCTCTACTTTTCAGGCTGTCAGCTTCAGCCTATGGAGCCCAGACTCCAGTCCCCAAAACAAGAGTAGGTTTGAACATGACACAGTAAAGGACAGCGGTGTCAGTGCCAAAAGACACTCTGCATAGTTCTGTGTGGTTCCTTTTTCATCCAGAGCCACTGTGAGTGGAGTTTGTTTCCTGGTCCTTGTCCTCAGCCCCCCTGAGATCCAGCAAACTCTGATGTTTGCACACAGGACCCAAACACATTTTTGCCCCCGTCCCTGAGCCAGGCACTCTTCCCAGGCTGTGACTGCCTCAGTGAACCTTTAAAAACGCTCCCTACTCTCCTTGGCATCTTGCAGGCTGGGATACAGATTCCGTGTTTTAGTTTTCCCCAGCTGTTTTCCCCCACGTGTGGTTGCACACAGGCAGCATGATGTGTATCTTCCCTCATCCTTGACAGAGCAGCTTAGAGCCTCTGTGGGGGGCATGCAGCATCCCATACCTCCTGCTTCTTCAGAGAGGGAGAGGAAGCTGTGCACGAGGTGTCCTGGGAAAAAAAGTTTTTAAAAGGGTCTTAAAATCATCCAAACTATTAAATATGAGACATTATTCCTTTGGCTACATAATTCCTTTATCTCCATTCTCTCCCAATAATAAAGTGAGTATGGCACAAGCAGGAAAACCCCATGCAAAATTCTTAAACTGAGGACAGGACAATTCAGTGCAGTGCAATTGCCACTCGTAGTGAGGATGAGAACCTGCCTTCACTCCAGATTAACCTCTCATCTGGACCATCTAGTTCCAAATCTGTCTTTGCCCAGCCTCATCCAGCAATGTTTGGGTTTATTCAACTTTTTCACGCATGCTGACATCCAAGACATCAGAATCATGAGATGTTGTGATAGCTCCAAATGAAAACACATCAGAAAGACAGCATCCTTTCCCCATGCAGTGAGAGCAAAACCTCTAACAGCTTAAGCTGTCCCAGAGGAACCTGTACACATCTGGCCCTGGGTCTTGTCTACCAGGGACTAGCTGAGGTATCTGCAGACCCTTAGAGGTTAGTTTATACCCAAATGAAAGCAAAGTCCAGATGTCCTGAAATATTTTTGTCAGTGTTTAACAAAATTGCAAGGAAAAGGGAATCNTACTTTCTGCAGTGACTGCCTCAGTGACTGCCTTGTTTCCCCTACAACATTCTGGGATATCTTTGCAAATTCTCACAGTCTCCTGCTGGCTTTACCTTTTGTTTTAAATGACAATTTGAATGCTCTTCACTGAGGTTGCCATCCTTCTGACCACAAACTACCTACAGTGGTCACCACTGGAAAGCCCCGGTTCTTATCACCAGTGACCCACACCATTTAAGGCCTGGACATTGCAATTTGCTGCACAGCAGTAGTCTGGCAAGTCCACGTGATGTCCCTTGTGTCATGTCCAAGTCATCACAGCATCTATAATTAGAGGAGGACATGCCTGTGGCGTTGTGGTGAACACTATCAACAACTTCCTTTCTGCTGCTACTTGCAAGAGGTTGCTGCTGACACACCCAAGGACTTACAAGTCCAGCTGAGATGCAAGAGCATTATTTTCTCTATCTTTCTTCCTACTTCCCCATCTGGACTGATGTTTATTTCCCTTCCTTCTGATTTTCTCTAAGTGCCTCAGTGGAGGGACCATCTTTTCATCCGCTGTAGCAGCATCCGTGACAGTGAGGCCCAGTCCCTGCTGGACACACTGCTTAGATAACAGCTCTGTGTCAGTGATGAGCATTCTGCTCCTGAATCAGGAGAACAAGCACTCTCCTACACAAAAGAACATTTGAAATATGGTTTATGATGTGTATAGGAGGACCTAGTTCAGTGCTGTATTCCCAGGTCAGTGTATGCTCCAAGGAGAGGCTTTAAGATAAATTGTGGTAAAAAGTCTGGGAAGTCAGAAAGATGGCTTTGAAATCTAGTTCATTTTAAAAAATCAAAGTGGTTTCTAAAGCCATGCCTGCCAAATGCCCTTTGCAACAAGCAGTGATTTCACAGTCTTTTTCTCCCATTTTATTGCATTATTTTTTCACCTTTATTTCATAAAAGGCTTGCTTGTGTTGTGAAGCACAAAAACAATCCCCCGAAAGCCAGAGAAAGGATATGGGCAGTAAGTCCACAAGGTTGTTGAGGGTTTGAAATAAACAAACAGAAAAGACATTTCCTTGAATTGCTTCAGGCACTAGTACACTAAGGAGGTAGTTTTGCCCATATTAGGTGAATTTTTTTTAAAACTGGGTTTTCTAGTGTTGTTTCTTAAAGAGACAGCTTGAACTTCTCACTGCCCACAAAAAGCACAACTAAGTATGCAGCAAGTCCTGGTTCATGATTATCTTGGCAGCAGAACCACAAAATTACATCACCTCCTCTACGTAAACTAGCGTCACGTCTGTTTTGTAATTGCAGCTTTTATGAAACTTTGCTGCAACAGCAGTGGCTGACTGTGGAGTAAACTGTGCTAAATGTCAGCGTGGGATAACTAGAAGTTGTCATAATCCTAAATTAGGCTCAAAAGTCAATGCTTTCTTTTTACATTTTTCCCTGTAATCAACAAAAAGTGGAGGAAAGAGAAGCCTCCCAAAAGTTTACAAAAAGTGAAACATAAATGTAAGTGGTTCTATTGTCATTATTATAAAAATCAGGCATGTACTTTTTATAAACAAAAAAATGTTGTTACAGGAAGGAAGATGTGTGCCCTCATGTACAGAACAGTGGGAGCAGACATTACAGCCAGGGACTACCTTAGGGGCTGAGGGAGCACCCCTTTTCCTGGATCTAGTCATTCTTCCCCTTCCCCTTGCCTCCTCTTGTTCACAGCCCAGGCCTGGGTGAGCAAAGAGGCTGATTTCTGAGCTCCTTCCCTGGGGAAGCCCAGCCTTCACTCTGCTTTCCTGACCCCTCCCTGTCATCTGGGGAGAGAACTTCTACCCTCTGAGGAAACATCAATAATTTTCCCCTATGCTTCCAGATGTTCATTATTCTTCTTTCTTGCTTATGTAAGGGCTTTCTGAAAGACACCACAAGGTTTGGCAAGCCAGCTGTCACCCAGAAGAACTTACGGTACCTAACCCCATGCAGGTGAAGCAGCCCAAGAAGCATGAGAAATACAATAAATTAATATCATACACTTCCCCTCCTCTCCCCTGTGTCTATGCCTTCCTTTTAAATGCAGCCTCTTCACTGTAGGAACCTCCTCATGCTATGCATTTTTACTATGCCTAAAGGTTTTTCTGTGTGCTGTCAATCTGTCATCTTGTGGGAGACAAACATGTACGTGGGCATGCAATGATCTTCCACCCAAACCTGTGAATGTTTCCAAATTCACAAATACCAAGGGAAAATAAATATATGAAGCACAGATAGTCCTTCAAGACCGGGTTTGTAGTTCTTGCAGATCCTCAAGCTCCCACTGGGGAGTCAGGGGAAATATTGTAAGCACAAAGAGTGCATGCTGCGTTCTTTGCTGTGTGATGGGCTCATGTGAGGTAGCTGTTGGCTCTCCACCCCCAGTGTTTAGGCAGTAACAGAAGGGAAATGGAGCAAAATGCAATCTAAGCCCCTGGCAAAGCACAAGCAGATATAAAGAGCTGGGTGGAAGAAACTTTTTTTTTCTGTGCCTCTGTAAGGTTTTATGATCTTTATTTCTCCCACGGAGGGGTTTCTGGGTAAGGGTTATCTCAGCCATGGCACATTTGAATTATTTAAACGCCTGGTGACACTTCTCTACAAAACTGTTTAATTGTTGCAATTAGGAAGCCGAAACCTTCCTGGGGTTTTTTGGAGGGTTTGGGGGGGGGGGNTTGTTTGGTTTTTTTTCACTGCAACTGCTTTTTCCTGCCCCAAAGCCCTCTTTTAAACATGCATGAGGAACAACGTCTGGCAGAGAATTGACTGATCACACTGCAGATGTGTCACCAAGTTTCCATTGGTTTACTTGGGGGGACTGTAGCTGTGTCGATGGCAGATCTTTTGCTGTCTCACACGGGCAGGGTATTTGTCTGAGATCACTGTGGGACGGGACCAGGGGAACCAGAGGGCCCCCATTTACACCCTAATCCACCCCGATGGCAAATTCGTTGTTCGCTGGTCTCTCCTTATCTCCATCATCCTCTTCATATGCTTGTCTCACCATCTCTGAATAACTAAAAGCAACAATTTAAACTGCTGTTCTACAGGCAGGAAAATTACAATAAATTTGGGGTCTACAGGTAGTTATCATAAAGCAACTGCTTTTACAGCAAAACTGCCCTGATTTTATGTGCCACTTTCACATTCTGGTTTTGTTTCCTCTCTGTAATTTAGTCAGCAGGGGAGAGACATATAAATTTCCTGTGCATGCTGCCAGAAGTTTTTGCCCTCGAAAGCTCAGATCAGCAGGTAGCACGCTGGAGCTATTCGGGATCCACACCAGAGGGGCAAAATCAGCGCCGGCATCTGTAGGAAGCAATGAAATAGTATTAACTTGGTAGAGGTGCGATTTAGGAAATCGCTCGTTGTCACATACCTTAGAAGATAACAACCATAAGACCCACAATAAAAAACGTGATAACAGCAATAGTGTTATCTTCACATTTCAAGTTTAAAAAAACAAAAAACAAACAAAAAACAGAACAAAAAAAAAAAAAAAACCAAACAATCTTTCATTGTTTCGCAGGACTGGTCTCTTGCAAGTTGAAATAAAGTACTGGAGCAATATACTGTTCTCTAGGGGTTAATGTTACATTAATCAGAACTGACAAGCATGAAAATCATTCTTTGTTGTCTTTAAATTGCTAATTTAAGATTGAAATCTAAAACGCTTGAGCACTGATCGTTAACACTGACGCTCAAACAAAACCCAAGTAAAATCTTCTCTCCTATGGGCCACTAAACAATTGTTTTACATTTGTTTGAGAAAGCAAATGCAAAGTCTGTAACTAAATCCTAATGTATCGTTTAAGTGTTTCAATTCACAGGCTTTCTTTGGCTAAACTTCAACGAATTGTACTACAGTTTAATTGAAAAGCAGCATTTGCACAGGCATTTACATCTGAAGGCAGAAATAGTGGCATTGTACCATGTGGAGCAGTGGCAGCCAGAATTCCCCCAAATCCAATTTTTTTACTGGTTTTGGGGGTTTTTTTTTCCCCTCAGTTGCAGAGGTATTGCAAAGAGCTGATTCTCAGTTGAGATACTGAGCAAAGTCTGAGATACTTAGTAACAAGAAGCTTATTTAATAAGCTCATTAAAGTTTAAAAAATGTAATAAAGGGTACAGTCCGACTTCAGTGCAATGGAGACGAACACCAGATAAAATCAAGGGAAATAACACACCATCAACTCTGCAGCTGCAAAACCAACAACCACAACAAAAAAGGTATGTAGCAGCGAAACAAATAGACAAGCATGTCCTTCTGCTTCTTTAATGCAATTACAGGCAGTGTTAGGGGCCAAATCAAGTCCAGTTTCTTTTGCCAGCTTGGATATTTGCAGGTTCAGATCTGTTTGCAGACACAGCTCCCACCGAAGTCCTTGGACATAAGCATTTGCCGCTGAAATAAGCTGAAGCTGAATCTCCCGGTTGGTTGAAGCAAACTCTCTGGCCTAAAACCATTTAAGTCCAAACACACCAGTGCATCTGTTTTGACATGTTCCCTTGTGATGAGGGCGGTGGAATAAAGACTTCTGTGACAGAGTTACTCTCTGTGTGACTGTATGGATGCTCCAATGGGAGGATAAGAGTCGAAGGGCTGGGGGGAAAAGCAAGCTGTGCCCTCAGTCTTTCTGAGGAGCCAGTGAGCTACAGTAGCTGTGATAGCCAGCATCCAGAGTGAAGAATGCCACATTTATCACAATCTGAGCACTTTGCCTTTCTTTGCGATTACAGTAAAGCAGGGTTGAGCTATGCAGACACACTCCCCACATCCATTGACCTCGATGGGAGATCCATAGCAAATCTTAGGGCAGAACCTGCTACACAAAAGACGCGTTAAAGACAGAAGCACTGTCATGCAGAACAAGCTCTTAGAGTAGAAGAAAGGGACTCAGCATTTGGCCAAGGAGAGGGGTCATGCACTGAGGGTGCTTTGTATTCTGCGAAGGACGTGGGACGATGACTCTCCAGGCTCATGGGGAGGAAAGGCAGAGAAATATAGGATTTAGGGAAAGCGAAAACGCTAGAGATTCTGAGAGCTCTCTCAACCGGCAGCCAAATCCACAATCTGAAGGTTTCTGCAGAGGAGAGCGCTTATCTTTCCTTCTCGTTGATAGGAAGTGTAGCATTGCCCTTGAATTAATTGAAGGAACATTCCTTCGTTTGTTAACCCCAACATCACTCAGAAATCTCCTTCTGCCGTTTAGATTCAAAGTCAATTCAAATCTAAGTATAACCAAATCAGATATCCATCATGTGGTATGCTCCTAGAGCAGGACTCATGAGCAGGTGAAGAAAATATTGACAAAGGTGTTTTCACCAGTATATTTTGGATTCATAGACATAAGGGATAACTCCTGAGTCTGAAAATTTAAAAAGTTTTACTCTGTACACCTGTTTTTACAAGGAGCAGTGGGAAGATTTTATTTATATTATTCAGTTGCATGAAATTCTACCTGCTTCCAATGCAGCTGTTTTCTCTGAAAGATTGGCAGAAACAGGACCTGTCTGATTATTTTAGTAGTAATATTTGTGTTAGGGTTGGAACTCAACAGCTCACCAGCACCACAAGGAGAACAAGCCAAATAGTTAATACTGAAAAGGAACCTTAGAGCCTCAGACCTTTCCATTAAAATCAACAGCACATGCCTAAACAACTGTTTGTTAAATGTTAATTTCTATTTCAAGCTCTTTAAAAATTAGAAATAATAAGAAAAAAACAACACAAAACAACAAACACCCCCTCCCAAAAAAAAAAAAAAAAAAAGTCATTAAATATTTTCATGTATTTAACGTTGTTAATAGGCCTTTGAAATCTTGGGTCCAAATACTTCTCTACTGTTTATCCATTTTACCCATGGAGATAGGCTTTACTGCATTTGTCTGGCAAAGCC
The DNA here is from genome assembly GCA_013396955.1 of Regulus satrapa. Lineage (NCBI taxonomy): Eukaryota > Metazoa > Chordata > Aves > Passeriformes > Regulidae > Regulus > Regulus satrapa. Next base: position 159,459 of record VWZN01013794.1, read on the forward strand.
AATGTGGATGTGAAGAAGCAAAGGGAAATCAAATGGGAGGAAGGAGGATGAAATAAGTATAGCATTAACCTTGACAATGACAATTTTTATCCAAATCAGTATTAAAGTTACGATTTTCTGGGTTTTTATTCTTATGAAGGAAAGTATGTAAAGTCTTGGAAAATTTTCCAGTGATTTGTAACATCATATGTACACTTTACAACTTTTGTTGTGCCTTTAAACCCAAAGATTATTTGAAAATTCAGGAATCATCACAAACTTCCACCCTATTTTTGAAAAATGTGAGTTTGCAAAATACATCTCTGATTGGACCCAGCTGAAGTTTGATGAATTGAGTAGGTGGGATCCAGTACACAGGCAGACATTCAAACACAAGTACCCCTACACAGGCTAAGTGTGGGATTCAACTGCCTAAGGATAAGTACAGCTTCTGTCACCCTTGAGGCATCTGGGCTGGGGAGAGACACCCAGGCCCACAGGCAGCTCCAGGAAGATTTGGTTCTTCTCAGATTCTCCCTCATGCCAGACAGCCTCCAAGGATGCCCAGAGGCATCTATAGAGCCTATATTTAAGCAAATAAGCATGTCTGCATTCCTGCTACAGGCAATAGAGATCCAAGGCTTTATTTAGGTACCTACATGATGGCATCTAAAGCGGTGTGAGAACCCCCAAGCTTCTGAGGCACCTGCCCAGAGACAGCAGATATGGCACAGGGCACATGGGAACTGATGGATTTCCAGAAGGATACCCACATACCAGAAATTTTGCCCTCTCAAGTGGCACTTGATGTTCACGGAACTAAATGAGCTCTTTGTGAGTGGATTCAAATGAGATTGCATTCTAGAGATTCATTGAACCAGCCATCAGCTCTCTGCTTAGGGTCAACCTAAGCAGAGCTGCAGTGCTCAGTTCAGCACTCAGTACCATTTGAGAAGTCACAGGTTAGCTCATCTCGTCTTCAGCTGCTGTTCCAGAGGGCATTACAGTCCTGCAGGTGACATCCCAGGTGGGCCAGCCCCGTTTAAACATCTCACACCACAGCAGCACCTCAGGTATATCTTATACAAGGTCCCCCCCACACCCAGCCCTACTGGGAATTAAACCAGTTCATATGTAGACACCAACATGTATGAGTCTTTATCTTGAACTGAACTGCAGCCCAATAGCTTCATAGGTGCTGGAGAAAATCCTGTTATTTTCAGGGTTACACACAGAATTTTTCTTTGAACTCTGAATCTATTTATAGATAAATTTAAGGGATCTTTTTTTATCAGTAGATATAGCAATACAACAAAATCCTTTGCATTGTTTTAAAATGTTCCCAATGTTTAAAAAAAAAAAAAAAAGTTTGCTATTTATCATCTAGGGCTGAACCAGAAAACATCAAGCTGCTCATAATAAACAAATGTAAAACTGTGATTTATTATTGCTCCACTCATATCACCTACATTTTGTGCGTTGGATGTGCAATTAACTCCACTTAGTCAGGCCCATCTGCCAACATCTACACGGGACATGACCGTACTGTTGTAAAAGCAACAGAACAAATTTCCTGAGTACGAGTATTGCCTTGCACTTCAGGTGAGCCAGCTGGCTCCACACGAGGAGAAATTTCCTATAGGAGCAGCTTGACCTCAGGACAGTTCGTGGTGCAAGCAGTGAGGGTGCAGGCAGAGTGAAACCAGAGCAGTGATCTCACAGCCGAGGACTGTGGCTGCCAGGGTGACATCAGACCCTGCGAGCAGGGGACGTACATGAGCACCGCTCCTAACTCCGAACGCAAACATGGAAAAGTGCTCACACCAGCAGGAGCAAAAGATGACTCAGTGCTTGTTTAAAGCTTGCTTTCTTTTCTTTATCTTACGTAAAGCTTTCTCTCTTTGCCTTTTCACCGGTTTTGAGCATTCAAACCCTAAAACCAGACCCAAAACTAGTGAAGAAAAATACACCTGGTATCACATCAACTCTCTTTTCAGATAAGTCCCAGAAGATTTGGTTAGCCAAACCCTTTGTTGGTCTTGAGTATCAAAAGGTATTGTTATTTCATAATTGCATTTATATTTGACAGAAATTTGAAATTTCATACATTAACAGAAGTTTAGATGCCTCACTTGGAATAACAGCTTATGATGCTTCCTTTTGTCAAGTGCAAAAAGTTTTGTTTTGTTTTTTTTTTTTATTTATTTCAGTTGTATTAATGCAGTAGTTATATATAATTCTAGCAAACACCACGTTAAAACTATTTGCTGTATTGGAACATTTAACACTAAGTCAGAGGTGGTGTTCCAGTTAGAGGTGGTTTTCACCCCCAGAAAATGTTTTCATGCATCACAGGAGGTTACTTATTGCTTATAGAAATTTATTACATTTTCCTGCTTCTTGGCAATATATTCTATGTCTGTCATCTATTTTTTATAAATGCCCAATGAATTTTAAACTAAACTACATTTGGGAAATCAATTTCTGTCTGTCTCAGTAAATCACAACATTCTGGCCGTAATGTCTGGATAGTGGAAATTACTTGTCTTATTAAGTGTCCCTAAGGCTCAGGAATTCTCTTATCAGGCTTGAATGTTTTTCAGGTGGATGTTACTTAGAAGAATAAATACATGACTCAGAGAAAGGTTAAAGGAAGGTGAAAAATTTTAAGCAGGATGTCACTAAAGGCACACATGAAGCAGGGCAGATATGGTAAGAGCAGCAATGCAGCAACAATTCAGTGATTTACTTGTTATGCCAAAGCCAAATTCCAGCTCCAAATCAACGTTTTGCAATGGATTAGCCAACATGGTAGGAACAGAGATTGAAGTCTGCCTTAGCCCAGTAAGGGTATAAAATGTGCTTAGTGAATAACAGCCGAAACGTTGTCCATTAACACAGGGAAACGACACACAAATGTGAAAATAAAATAATTAAAATACTAACTTTATTCTGCATTAAACCATATAACTGCAGAGACAGCAGAGACATGGCAAATCTCTGTTACCGCTGGAACAGGGTTTGGTCATATAGGCATTATTTGACAAATAAGTAAGGCGTGTTAGAGAGATATAAGGCTACAAAATTTAAAATTGGCATAAATAAAAAAGAATTTTTGAGGATCATAATCACTTTGGTAATAGCTGCTTAAAGTGGCCATTTAGGATATAAAGGGAGATGGTGACAAGGCCTCAGGCTGTGTCTGAGTGAGCTCCTGGCTGGGAATGGGGGTAAATATGTGCATGGCTGAGAGCCACCGTTCTCCATTTGCATTGCTGGCCTCAGCCTTCCTGTGAGCAGCCCAGATCAAAGCCTCCTCAGGATGCTTAGGAAAAACAGGATTTGGGCTTGTTTCTCAGTGCCCTGGATGGTAACACCCTGAGCCTCATCTATACCTCATTCACACAGAAAACGTGGACAAGACCTCCAAAGTGTGCAGAGACGTCGGGAACTTGTACTCCCTCTCTCGAGGCTCCCGGAGCTTAGGAGCCCTGGTGAAAGCAGCCTGCAAGGGCAGCTGAAGAGGTCACAGCACGGATGGCCACTCAGTCTGGTCTTGAGAGCAGATCCGACATCCACTTAACCAAGGCACAGACACACACACAGAACTGGGCTGAGATCCTGACAGGGAGACTAATGCAATGGGATTCCAGCAAGAAAAGGCATGGAAGGGTTAGTTTGCCAACCATGACTCAAGAAGAGACCGCTACTGTTAAAGATGGAGCTAGGAACTTGACAAAATAATTTCAAAATTGTTAAAGTTATCTTAGAACACATACTAGGGATATATGCACGATTCCACATATTCCAACAAATACACGAATCACTAAGCATGAACAATTCTTATAAATATTTTGATTAGACAATAGTATTTCTCACTGCAAAGTTAGAAGTTTGAAGCAGATTTGAAGCCTGGTTTTATCTGTACACATTTTTTTTAAATGAGCTTCTGAAAGCACCATGATAAAGTGATCCTGCAGACAAATGGAATCGTGCCTCTTGGCCACATCCTGCTAATACCATCTCAGCAGCCTCAGCAGAAACAGAAATAATGGGAATGCGCTGCTGGAACAGAATTGAGGCAGCCAGGGCCTATAGATTTAGACGTTTAAACTGAAACACATTTTCTCTAATGACACATCTAGAAGCACAGAAACAGATGTGCAAGATTTTGATGCCGTCATGAAAACATCCTAAGGCATAACGGATCCAAAACGAGAGGGGGGTGGGGTCTGAAATGTTCACACTCTGCATCAAACCACTGCTTGTTTATTGTGACTAAGCAGCAACCCAGACATCACAACTACATTTTACAACGGCCAGCAGCACAGTACATGGACTTTCTGAGCAGGTTCACATAAACCACAAGCCAGCCTGCTTCAGCATGGATGCAGAAAGTGATGCTGTCCAGTCAGGAGGAGGTTTTCACCAGATTCCTCTTGTCCCAAACACAGCCTGCCGGTACACAGGGCAGAGCAGAAGGCGTGCGCAAGTGTAAATTAATTCAGCGCTGGCAGAACTGGAAAGCAGCTAAAAACAGTTGGCTGCACTTCAGAAACTTTAGTTCTATAAGTATCATTGTAACGAGGCGTCAAACTTAAATCTCAGAACATCCGAAGGACGAGAGCTTACAAGTCTTTTGCCTATTTAAGTTACTCTAACGAAACCTGAGACTGAAAAAGTACTCAACAGGTGGGTAACAGGGACCTGATAAGAGATTGGGGGTTTTTATCATGTGGGCTGCCTTGCAGAAGTTTCACAAACAACGTGCACAGAGATACGATAGGACAGGGCTTCATGGGCTGAGATTTCCGGAGCGGTGTGTGACTGACTGTGGCGTTCAGGCAGCGCCCAGGCCAGAGATGGCTCCTGGTGGCACCTGCGATCCGGGGAGCCACTGGGCGAGGCCCCGGTCGCAGGGCAGAGCTCAGCCCACAGAGCTCCCTCTGCCCTCGATAAAGGACGACGCCACTGACGACAAATCACGGGTGAAAACGCAGGAAGGAAATCCGGACACCCACTGCTGGGCGACTCAAGACCCCTCTTCTTCCCGGCTGGGTACAGACCCACCTCAGGGCAAAAGAGGTGCCCCGCGGGCACGGCCCGGGGCAGCGGCGGCTCCTCGCCGCCTGGGGAACGGGCTCCGCACCGGGGTCTCCGCGCCCGGCCGCGCGGGACCGGCCCGCTC
>VWZN01013794.1:173343-204497 GCA_013396955.1 Regulus satrapa
TTAGTCTTCACTCCTGGTTTTGAATATGATAAATATTATAAGGAAAAGGTAAGCCCTGAAGATTGAATTTTTTTCCTTGTAAAATATATTCAGATCATCTTAATGATTTAGTCCCTGGTGTTTGGACACGGAAAGATGAATTTCAAAAACTCCATTAGGCAATTATTTTCCTTTCCTCAGTAAGATTCCTACATCATGATTTCACTAGGCGTTTGTCGGAACTGCTTTGGTGAAGCTAACAAAAAAGGCAAGAAAACACCCATGTAGGGTTAAAAAAAACCCCCAAACTTCTTGCTATGTCATCACATCTTGGACAGTGTTAGCTCTTAAAAGCAAGAAGCGTACGTTTTGTCCTTACAGGCTTAACTTTACCTACCTACAAGATAAAGTAATACTGTGATAAATATAGTAATAAAAATAAAGTAATATGTAATACTGTGACAATATTACAGTTTATCTCTAGAGATTGTTGGAGCTGTTCCCAGCTGTCCTTATTAATAATAAGATGGTATTTTAGTCTAGTGTGTTAAATTACATCTTACTTCATTGAAAAGGGGGACTTGGGAATTGTGTTTTTGCGGGCAGTTGCCTTCTCTTTTAGAACCCCTAAAACAGTACCATACTTACTGGTCCTTTGTACAGAAAATACAAGTTCAAGATGCTTGATTCCATGAGATACTCAGGTGCCATGAAGTCAATCTCCCTGACCTTCAAACCTCAGGAATACTATGAACTACTTTTGATAAGGTACACAGAGGATCCCTTAGAGTGCTGATAAGCTCTGTGTTTACTTAGGTATCACATTACTTTCACATGTACAGCTGAACTTTTTCACCCTTCTTCAAGTTCTAATTTAACTGGAAGGGAAGTCATAATCCTGAGTTTGCCATCAGTCTGTTGCTTTAGAAGTGCTACCAGGTTCAGCACTAACTGAATTTAGGATGTAAGACTAAGAAAGCAGAGAACTGAGTGTTTGAGAATCTTATGCAGGTTACTTTTTGATAACTAGAAGAAGTTTTGGGTGACGTCAAAACAATTGAACATTCAACCCTATATGAGGTCGTTGTTTTTGGTTTACTATGTTCTCAGCTGATTTAAAGTAAGTTGTCTTCTTCTGCTGCTTGAAATATTTTACTGTTTTATGGAGTACTAGACTAAGTAGTGGGTAACTCCAGGAACAACATGAGCAAATTGTCTCTGTTTTTTTTTTTTATTTTAAATTTTATATTTATTCTAATACTCGATTTAGGATTTCAGCTTTTTGCTTTGCAGTACTGTGAAACTGCAATATCTGGTACATCTAAGAGAAGCAAAGATCTGCATTGTAGGTGCAGAACCCTTCCCCTCTGTTCTGTCTTTTCACATGCTAACCTTCCTTCTGTGACTGTCTGGAGAAAAAGGCTCATGCGTCTCAAACCCACTGGGACTCTGAGGAGATCCCAGTCTGTCTATTAAAATCCTAGTTGCTTTCAATCCCTCAGTGCCTGTACTCTTGTGAGAGGTAACTACTGCTTCCTGTCCTCAGTCCTTCAATGGAAAAGGAGAAACTGCTGTGCTGTGAACTCATGTGGCAGTAGTAAACTGACCCACACTAGCTCACAGATCTCTAAAGAACACTTCAAGAGTTCAAGTATGTTAGCTGTCATCTCAAGGTTTTTTTGGCTTGTGTTTTTAAAAATGGTACCAACTAAATAGCACAGTATGCAGCAATTTTTAAAGTATCTTTATTTCAACTTTGTCCATATTAAGCAAGGAAGGGAATAAGTATGTTTCTCAAGATGCAGAAATAGCAGATTTTATTGTGTGCCACATGTACTCAGGAGTCATATGAGTAGAAATTCTCCTATAAGGCTAAAATCCACCTTGAGCTTCCTGCTCCGGGCTGAACAGTCCCAGCTCTCTCAGCCTTTCCTCGTAGGTCAGATATGTCCAAGGCCTTTCATCATCTTCCTGGGCCTTTGGTGGATTCAGTCCGGTATATCCGTGTCTCCCTTTTTTCTGATAGCTGCACTTCAGCTGTGTGGGAGCTGAGGAGAGGGGCGGGATTTCCTGCCTGGGCCGGCTGGTGATGCTCTGTCAGGTGCAGCCTCCTCTCCTTTGCCATGAGGGCACCTCACTGCCTCATGGACAGCTTGTCCTCCAGGTCTTTCCCATCCCACCCACTGCTGGTGCCTGGGTCATTCCTGCCCAGGACCAGGATGTGTTTTGTTCTTTTGTAGGGCTGCATAACGTTCCTCTTTCCTCTGTTTCTCTGTTTCCGAGCCCTGTCCCATTCCCAGTGGGTGGCAGTGCCCCCAGCCAGCCTACCAGCCACTCCTCCTGCTTTTGTGCCATCTGCAGACTTCTCAGAGTTCAGGATTGGCTCCAGTATTTTTTATAGGAATGCCTGGTAGGAAGCTAGCTTTTAATACCTCTAGGCATGCTTAAAACTTCCTAAGCAGTTTGATTACTTCCTGGTCAATTTTTAAGATGGAATCTGAGTAAAATGCTTCCCCCTGCTCCTGCTCAGCATGGCAGAATAACAGCATGCAGTGATCAAAGAAATCAGTATGCCAAGTCTTAAAGAGTGAAGTAGGTTCTAACCAGAGTACTATATATACTATTCTTAAAGCATATTTCGGGACAGATTGTCTGAGAAAAGGGGAAATGTGATTTTTGAGTTGTTTGAAAGCCTTCCTTTTTGGGTAGTATGCTGTGAGTTAGAGTTTGGGGGAGAATGCTGGGGGTGATCCATGTACTGCTGGGTATTAAGTCTCCCTCTGAACAGACTGTTAAAAAGACAAGAACTTCAGGCAGATAATGAATGGGAGGATTTGCACTTAAACCAGCTGGTATCATGTATACTGGTTTCTATACTTTGCTGTTAGTCTTTGTGCTTTTATGTTTAGCCTGACCTACAAAATGATTGTCAAGTTGTTTTCCAACTAGATGAAAGTAACATTTAAAATGAATTTATAAGAGGCCATTGAATCAGAGACCTCTGATTCACAGTTAGCTGTGGTTACACTTTGTTATCCTGCTTAATAGACCAAGATAATTTTGATGATTCTATATGCTTATCGCTACGAAGTTCAGTTGGGGTTTTTTTTTTAATGCTGTCATATGAATTCTGCATTGTAGCTGTATTCCAGAGATCCCCTTCAACTTCAATTACTTTCCTGTGCAAAAATTGAGTTACTAATCATTATATATATGTCTCATCTAGTGAAAGCACAAAAATGGCGCTGGCTACTTTCCTCTTCTTAAAAACAACAGTGGGAAAAAAAGAGTTGGGGCAGAGGTGTTTAAGAGTTTTCTTTCTTCCATGCAAGTGCAGGGAACACAGGCACAACAGTTGATGATGGAGTTGGCTTTTTCTGCAGCAATATGTTAACTCTTTTCTTTGGCTGCATTTACACTGAATGCCATCCAGGGCAGTGGCTGTCCATCATGTTATTGTGGCCACAATGATGCTTGTCTGAGTAGTCTCCATGCTTAGCTTGAATCAAGCAATTTGATCCAACTCTTTTCAGTCTGGCCTTTGGCCCATGATTGAATACTAAGCTTTAACCAAACAATTGTATTTAGTACCCATGTTTCAAGGCATGAGAGGGTGGTCAGGGCAGAACATAAGGCAGAGATTTCAGACTAGTTAAAATGTGTAATTTACTTTGCTCTAATGCGAACTTCTCGTTTACCTTGCTATAAATGACAGCACTAGAGCTTCCTATAATAGCAAAATAATGAGAAGGTGGAATCAAACTGTGAATTTATAAAGTATAATCATATAGACAGACATCACTAACCAAATTGCTAGAGTAGACTCACTTCCCTATTACTGTTTTGCATACTTACACTATACAGAATTACAGTGGACAAATGCATAAAGATTTTGCCCTTTGAGTTCATGTTTGGGGTTCTTTCTGTTTTGTGTTTTATAAAATCTCATCTCACTCAACCAACTTTTGAACAGTTTTTACAATTTCTGCCCTTCTCACGGAGAAAGAAAATCTGGGTTGTGCTGTGTGAATGATAATGGAGTGTGAGATATCGGAGGAGTCCCATTTAGGACAGGAACAGGAGTGATGGGAATGTTGTGAAGCCAACAGACAGACCGGGGCAGATGGATTCCACAGAAGGCTGGGAATCCTCCTGCTTTTTTGAGTGATCCAAAAAAATCCTTCCACCCTTGTTGCGGCCGTGCTTGGCTGTCCTTTTCCCACCACGAGCAGGAGCGTGGTTGACGGGCTGGGCTCAGGTGTGTCAGGTTACTGGGCTGTTGGCAACCACATCAATCCCAGAGTTTAACTCTGCTGCAGTGAGGACTCGCTTGGATTTGAGGAAATAAGTGCAGCAGGGTTTTTTCCCCACAGACCAGTTATGTGACGAGATGAGAAGCAGATTTATTGCATCTGTTTGTGCTCTTTGGGCTTTTTGACTGGCCAAAATTGGAAGCTGGGTCTATTACGCATTTCTTTTTCTCTGAGATAGTACTCATTAGCTAGTTGGGAAAGAAGATCTTAACTTAGATTATTAATATAATATACTAAATTTAAAGCCTCAGAATGTGTTAAAATTACCTGCATTGAGGTCATGTGTGTTCTACATCCTGAGCTCCTTAATCTTAAGTGTGCATTCATGCGCAACAAATTCTTAAATAACTCATCAATGAAATAAACTTTTGACCCACCAAAATTGCCCATTTGTACAGCAGAAATTTATTAGTCATTCTGCGTTTGGGCTGGAGTGGTTGAACTGTGGCCAAACATACCATTTTGTCTCCCACGTCTGGATTTCAGCTCTGAATTACTAATTGTGGCTTTGAAACGTTGCCAGATGTTAGCACTTAGAAAAAACACTCCTGACAGTGTAAAATAAAACAGAATAATCTCCTCATTTCTACCATGTAAGTTGGAAATTTTGTTTTCTAAGAACAAGGCAGTGGCATTTTCATCTTAGAACTTAGAGCAGTTAAGAGCTTTCCTAACTGCACTCCTAAAGGTTCGTGCTGGGACACAAGTCCACATGTGCACTAGGTGGCTAATGCAGAGATGGAGTATAAGCTGTTGCAGCTATAACTGAGAGCAGTTACAAAACCACCTCGGCAGAAGATACCATGAGGTGACAGCTAGGCGCTTATATAAATGGTCGAAGTACCAAAGCAGGGTGAATAATTACCTAACAGCAAACCTTCAGAGGAAAACAAAGGAGCATCTGAACAAAACTGGGTGTACTTTCACTCTTGAGTAGCCTTAACCAAACTGAAGGGAACTACATGGAATTGATGTACAGCAGCAGCAGCATAAAGGGGTCCATGTGAAATAACAATCTGGATGTCACATAGATTTTCATTCCTTTATTACTATGTCTTTGTGTTAGTTGTTCCAAACAACTTGTGGTGTTTTTCTAATAGGAAGCATGCAATACCTAATGTGTTGTCTTTACAGCTTAGAAGAGCTACTGCTTTTAATTTATTTTCCTGAGTATTGAATGTTATAATAAATTGTCTCCTGCTGTAGTATCTGCATTTTCCAGGTTGACTCACTTCACTTCTTTACATTTTATTTATGTTGTCTTACTGCTTGTCCTTTCCCTAGTGTGACGATGGATCCACTTACTGAAAGAAGAAATAAATTATTTTTACCTGTTAATTTTTCTTTGAAGAAGTGTGCTTCCTAATCCAGGCTTCCCTGGAAGACTTACAAAGTAAGAAGGATATGACTTTAAAATCCCCAGCTGTTCCTTGGTGGTTTGATGGTTTTTTTGCCTTTTGTTTTTGTTTTTTTTTTGGGTGTGTGTGTGTGGTTTTTGTTTCTGTTTTTATTTTTATTTATTTTAAAAATAACCTATATTATAATTTCTCATGTAAATTTTCCTTTTGGAGAAAAGAATCCTGAGACTTCACCAGCTGCTTTCTTTTGGACAGTCCCAGACAGATCATTTTGACACTGGTTTTGTTTCTCAGTAAAACATAAGAACACTTAATTGTTTGTGATAACAGTTTTGGACATGCTGCTTCAAAAAAAAGAAGTTAGGTGTATCGTATCTGTTGTTAAATGACTTTGTCTTGTCCTTGGTTACCCTTGGAAACCCTCTAGGAAAAAGAATCTCTTTTTAGAGCTATGTTATGGTACATGTTTAGCAAAGTACATTTTTGAGTGTAAGCAGCTGGTGATATATCTTTCTTACAGGTTACATGTCTTGCCTGTGACAATAAATCAAATACCATAGAACCTTTCTGGGACCTGTCCCTGGAGTTTCCTGAGAGGTATCACTGCAATGGCAAGGAGATGTCATCTCAGTATCCATGTCTGCTGACAGAAATGCTGGCCAAGTTTACAGAAACTGAAGCTTTGGAAGGAAAGATATATGCATGTGATCAGTGCAACAGTGAGTAAAGGCAGTATGTACTCATGCATATGTTCTCTGTGTAAAATATAAACTGACAGTGCAAGCATAGAAGTCTTAAAAGTATATTGCTAACAAAGGCCACCTTCTTATGTCCTGTGGTGTGGTCACTTGACAGCTGTTACTTGCCCCCCTAGAAGATGAAATTGTTAAAAAAAGATGTTTTGAAGTGTGATGCTTCATTTAGGTACAGTCTCGTGACACACTAATGGGGTTTCTAGTACTCCCAGCTGAAGAAGCCATCACCTTTTTAAATTGAGGTGACTAATGTAAATGACCACAGGTATTATTTTTTAGTTGCATCATAAAATAATCCTTGCAAAATGGCTCTCAGAGCGTATCCTTTTTAAGGAGGCACATACCATAAATATTTTGGTCCACACAAATTCTGTGGATAAATCTTAGACTGAAATACAAGGCTGTTACCAAGATTTGTATTGTGTAACTGTGTGTTTGACCTCAGCAAAACGAAGGAAGTTTTCTTCTAAACCAGTTATACTCACAGAAGCTCAGAAGCAGCTTATGGTGTGTCGACTACCTCAGGTTCTCAGATTACACCTTAAACGGTTTAGGTAAGTAGTACCACAGCAAAAAGTGTTGCAAACTGGCAGATTCGGTCTTGCTCTAGCGTTGTTTAGGATCAATGTTTTTCAGCATCAGTTTCATTTCCCTTTACTAGTATGGTGAGAAATAGTTTCTAGTAAACTTCTTTTTCTTGTTCACGTCAAACATCTGTAAGACATGCTGTAAGTAGGGCATTAACTTTCTTGATTTCAGATACTTGCTAATTTAGTACCAAAATTATTTTATCCTTGTTTTTGGTCAAAACCTGCTACAAACCTGCTAACCTTGCTCTGAACTCTATTGGTGAAAATTAATCTTATAATATCTTGAGGTAGAGTAGGATGCTCATAATCACTAATGCACAGACCTCAACTGTATTCAGTGGAAGTTTCAAAATAATCCAAATACATAAATTGTATTCCTAATCCAAATACATAAATACATTTAGCCTCAGAGTAGGGAAGGGGACACTACATCTCTGTGGTCTCGTAGCCCCATGTCAGTACCCTCTGTCCCTCGTGCAAAAGGAAACTGAAAATGAAATAGAATAAATGGGAAATAGCAAAGAGGTATGACAGGTGGGAAATGCTTCCTACTCACCACTGCACAGATCTTAAGATGGATGTTTCTGAAGATGAGAACAGTAGGTACCAAAGACACATTTAAAAGGCCTTGAAATAAAGAAGTGAAAGAGAAAGCCTAGAGAATTTAGCCTAATATTTGTTTTGTGCTGTTTAATAAATTGTGCTAATAGAGTTTATTTATTCACAGAATAATAGTGAAAATATAATGTTATGTTCAAACGTAATTCAGAATGCTATGCTCTTTCTTTAAAAAAAAAAAGTAAGTTTCCATTTGATTTACCTTTCCAGGTGGTCAGGACGTAATCACCGTGAGAAGATTGGTGTACATGTTAGTTTTGATCAAATGCTAAACATGGAGCCTTACTGCTGCAGGGAATCCCTCAAGTCTCTCCTGCCTGACTGCTTCATCTACGACTTGTCTGCTGTGGTAATGCATCACGGGAAAGGATTTGGCTCAGGGCACTACACTGCCTACTGCTACAATTCTGAAGGAGGTAGGAGCCCGCTGGGAAATGAGCAGTGAGGGAGAAAGGGCTGCTCCTAATTCCAAACTGATCCAACGACTGTCTTTTCTCAAAAGCAAAAGGGAGTCAGTTGTAGCTGATATGCCTGGAATGAGAAATGTGGCTCTGTAGACAAACAGTTCAGTTTTTGTATTGCCTTGTTAAATGTGTTCTAGCTATAAACTCTCTTGTAAACCTGAGGAAGCTAAGCTGGACTTTTAAAACATAGAGGCAAATAAACCAGACCAACCAAAACACTTTACTCTTTGTATGCAGCTCATGAAATGGGACCAAACACTAATTGATTATTAAATATGATGCAATTACTTAAAATCAGTGTCCTGATGACTTTTTTTTCTGCTATGTTTCCTTTTTATAGGATTTTGGGTACACTGCAATGATTCGAAACTCAACATGTGCACTATGGAGGAAGTATGCAAGGCTCAAGCCTACATTTTGTTTTACAGCCAACGACTTACTCAGGCAAATGGGCACGGTAGAGTCCCCTGTCCTAGCACAGCTGAAAGTCAGCAGCACACAGAATTAGCTGGCTGTTCCATGGACAACAGTAGCAGCTAATCCAAAGCCAGTTAACTGCGTGTATGGTAAAGGTTTAAATTGTCATAACTGTGTTTTTAAAAGTAAGTACAGTTTTGTACTTTTTCGATGTTTATATAGTTTTGTATTAGTTGAAGTACTCTTTACAATGGTTAGCAAAAGTTTTTATTGACAATAAGTAACTTTCTAAGTACCTAGAATTTCAATGCAGCTATTTTTTTAAGGAAGAGATTGCTATGTTCATGTAACTTTTACCTCAGGCTATTTTTTTAAGCTGGTTTTGTATTTTGATAATATTTTTGAATTGGTTTAGAAAATTTACTTCATTGGGCAACTGATATTTTTCTGGTTAATTTTCTGTATATGCTTGTGTCCATTCTATAGTGTAGTTTTAATGACACCATGATTCTTACCGTGCAGGAATTGCTACTAGGTCTTAGAATGTTGATGTTCACCAGCAAGGAATGTTAAAACATGTCAGATAGTAACTGAATTTCTTGTAGGCAGTTTTCTGTGAAATTACTTTGCAAGCTTTAATAGCTACACTAAAGATTTACACTGATAGAATTTCTTAAAATTTGAACTCGAGGAAATAGAGCACAAAGTTATTTTCATGTAAGTATGTAAGATGAGTGTTTAATAACACGAGAATGTATCTTTACCAAGACTTGCATGTTTTAGCCTTAACAAACCTGACAACTTAAAACTCAAGTGCCAAATTCAAAGTAATTTAACAGCCAGGGGCTATTTTATTCCAAAAATTAAAAAAAGTTTTCTTAAACAAACAAGTAAAACCTCAGTAACCCCTCAACAATAAAACCACACTCGCTCACCCCACTGTCATTGCTACAAGAACATTAGCATCCCTTTTCTTGAATTGGACCAGCTTACTTTAAGCTGTAGCAAGCACTGTCTGTCTCAGGCATCCCTGAGCAAAGAGCTGCAGTGTTTGTGTGAAAGCATTCTCAGTCTGGTGTCATTACCCACAACTGCTCTACCTTACACCACATGGTCCTACCACTAGCATTAACAGAACTGTGCAGTGAGGAGAATTTAACAAGCAGGAATTTTATCAATCCTCCACATGCAGTAGTTAATGCCAATTAAATTTGAATCATGAAGTTATTTTGCGTTAAGTCCTATGCAAATTGTTACCTCATCTTCTGCAAAGTTTATACCTCAATAAAATGCCTTGATATGGACAGAAAAGCATGTGTGTACTGGAATCAATTTCTACATTATCATTACATTTTAAAATATTATTTTTAGATTTCATCTAACGGGGGTTAAACCATACAACTTAACTGTACAACTGCTGTTAACTGTTAACTATACAACTGCTTTGGCCATCTGTCAGTGATTTAACAGCCAGTTTTATTAATGACTTTTGCTATAATTTCTGTTTCTGAAAGATGCCACATTATAGCAAGCACATAGCAGCCTCAGATCTCAAACTTCTTGTGTTTATCCTAATTAGGAGTGCCAAACAGTTCATTTGTTGGTTTGGGGAAGGTTTTGGTTGGTTGGGTTTTTTGTGGTTTTGTTTTTGTTTTTTTTTCTTTTTTTAGCCAAAAGCCATGTGCTGAAGTGAGTGATATACTTGTTATGGCTGTTCAGTCTTTTAAATACTTAGCTTTGCTGCCCTTGCTGATGAGGAAATTAATGTAATTTAAACACTTTTTTTCTGCTTACAGTTAGTTCAGAAAATTTGCCTTTCAGGTTTCTGATACTTTTTTTTCTCCAAGCACATCTCTTAGGAGAGCCAAAGGGGTCTTCAGAGATTCAAGCTTTAACAGAAGAGTCTGTCTTTGGACATGTAGAGAATTACTTGGGTATGAGAGAGTTCATTATCTCAGTCATGACTATTAAGCACATACTCAAGTCCCTTCGAAGGAATCTTACCCCTCCCTAGAAAGATTGCCTAGGCTGTGCTTCCAGCTGTTCCCCTGCATTGCAGCAAAGCTTGCTGACTCTCAAGGCTTTCTCTGAAAGACATCATTAGCTCTGCAAAAGCAGGCCAGCTTTCTTCCCATTGCTGCTCTTGGGTAGAACAAGAGAAGGGGAGGAGAAAGAGTTGCAGTCCTCCTAATCAAGGCAGTGGGGAGAGTAGAAATGATCAGTGCAGTCCACCACAAGGATGAGCTAATTCAGGTGCTCTTCTCCACAGCTTGTGCATCAGTTCGCAATACTGAACTAGTTCAGGTAATGGCTCTGCATCCTTTAACCAGATGAAGGCTGTTGATCTCCTTTGCCCTAAGGGTACACTGCTGGCTCACGGAGGGTTTCTCCTCCAGGTCCTTCTCGGGACAGTTGCTTCCTACCCAGCCTCTGAGTTTCCTGGGCCTGTCCAGCTCTCCTTGTGTGGCAGTGCCCCCAGCTGGCCTGCCAGCCACTCTTCCTGCTTTGTGTGAGGACAGGGGATGCAGCACACAGGCCGAAGTAGCTTCACCTTAAACTAAAAAATAGTAACAGTTTCCAGTGCCAGGTGGTAATTGATTTTTTTCATCCTGACAGCACATGCCTTCACTTTTCTCTCCTCGTAGAAAAGGCTTCTATAGAGTCCTCTCCCAGTTAAGGGATTCAGAGATTTAGCCTAACTGAAAAAAAATATTGTTTCAAAAACTGGGGGCACAGGCACTTCCAAAAGAACTAGGTAAAAAATTTACTGTTCCTCTGAATTCCTGAATAGTCTACACAGCTTTTGGGTTTTCTCCTAGAGCCCCGTTCCTTTGTAAAAGAAGGGAGACGTAAGCATCAGTAGAAAGGCACAGCAATGCTGAAATGAGTCTTAAAAAATATAACCTGCTTCAAAGCACGCTATGCTTTTCTCAAGCTACATGGTCTTTATCTTTAAACACACCTTTGTGAAAGTGTTTGGACTGAGGAAAATATAACAGCCCAGCTCCCATTCTGGATGGGTGCCTGATGTTCCACAGAAGGCAGAGTACATACACCCAACAGTGCATAATCCTGGGAACTGAATAATAGTAAAAGCCTTACTCCTTTTTTTTTTTTTTAAGAAAGTAAAATTTTGCAGAATTCCTTTATCTCCATAAACACCAGCCATAAAAATCAAATTAACAAAGTCCAGTTATGTTTACACACCCCATCATTAAGTTTCTGTACCATCTTACTGTGTTTGTGCTGTTCTGAAATACAAGTAGTATTTTGATACACTGAAGCAAACGTGACAACCAGGTAGTCAGACAGACGCGGGTTTTTGGTGAGGACAGGAGCTCCACTTGCCTCCCCCCATGTCCTATTTCAGCCTCCTCTTTGAAATGTCCTGGTTATACTCACCCGGCTGTTTGTTGTACACACCAGCCCCATCTTGCCCACATCTAAGAGGAGAAGGATGGTAGCTGAGTCTAAAATTAAGAAAATCTTAGGCCATGCCTTCACCGAGAAGACACGTCACTCAAGGTCAAGCTGTATGTACATACTCTAACAAAGTGTCCCACAGGGTCTGTGAGAAAGAAAAACCCTGCCAGGTAGCTTTCTGAACCCTGGCTCCTAATTTCTACAAAAACTATCACCTGGTGATAGTTGCTGGTGCTGCATGTACAAGAAACAAGATGACCCCATCTTCTGGGCAGCTGAAAACAGACTTCAACATCTGGCTCAAAAGTCTTTTGATAAACTTTTGATTTTGTCAAGTGACTAGAGTATGGTTCACTTACCAGACAGCATAACTTTAACACTTACAGCAGCTGGAGAAGGCAGCTTGAAGAGCATGAGAGCAGGAAATTTATTTATTTTAAGGAGATAGAAATAGGGCTTGCCTTTTAATACTGCCAGGCAGGAGAGCAGGAGGGTGCAGGAGGACCAGCAGCACAGGACACTTGCATCCAGATAGACCCAATTAAATTTATGGGCAACCACGCTCTGCAAGTTTTTTTCTGAGTCCAGCTTGTTACATGTGATTATCAGCCTCTACCAGTGAACTAACAAACAGCCAGCAAATTAAAAAGTTAATAGAGGGCAGAGCCCAAATTAGCTCTGCTAGTCTGGGTCTATTCTACTCAGGTAAAAAAACCCACCAAAAAGCAAAGTGAAGAAAACATATAATTGATCCTTAAAATCAAATGTTTTTAAAGTTACTATGAGTGAAGTTAAGACTTAAGCTGTAGGAACAGTACCAAGTTACGAAACAATACCAACTTATACCAAATACTGAACTAGCACTAAACAGGCACCTTCTAGAGAGAAAAGTCTGGAAATTGCAGATAAGCAGGCAAGAACTGAAACAGATTTGTCTTTCTTGTTTCTAGCAGACTTTGTACAAAAATAGGTGAGCTGGAAGCCAGCCAGGATACAAGAACGTGCTCATATCACATCAAGAGGTGCAGAAGAGTATGGTCTTGTTAGCATAAATAAAAATAGCAGCAGCAATGTACCCAGCAACTCCACTCACCAGAGATTCTTTCAAGTGCCAGCTTTCACTGTGCAGTGCACAAACACCTACACCAGCTACTGTTTCTTGGGAAGCTGAGGCACACATAACCACACAGCTCCACAAATTAAATTCATTGCTGGGATGCCAAGATTCACAAACAGCAACAGCAGAAACACACATTTCAGGACCCCATTTCATCCATTTCTGCAAGTTTAAACAGTACTGAGCTTAAACAATACTTGTAATTGGGGAAAAAAACCCCACCAGTGTCTATTATTTTTCAACTGTAGGCAGTACATGACAGTGCTCCACTCTAAATTGCAGCTCACATAACCAAGTTTTTGTAATAATCAGAAATTGAAAATTTTTGTTCTTCTGAAAGGACAAAAATGCAGCTTTTATCCAAAGACAGAGAAAACTGGTATTTCTAAACTTAACTCTTCTACAGAGACAAGCTGACTATAAAGGAGCAGGTGAAGTGTCTGTTTCCTAAGCACTTAAATTAAGGCACTGTTATTGATCTGTATGAACTGATCTGTCATTTTTATCACCAGTAACTACTGAAAATTTTAATATGCAAGGAATGAGGTTAAAGATACAGCATTGGAAGACGTATTGCATATAGACCTGCAGAGCCACAGGATTTAGTTTATCTTTACAAATGAGATTCAACAGTCAAATTTCATTGCAGCAGCAAATCAGATAATGACTTTTTCCATCAAGAAAACATCAAATACTCAGATTATTTTGCTTGCGTGAAGTTACTTCTAACACTCAAAAATAGTTTTCCTTGTCCCCACCACTTGTGCAATCAAATGTCAACTTTAAAAAGACTGGATATCGCATGAAATTTGACTATGTGCAAGAGGGCGTGCCCATGGCAAAGATTATGTAGGTACACTAAAACTGAGCTGACTTCAGCCCAAAGCTGCATGTTGATGCCACCAGCAGCAGAGACCAACAGCTGCATTTGACATCTAATATGGCTGAAGTCTAAACTAAGGACTGGTACACTCAAAACCTTTACCACACACACCTTTTTACAGTAGTTGTCACATTCTGTCCTGTAAAGTGCTGATGACTTCTTGCCCTGTATCCCACCACTGACAAGACTATTTTAAACAAGCACGAAAGGCCAAGTTTGATATGAAGGGTAAGACAAAGTTCAGTTTCAAGACAAGAAATGGCAAATCAAGTTTGCAAAATATTTAATAGAGCAGTTTCCCAGTGGACTCCTGACCAGATTCATAACCAGACTTCTAAAAAGTATGTATATTTTCAGATTTGAAAATTTATCTTTATTTTTTACAAAACGGATTCCAGGAAGTTCAAAAGGCAATATCATAGAGGACTGGGGCGCAGAAATCAGGTGTAGTCATTCAAAGCATTCAAGTAGGAATATGGTCATATAAATATTTGAAAAGCATCTTTTATCATAAATGTTCAGAACAAAGTGTATAACTCATTCCAAACTAAAAATTGAGCTTTATAGCACATATTTCCCTGAACAGAAAAAATAAGTAACTTTTGAAGTATTTCTAAAGGCCTGAAGCTTTTTTCCCATGGTTAGTTACAATTAGAAGACTCGCCTTAGATTAAATTCCTTCCTTTCCAAATATGGAAAGTATTAACACCAGTCCACCATTAAAACAGACAACGTGTTGCAAATTAATTCTGGTATATTATATGTTCGAGAAAGCCTAGAGTATCAAGTTGCTGAGGTGGCTCTGAGTCAGTAGTCGTCTCCCCTGCTGACGACCTCCTTGCAGGTGGGGCGCAGCAGGATGGTGTGCTCGAACTGCGCCGTGTAGGAGCCCTTGATGTCACACAGGGGCGGGTAGGGATCCACGATGCCCAGGTCACACAGGTTCTTCAGCGCCATCAGGTATTTGCTCTCCCCCAGGCGATCCAGCCACCGGCGGCAGAAGGCAAGAGTACCAAAGTTTTCATTGATAACGTTTAGCAAATGTTTCGCTCTTGGAAGCCTTGAAGGAAACAAAGAAACAAACGAGAATGGGTTGGAGAGGAAAGAGGGATCACCAGCTAAGGAAATAAAACACACCCCGATTAAAAATAAGGTTAGATTGCAAGGTTTTTTCAGACTGCCTAGATTTGGGATGCCATTCTACATCTCCTTAGAAAATAAAGTGCACTTTTCTCCTGCAAATAGACATCCTTCAAAACAGACTCTGACCCTCTCTGCAAGTAATCTAAACAGAGGGACAGGAACTTTTCTCTTAAAAAAATAAAAAAAAGGACAATTATTTTTATAAAGAAAAACAGAATTCTTCCTGATCTAGAGTGGTCAGTAATCTGAAATAATTTTGGCAGAAGCTTCGTGGCTTAAAATGCCAAGTTTTCACTTCTGAAGTCAAATACTCAGTAAGCTTTTTATTCATACTTCTTACAATATACAGGCATAAAAATATATATATTTATAGATCTACTAAGAACGAGGCTTATTTGCAGTCAAGCAGTTCATTTGAGATTTTTAGTCTAATTCTTTCCATCCTCTCTCACATTCCTAGTATGTGCTATGGAAAAGCATGTCTGCCTGCTATGTTTCTGACTAGAGTAGTCTTTGTTTCAAAAAATACACTACGCTCCTAGAAATGCCAAAATGCAAACCCAGTGAAACTAAAAATGAGTAGTTTCTTCATTTTATATCAATGCACTAAAACTAAAACTCAAAACTCTCAAAATACCCATAAAAATAAAACAGCACAAATATCGCAATAGATTCTGGGAACAGCAGCCATACTGTGGCACACAGCCACAGTACAGATATTGACTAAAAAAACCCACTATACATCTAATACAAAGATGAATACAAAAATATAATCTATATATTACTAATCATGAGAAAAAGGTAGGAAGATTGTTAAAACCCCAATATAAAAGGCAAAAACCTATTTTCTCCACTTTCAGTTTGTTGGAAATAGTTCTGTACTGTTCCACATTAACAATCAAAGTGTATTTTGTAACAATATTGCTAGTAGTGCCCTTTCAGTCCTCTGACAGCCCTGTTAATTAGTGAAAAAGATGCATTGTATCAAATTTGAATCCCAAGGGGCTGGTAGCTCTATGAAAATAAAACCACAAAATCTCACCTTATTGGCACATGCCCCACGTCAAAGTTCTTCATATAATGAGAACACTCCATGTCATCGTGAACAACACCTTTTCCTGTGCTACCAAAGGTTTCTATAGCATACACTTCACCTTCCTAAAGAGAGAAAAAAGGAATATCACAATAGGAAGATGTGACATTGTGTCATTCTGATACAACTCTCACTATTACAACTTCTATTCACATTTAATTAGCACAAGTAATTACACGTGAATAGACTCAATTGCCAAATCAATGCAGAAAAAAATTGAGCATGGAGACTTCACACATTAGAGCTACAGGTATCTTCAAATCATCAACTATTCACGTTAGTACCATTGAATTTCAAGCCAGAAGCATGATCATGTACGTTCCCAGTCACAATTTCTCGAAGTCCTTGCAGTTAAAAACATTGTCAAGGCATACATTCACCATAGCTAAGAAACTACATTTGCTAACTGGAAGTACTTTTCCTGTGCTATTCAGATATCAGTCCTAGGAAATGTATAGCTTAGAAACAGCAAATAGATGGTGATTACAGACACTTACTGCACTGATGAACTTTCTGCTTAATTTCTGCAAGACTTTTCTGGTAACAGGTACTAGTGTATACCCTTAACCTGCTCCTTTCGATTCCACAAGATTAATTTCTTCAAGAAATGAAGGTGATACGTATCTGCAAGTGCATTATCAAAATTCTAGCCAAGAACATACTGAAATGCCATTATACAAACTCATTTCTGCCCAGTGCATTCACACATCCTTAACAGCAGGACTGTGGCTGGGACTTCACAAGCCGGGGCATCAAACACTGACTGACACTATGAGTTACATTGTTTATTTTATTAAGCTACTTTTAAAATCAGGAGCCCAAAATAAGAAGCCCTATGAAAAGCAGTAACACAGGCTTAAAATTCAAGACAAACTTTTGAAGATGTCCCTGAATACGCAGCTGACTCGTTAAAAAAAAACATACCCTCAAAAACTCCCAGACAATGCTGCCACAAGATTCACTTACACCCACTTTTTCTGAATAAAGATCATCAGAGGTTCTGTTAGTCACAAAAAACTCACTGGATTGCAGTTTGATGCTATAATTAGCGCAGTACAGTAAGACCTTGGCTATGCTCCACATTCTTCATTGCCAAACTCACTGTGCTTAATGATGTAGGATTGTGTCCTAAGTAACCTACAGAAGCTGAAGAAAGTTTTAAAATGTCCTCAAACCAAACCATTAACTAAGTCAAACTAAGGAGAACACACACGTTTTTCTATCTTTCTTTCCCCGTACTCTTAATCCCTTTTCACAGTCTTATAGGTAAGATGATAGTTGAAGCTTTGTCTTTTTTGTGCACATCATAGGTCAACAACTATGATACAAGTTTTGGGTGGTGGTGAGAGTGAGGCTACATCAAAAAACAATCCTGTTCCGGCCACACCTGTGCCTATTAAGTTCTTACAAGTCTTATCTATCCTGACAGACTTACTGCTGATCACTAGTGATGAAGCTTTGAATGAAATTAAAAACTTCTTGACTCATCACCCATATTTTAATAAAAATCTTACCTCATTAAAGCTAGAGCTTCAGTGAAAATGATGGCGGCTAAACCTCAGGTTCCACGTTTAAATACTGCCTTCCAAACTGGTACACTTTGTCACATCATGGACAGCCACTGCTCTTCCCCTGCTCTAGAACACTATCCTAACATCTTTCAACTCCTTTCTCACATTGCCTACAAATGCACTTAATTATTTTGTATCTGCAGAGAAAAACCGCACTGAAAACAGTTTTTTAAGAAAAATACTACATCTAACAGTAAGCACAGAAAGTTATTAAAACTACACTACGGATGTGTTTATCAAGAATTACCGGAGTGAAGATTTCATTACAGAAGGAACAAACAACCTGCAAGTCATTCAGGAAAACTCAGATTTCCTGAATTCCAGTTCACCCCTAAATATGAATTTCTGTCCTTTTCCATGCTCCTAAATGCAACGTTCTAACACTCCATTTAATAACATATACACACACAGAAATAAATATGCAGGAGTTTCAGTACTTATTACTATGGCATTCAGACTTCAGCAGTGGTGAGTTTCTGTTGGATTTTTTGTCTGGTGGTTTGTTTTTATAATAGCAGGGTTCCAAGGCTTCCATTTCAGAAAGTGTTAGATACCTGAATCTCCAGGGCTAAAATGAAGAAGCCACTGAGACAAAACTACTCCTGTACAGCAGCATTACACAGTACAGCAATTATTCACAAGGATCACAAAAACTACAAATTGAAAGTGCACAGGAAATACTATTCTTTCAGTGATACTGGGGAAATTTAACAGAAAAAATAAAGAACTCAACTTACCTCCATTCTTGTGGCTTCTCCTCCTTTCACAATGGGTACTGTTTTTCCTGCATGTATCCTATACGGCCCAATGGAGTGTCCATTCAAATTGCGAATTGGCTTCACTTTGGAAGAAAACATTAATGTGACAGGCAATTTCCTAACAAATGGCAAACCCTTTAAGGCAATTTGGTTTCTTACCCCATATTAAAAGCACAATAGTGAATCATCAGACTGCAGAGGAACCAAACACAGAACTATCCACACATCTCGTACAAACACCAGCCAAGACACAAGTTGGTTTTGTGTGCTTTAGCAAGGTTTCATTATTAAACAGCAGCAACTCCAACGGTAATAAAATCTTTATTAATAAAATCAAGCAGCAAGTACCAAATTATCTGTACAGTTCAAAACTGTTCTTTAGCATTCATCTTATCTGTTAGAGATATAACACTTGGAAGGGCAAGCCAAGACCATTTCTCCAAAGGAAAGGTCAGCCAGCTGTAAATATGTATTTATGCAAGTATTTTCAATATCCCATCCTGTCAAAATCAGTATTTGTACAAATCTATATACAGATACACACTTCTAAGGCAACTATTCCTATATAAAGAAGGGAACTTGCCTTGGTATGTTTTGCCATCAATTTCAACTTCATAAGACTCCATAACTTCTTGTATGGCCTCTCCCACATCACAGAGACGTACATCTATTCCAGCACACTGAAAATAAAGTGCAAATATAAATGGAAAATAATCACAACAATTACTGGAAAACACTTTGTAAATTACTTACATAATGATCATACCTTTATTCCAGTATTTGTGGCATCCTTTACAGCTTGTAATAGTCTGTCATATTTTGGGTTGAATGTGACTGTAAAAGCACAGTCAATAATACGACCTGAAATCAGCAGAAGTTAGTTAGCTTCACAGCATTTGCACTGAAGAACATTCTCCAAGTTTTAATTAATAAATGAAAACTAACCACTAATATGCGTTCCAAAATCTATTTTGCAAATATCATTGTATTGCAGGACTGTGGGATCTCCAGCATTGGGAGTGTAGTGGGCAGCACAATTATTCAGAGAACACCCCGTAGGAAATGCAAGACCTGCATTTAAACCATTTTCCTTTATCAGCTTACGTGAGCAGTCTTCTAGTTTTTCACTAAAAGGCAGAGGGGAGGGAGAAGAAAAAAAAAAAAAGAATAGGACAGTTGTCGTTAGTAGCTCTTATAGACTCCAAATAAATCAATGCAAGAACAAAACCTCAGCAAAATACTAAAGCAACTGTTTTTATGTCAAATCAAATTACTTGTGTGCTAAATAGATAGACAATCTTAGGCTGAAAAACATAGGCACAATACAACAATCTTCAGTTTTTTGTGCTGTTTCCTCTACCCTTTCTTGGGCAAAAAGAAGTTCTCTATTGTTTTTAAATCTAAGTTTAAAAATATTTATCCTTATGAGCTACATTTAACCCATTCTTCCTGAGCAGCAGAGGTTAGACAATGCATTCTTTACCATTACTGTGATTTAAAAGGAGGTAAAGCCTCTTATTTATTAAAAAAACCCCTTTGATTATAAAAGGACCTTTAAAAAAAGCAGTAACTATGATAAAATAAAACCTTGTGAGACTAGAATTTGTTTTTTGGTTTTGTCTAATCTCAAGATGCTAGCCACTGCAAATCCACAAATACGTGTCCACTGGTGCATTCTCCTTCAGTGTCAGTGAATGAGGTAAACTGCAGCTCACTGCAGTGCACCAAACTCTGATTTTAAGAAAGCCAGAGAAATATGAAAAAAGAGAGCATATTTTAATCAGCAAGGCCCCATAACCTGAGGTTTAGGCAGAATAGTAATATTTAGAGAAAATGACTGATTAGAGCAGTCAAACTGTGTAATTCCCTATGACAGATTTGCTTCACCCAGACTAGTGAGCTGCCTTTCTTCTACTTTCCCTCATGGTATATAATGACTTTCTGTTATCCTTGCAGTTACCTTGGGGATCAGCTCTCATTAGCTTTCTTACTATCCTACTCTTGTCAGCACAGTCCTCAGTCACACCAGGCTGAAAGCACCTGATTTTGGAAGCTAAACTGTTCTGGATCAGTGCAGTACTTGGGCAGTAGACATTCAATCTAGATAAACTGAAGGACAGAAAAAGTAATAGTTGGAAGAGTCACAAAAAAAAAAAATCAGTCCAGGCTACTTATTTTTTTTAAACTTAATCAAATTCATTTTCATCTTAATCCATTTGTTTAGTTATTTCTTACTAACTGAGAATAATAAAAAGCCCCAGTTTGTTTCCACCAGAAACATCAGTCAATCAATCAATGAAGACTAAGCACAGTCCAAAAGCCTTCCTGCCCTGAACTGAATACACAGCCAAGGTGGTTTTACACCTCTTTGCCCAGTCCCAGGCATAGACTGCACCTGCACTGTCCCCATGGCGTTTCATGACAACTCTGGCAAGCAGCAGCAGTGCTACTGCTATTGCTGCTTCTCCCAGCACCACTGCATAGCAGCAAAGGCACTGAAATCTAAATGCAGCATATAATCAAAGTAAGTGAACATAATGGGAAGGTTAGTTTAAAATTCAGTATAATCCCAGGCCCTGTAAAGCTGCATAAGCTAAAAATACAAGAGGTAACTTACAGGAAATAATTGGCAACACTGGTTGTGTACTTCAAACACAAATCCCCCAACACTCATTACACAGTGAATTAAGCATACAAAACTGAGACTAAATCTCTCCCCCTCTGGAAAATGAAGAAAAGTCTATGGCAGAGGTCTTCCAGAAGATTTGTGTCCTCACCAGATTTCTATCATTGTCATTCCAGGTTTTATCCAGCTCATAACGTATTTCCTCACTTGTCTGTGTGCCTCTGCAGCCTCCCGAAAATCATTCCAGATTTCCTCACTGGCTTGGTCTAGTGCTTTCTTTTCTTCACTAGTTGTTCTCCAAGCAGCAGTTCGCCTTGAAAATAAAGGAAATGTTTCAAACAAGTTACTATCATGACAGCGGTCATTAAAACTTCTGTCTAAAGCTTGGAAAGTGTTTTTCAACCCAGTCAGATCTACATTCCCCTGTGTAACAGAGAAGATCCTGATTTAGACAATTTTCAGAATAAAGGAAGCCTAGTTAAAAGAAAAATAAAAATCTATCAGTACGGTAGCAAAGATCAGCAGCTGTGAAAAGCAGGAACATCTTACCAAAGGCCCAGACAAGCAGGGTGCTTGAAGGAAGCCCAAGTTTTCAAAGAGACAGAACAGATGTATAAAATTCATACTAATGCCTGCAATTCGACCTTAAGCAGGGCAAAAAACTGCAACAGGCTCTACTCATGCAAAAAGTGGGCTTTTTTCACATTCTTATTCATTCAGACAGCATTTTCCCTGCATAGAGATGAACCTCAGCACTGTAGCGTGGCTGCTTGGCCCAGAAACTAGTGCTGTCACAGATAACAAGCATCTTCAAAATTTAAGAGCTTGCAATTCCAGTATTATTTTCATTCACACTCAGAATATTTAGGTAATAACACCTAAAACAGTGCATGGTAACTATGACGCAAACCAGAATGTTACTTTCCAAATGGGCTGGACGGTGAATTGACTCATTCTGGCTCTTCGGCGGGTTAACAGAACAAACACACCAAATTTTTAATACAGGACTAAGTACAAGATTAGCTTCGAATATATTTTCTATTATGCAAAAAATCCAATGCAATTAAAGTTCCATGAAAGCAAACAAAGAAAAACATAATTTAGGTAATCCAACAACTGTCAGAACTTAGCTAGAAGACTACTCTGACTACAAAGGTGAAGCTGCAGCCACACAATAGTGCAAAAAAACCCTAGTAATGACTCAAAGAACTACATGCATGCTATGCAAGACAAAAACTACTAAGAACAATATACAGCTACCCATGCTGGCAGGTGGGTCTGAAAAGAAAATGGCTGGCAGACAAGATGGACCTAAGATACAAAATACAATGGGGTTTTCAAATTTAGAAATTAATGCAAATGAGTTGATTCTAAGCAAACAACTGAGTAGACAGAGGGTAAAAGATTAGTCTTTTAAATCCAAAGGTGTAGTAGCTTTTTACCTGTTTCATAGATATGTAACTTCACTCCACTTCGACCATTTTCTTTACGGCCAAGAAACAGGTACAAGTGAACCAAGAGACTGTGGCCTGCAGTTTTGCTGCATTTTGAACTAAGAATAGGTATTTATCTGCAAATTTAGAAGTATACATTTTTCTACTGAGTATTTCAAAATAATTGAAAAGATAAAGGAGGCTAACAGGCTATTCCATAAATCTTTCTAAGGATGACCAGAGGATGCAAAATATTTTGAAACCCTTTTTCTTGCTTCCATTGAACTTTCTGCTCCCTTTCAGATAAAAGCGCAAAGGAAAAATCCCACATTTATCTTCGGAGCTGATTTCTTGCTCCAATAGCAAGCATCACACATACTACTCTTACAATTTCCCTCAATCTGGCAAACTCTACCATAAAAGAGGAAAGCAATGGGCTGCAAAACCTGGGCCCCCGCACTGCCACTAGAAAACTGGACTTCTGCCAGCACAGTAGTCATTGAAGCTGGAAAAGGTGCACTGCAGAAAAACACCGGGGACAGAGACTCCAGGATCCTTTCAGACTGTTCTGGATTCCAGCAGCGAACACCCCTTGGTAGCAAGAATTGCTGACAGAGTCTGGGCAGCTGCTCTGCCATCTGTCACAGACCTGAGTGCAAACTCCAGCAAACTGGCAGGAAGCCGTCCTCACTCTGTCTTACTGTATTTCAGCATACAGTCACCTCAGGCAAGTCAACTGGGGGACAGAACGGCCTCTGCATGTAAATACTGTATCACACCCAAAGCTGACAAAGCTGCACTCCTGCCACCTGGGAGCTCGGGAAGGGAGGCAACAAGAATTTCCCCTAGGGTCTAAGCACTTCCAGGGCATGTGAAAAATCAGTTGGTCAGATGAAGGCCTCACACCAAACATCAAGCCCTCCAAAAGGCACATAAGCTAACAAGCTTTTGGCAGTTTTGTAACGTGCTGCCTGCCACATGTCAGCTAAAGAAATTCAACTCTTGCTCCCTGCCATTTGGTCCAGCTTTTCAGTCCAGTTCACAGCCTGCAGTACAAATCTTTACAGGGTCACACTGTAAACTACATTCTAGTAATCAAAGAATTCCAGAAAATAATTTCCCCGGATTATCTTCACCCAGATAATCCAGTCATGCTGGAGGGAAGGGATGCCATCCAGAGGGACCATTATAGGCTTGAGAGGTGGGCCCGTGTGAACCTCGTGAAGTGCAACAAAGAACCTTCACAAAGTGCAAGGTTCTGCATCCTGAGTCAGGACAACCCGGCACAAATACAGGCTGGGGGAAGAATGGATTGAGAGCAGCTACAAGGAAAAGGATTTGGGGGTGTTGGTGGACAAGAAGCTCCACATGACCCAGTTGTGTGCAATCACAGCCCAGAAAGCCAAATCACACACCGGGCTGCATCAGAAGCAGTGTGGCCAGCAGGTCAAGGAAGGTGATTCTGCCCCCTGCTCCATTCTGGTGAGACCCCACCTGGAGCACTACAGTCAGCTCTGGGGCCCCCAACACAACAAAGATGTGGAGCTGTTCCAGTGAGTGCAGAGGAGGACCATGAAGATGATCACAGCTGCAGCACCGCTCCTGTGAAGACTGAGAAGAGCTGGGGCTGTTTAGCCTGGAGAAGAAAAGGCTCTGGGCAGACCCTGTAGCACCTTCCAGAACCTGAAAAGGAGAGCTTTCTTCCAAGGTCATGTAGCGGCAACACAAGGGGTAATGGCTGTAAACTGACAGATGGTAGGTTTAGATTAGAAGCTAGGGAAAAATCCCTCACGGTGAGGGTGCTGTGGCACTGGAACAGGCTGCCAGGGAAGTTGTGGAAGGTGTCCGTGTTCATGGCAAGGCGCTTGAAGTTGATCCTCAAGGTACCTTCCAAAGCAAACCAGTCTGTGACTCTTTAACAGCACAGAGGCAGAAACAAGTAAGCAGGGTTCTTTAATTCTACTTTAACAAAACTGGTGTATCATGAAATATTGCTTATTTATTTTCTGCCCTCACAGCTGTATCATTTTAAATTCCCATGTCTTCAAGAAAAAAGACAAGCTTCAAAAAAAAAACAAAAACCAAGCCCCAAACCAGAGAGATAAAAAAATATTAAACCCGTTAGTCTGTTGGCTATTGAAGTATTGATTACCTGTTTTTTTTCCAAAATTTGAATGACACCCACTTTTAGTTGACGTTCTCACACAACATACACAATTGTAGGTTGATGAGGGGTAACTTTAGAAAGCACACGATAACAACAGTTAAGAATAGAAGCACAACTCTTAAAAAAAAAAATCAAAGACAAAACCCTACTGATCTCAGCATAAGACACAGCATAAAAATGCTCCACCAAGATATATAAAATGAAGCTATTACTTAGAATATGAAATATCCTGGCAGTAATGTCAGCTACTAATTTAAGTATTTGCTTATATTAGGAAACACTAAAGTAGCATAGTAAGATTTAAGTATTTAAATTAGAAAATAAACTAAGCACATACTCCTTCACCATAGCAGAACACTGCAGTACAGAAAATACAGCCCACTTAAATCCCATTAGGAAAGGATGTTTGTTTTTATGGCTTTTGTCCTTTTTCTTTTCAATAAATAGTAAGTAGTTAAACCAGAGCAAATATTTTAATCTTCAATAAGATTCATATTCAAGCTGAATATATATTAGAGGTGCAAAATATTGTGTTGTTAATAAACTATGTACAAGCCTGAGTTGTTTATTATCTAATTTCCTGGTTTAGTTAAGTAATATTCTTATGAACATGGCACATGTTAAATACTTAAGTCTTAAACATTAAAGAATCACACCTGGATCAGCCTGCACTATTCTGTGCAAGTTGTTCATCAGCATGCTGATCTTGTCCATGCAAACAAGGCAGGCATTTACAAATACATAGGAGTACACCTTGTGCTCAAACTGAAGCAATGAAAAAGAAGAAAAAGCTTCCTTAAAAACAAATTTTAATCTCAAAAATGAAACCATACTATCTGAACACAATTTATAGGGGGTACTGGACTCTTAATTATTTTACTTACACTGCTTTCAGACACAAATATTTACCTACCCTCTCCCTCCCTTTGGTTTAAACTATTTTTTCAGAGCTTTGATTCAACATTTCCTGGGAAGTTTCAAAGCTTTCAGTTAATACTTGGTCCCTTCATTCAAGTTTGCATACAATTCAAGCTAATTCTATGCCATGCATCCTGTGTCTCTCCCAGGCAAAAGATGACCTTTCACAACACTTCACATAGGAAAAAAAAATCAGGAAAACTCATTCGAGTTGGTATGTCCTAGTTTCCAACAATGTATAAAGAAATAGTCTCCCATAAAAACATAAGGGTGCATATCTCTGTTCCAGTGAATCACTGGAAGCTGTTCCTTGTTTAGTGCAATTGCACATTATTCCCACATCACTGTGAGTTACAAAAACAGCTTACAATAACTATATATTCATTCCAAGAGAGAGAGAGAAGTACAGAATATCCCATGTAGGCTTTTCAATTAAATGGAGAGATTGACATGTCTCTACCAAAAAGTAAGTAACAAAAAGTTGGCATATCAATGGTGACAAAACTTCTGCAGAACAGTGTCTCATCGCCTTGAATTTTAAACCCTCACTCACTTCTAATTCAGACAATGTTTCTCTGACAAGCTGCCTGCTGGAAGTCTCTCGGTACCCTGGGTCTTAAGGCCCCCCTGCCTCAAGGCAATTCTGTTCATACTGGCTACACCTGAACTAAAAGGGTAGGGAAAGAAACATTTCTGCTCTAAAGACTTGTATTTATTGAGCTCCTGGGTAATCCAGTTAAAGAACAGAAGGGCAAAACCCAAAGTACGTTACTAATTTTGTCCACTTAGTTGTACATTAATATTTTTTTCAGCACATCAAAATGAAAGCGTTTATTTCTTAAAACACTCACCCATCTTGTGTTGGTGGATATTCACATTCTTCTCCCTTTGGGAACACGTTGCTGGGAAATAGCTCACATATTGGAATGGAAGGTGGATCCGTCTGGACCTTAGCTGTCGAGTATAATTCAAGAAAGTGTTACACATGGGACTTTGGAAATCCTGTCTTAATTCAACCATAAAAGTCAAACAGTAAAAGTTATTTCAGACCCCCTTAACTAGAATCTGGACTTCCACCAAGACAACACTGTATCACAGTGCCCTCACGTGACTTCATCTAGCCAATGCTCAAGGCCAGTGAATGCCCTTAAAGGCATTCAGGGATACCAGAAAGAAGAAAACTTGGCCAATCCTATCCTACAAACACAAACTGCGCCCCTAAATTTGTTTCAGCTGCAAGAGCAGTACTTGCACACAGTTAATTCCAAGTATTCAAGTAGTCTGTATTTTTGTACTTGATACCTACGTCCTTTCTTCTTTTTCTTCTTCTTCTTCTTTTTCCCTGTTGCTCCATCTCCTTCACCTTCTCCATCTATAGGAAAGAAAGTGCTCAGCTGAACATAAAATAATCTTAAAAGAACCAAAGAAGTTTGAATAAAACAGAAAAACTTCTGGACTATCTGGAAACACTTCTCTCACGGCAGAATTTAATGGATTAGAAGACAACATCCAGAAGCTGCCACTAAATCATCAGCATTTTCAGTCTACACCAAACACAGACCTAAGAACACAGTTTTGAAAGTTCATCACAAACATATCACCAAACAGAGGGGAAAAAAAGAGAGCTCAGGTAAAGCATTTTCAAAGTCCTACCTCATATTCCTCTTTTCTCAAATCAGGCAAATAGATGCCTGGAATTGTTGAAGGACACGAGGGAGAACTGTATTAGATGCAACAGCTAACAAAAAGCTAGAAACTACTGCTTCCACCCTATCTTCTGATGCTTCAGCTAAAAGAACTTACTGCATCTGGAAAGATAAAGGCCCCAAAGAAGTAAAGATGACAGCACTCTAGGCCAGGGTAAGTCTAATCTTGAGATAAAAGGTCACAAACAACACTCAGTAAAACCCCTGGATGTGGAAGATACAAGAGTGGTCAAACCCTGGAACAGGTTTCCTAGAGCGGTGGAAGATGCCCCACATCCCTGGAAATAGTCAGAGTCTGCTGAATGGGGCTTTCAGCAGCGTGATCCAGCTGCAGATGGAGCAGCTCACTGCCTGCACCAGATGACCTTCAAAGGTCCCTTCCAACCCAACACTCAATCCTGTGAATCTATACCAGTAGGAGGCTCCCAGGGAGCGGGGAGCAGGGATGCACCAAGGATCAGCCACACCACTTAGAGTCACATTTTGGAGGTAACAGCAATCACATCTGGCTACATCTAATGCCTACTTACTTCATACTCAGTATCTCAAGTGCTATCAGCTACCTAAACCTTCTGGTCCTCAACACAAATCCTTTTCAAAGTAGACAAGTACTAGTCATCCACATGTAGAACATTTTCAACTACAGCAAGAAGTAAAATTAAAAGAACTAGAATCAAGCCAAAGCATTCCATTTTGAGTGTACTATACAGAAGCTTGTATTTAAAAACAACCCCAAACTGAAACACTGACCAGCCACTCCAGCCACTAGATTTCAAGCCTCTCATGATGGTCAATATCATTGGCAATGTTATGCCATGATGAATGCTGTAATCCTGCAGCTGGGGCAAATTTCAGCAATGTCACTCCTGCCTCTCCCCAGCTCATTTTGGCATTAGGTATCTTAATTTAAGTTTCTGTAAAAAACTGCAAATATAAATACTTTGTATCTATAACACAGTCCCAGCCTACCAGATTCTTTATCAATCTGTATTTCACAGCAACCAAAAATCCTTACCAGTGCATATGAATTTCTTTAAAATGTGGTAACTGTCAGATTTGTCTTGACCTTGAGCAGTGCCCAAACCATTCATAAAGAAATTAATTAGACATACTCCAGTTTGTTCACCAAGTGATTTCTGGATTTTTCTTTTCAAAGGCTAGGCCCAAACTGAAGGGAAAAAACCCCCAGCCTTTCTTAGATGTCGCTGCTGCTGCTGCTATCTGCGTCTTGTAGCTTTTTCATACACCACTGCATGTGAAACTGCCAACTAGCAGCCAAACCAACCCTGTCTGTGCTTCCATGTCCTTGAAGACTGCTGCAGACTAACTGGGCTGCCAGAAACACAACTACTGCATCTCACCAATACTCTGCTTGTCTTCAGGTTATTTAGCTGCTAAGGAAAAAAAACCCAAACAACCTGCCACCAGAAAAGCAAATTCAGGTCTTTGCAAAATAGAAGTCCAACCTCCTATAGTTTTGGTATAGCCACTTCATAACCTAGCACAGTATCCTGCAAGAATGTTACATATCAGCATATTTGAACATGGCAAAGGAAATCCAAAGAGCATTTCCTAATCTCTCCTAGAGTTCAAAAGTTATAGAGTCTCCTTTTTGAGGCCACTCAGTTACAGGCTTATCAAGAGGAAAAAAAAAAAAGGAGTAGGTGTTTTATTGATTTTAATCTAATACAGCATGTCTTAAAGAAACAATTCTGAAACTACACAATTAAGATGGCAAACAGTGAGAACCAGCGCAGGAAAGAACCCAGCTGTCTCCAAAAAACTTTAATTAGTTTTAATTTTTCTGCAAAAGTATAAGTTTTATGAAAACACATCCAAGTCTAATATGTGGAAAAAAAAGGATGACTATTCAGTCATAGCATCACTTAATTTTTTTATGGTAATACTGTAATACAATTGCTAATACTGTAAAAACTGTAAGAGAGCACAGCAACTATTAGCTATCATTGTTATTTCTCCTGAGACAGAACTCTATTCTAATGATTTCAAAGATTTCTTTTTGTTGTATACAGTTTTCACTACTCTCCTCAATACTTCTGTCTCAAGTTGCAATGATGGCAAAACACACTGCATTAATTTCAACTCCATAACCTGAAAGACACCACCAAATAAACCATAAAAATACATTTCTATGCCAAGTACATGCATTAAAATTGAAGCTGCAGATAGGTAATGGCCAAAGATAAATTTTTTACTTAATATGTCTCTGATTTAATTTTTTAAAAGTTCCATACCCAATTCATTAAAATGAAATTTCAGAAGGGCAAATTCCAGCAAGTGAACTAAGAAGATTTTTAAAGCATACTGCTCAAAGTGCTTAGCCAACTTTATATGCGAATTCAGAAAAACAAAACTAAATTACTAATTTAAGAAGTGTCCTTTCTTAAACACCCATTTTTGTCGAGAACCATCCATCAAACCAAAGGAAACACAGCACCTTTATCTGATACTCCTACCGAAGAAATGGGCCCGGTCTGGATTTCAATACAGACTCTTTCAAGGCTCTTGCTTAGAAAATCAGCTACACAGCACAAGCAACACACAAAGTGTTGCTTATGTATTCATCTCCCCCCAGTTCAACTCTAATGAAAAACTGTAATTACAGATGAGTAGGTTTCAAGTCACTGGTGAAGACTCTAAAACCTATTCATTCAAATGCTCCCTTAAAATTTTCTCTGTATGTTTTGTTTTAAGCAAAGAATAAGAGACATAACTTGGAACACGAGTGTCTACTGAACATGGCAATGCAAGTGAGAATGATTTATAGCTTACCTTGCCTCAAACTAAACATTTCCCTTCAGTAGGTAGATCCTCGAAATCACAAACCTTTAACAAAGCTTTGTATTCCTGTTATTTTTCATATGCACAGCAAAATCGTTGACAAAAAGTAGAAAGTACAGACAGCTGCATCTCACCTCTCCAAACAAAATCAAACTGAGTAAGTCATGTGTAAAAAGTCTGTTAAAAAGGAGTCTCGGAAGAAGCTGAAACTGGAAAAATTAGGAGAAAATATAAGTTATACTTGCCATCATCATCATCATCCTTTTCTTTATCCTCCAGTGCTTGTTTGTCCAACTGCCTTGCTACATCATCAAGAGCACCTTCCACTTCTTTATCAGTTTCTTGTCCTGTTTTTAAAGTTAAATTACGACTTACAGTAAAACGTAACCTCCACGTTAGTAACTACAGCCCCCAAAACTTTATAAAAACATTAAGTTGTACTCATCCTACAGACACCTGAGCACCTAATGCTTTTTTCTGTCTTAAAGCAGTCCCAAAGCATAAGGCTGTAGGACAGTACAGTGACAGGCGCTGTTAATGAAACCTGCATATAAAGGTAGATTACCCTTACACTTCTCATTACTTTTTTCTGCCAGGGAAGGCGAAGAACTAATTCTTCCCACAGCAAGAGCCTGCTCGTGTAAGATAATATGAGCGTGAAGTAAATAATTACAAACGCACAGCACGATCATCGCTAACAGACGGCCTGCTAAAACAAACCCAAACCATCGCGCCTTTGCGCTATTTGCCCAGACTTGCTCCAGCTCTCTCCCAGCACTTGGGAGGGGTGCAGAGCCTCCATCAGGCGGGATGACTTTTACAGCAGCACTCTTACACCCTTCTCCCCTCAGGGCACAGGAGAGATTGAGGAAAGCGGTGGCTTCTCCTGCGCACACCGGAGCGGGGAGGACACCCCCGGCCCCAACCGAACGGCAGCGGCACCCTCCGGGAACCTCCAGCCGTCTGCGAGCCTCCCCGAGCCACCCCCTCCGCCCGTCGCCGCGGCGGCCCGCGGCCCCT
>VWZN01013794.1:204698-283883 GCA_013396955.1 Regulus satrapa
AAAAAAAAAGGAGAGATCTCACAAAAACAGCGCCTTTGACTCAGGAGGAACGGCTGCTGCGCTCCCTTACGACGTGTTGACGTTTTAAGGGGTTTTGCCATTTGAGGGCACTGAGGAAACGTGGCGTGCGCGAGAGGTAGCTGGTGTACAGAAGGAAAATAATACAAGGGGGGAAATATTACTTGTTCCAAGTCACACGGAGCAAAAAGGGAAGATTCTAATACATGATAAGGGACACTGCCTTGTCCCATTTCTACTACTACGTTGTAAACCAAGGCAAAATGCCAATATTACCAGCGCACACTAATGAACTATTAAATCGGCCCAATCCTTAAAATTTATTTAGTGAGTTTAAACTTTTTGCTGGTTTTCTGCTAGTATAACCATGCTGGCTGAAAAATACTTTTCCTCTTTGGTATACTTGGACATTACACTTACACTTTAATATAGTTATAACTATAGCCGTTATAAAGGTTAAAAACTGGCCTTGTGTTGTATAGCTGTGTTTTAAAATGCTTCTGCGGGCAGTTCTTTGCCTTGTTCCTCCCTGAGGTACAAATTCTGCCCCCTTGGCTCCACTGAGGCCGGCTGGTTCCATCTGTCCCTTCCCTGGCTCGCACCCCAAGGCATCTCCTCACTCCTGATTTGATACAGTTACAAAATTTACAAAAAGACTAAAGTAATGCTCTAGTATGGATCAAAGTGCGCCCTGCCCCAGGCAAGTGCCACAGCAGCGTGATATCCAGTGCTCTCACACTGAGAATGGAAAGCCTAGTGCACTAACGCTGCCTTAGAACACTCTGGATTTATTGCTTTCTATTCCAGTTTTCTGATTAGGTAGAAGCAGAACCTACCAGAAACAGAGCTGGTTTGGTTTTGGTTGTTGCGGATGTTGCGGATGGTGGCAGGAGAAAGGGGGAGCATCAATGGTTAAATTCCCTGAATTCTCCATTTTGAGTCATCTTACATCTTCCTGTTGTGTGTTTATTGTAGTTGGGCACTGTAATGGCTCCAGGCTGTCCAACAGCAGTGATTTTGTGGTTTGCTTTAATCCATTTAATCTTGTACATCAGATTGTTCTGCCCCTCACTCTAACCCCTCTAGTGCCTTTGACAGCTTGAAAAAGAGCACTTATGCTCCTGTTCCATTTGATCTGGTGTGTGCCAAGACAGGTTTCTAGGCCATGGATTTGTTGACTCTAGGAGTGAAATGACGGATAAAGGAGTCCATAAAGTCTATAGAAGCCCAGAAAAGACAGAAGGAGAGATACTGGCTAGAGATAGATAAAATAAGAATACATCTCATGCAGATGCTGCAAACATGAGATCTGGAAATGCATCAGAGGAAAAAAAAATCACAAGCACAGTACATGTTTTTGTGACCAGCCGAACTAAGAAAGACAGTTTTCTCAGAGCATTGTTTCTTTCCTCCCCAGAATGACTCTGGCACCATTCACAGTCACTGTGATATACCCCAAAGACAGGGAGAGATGGCTTGTGCCACATGGCTCAGTGGTTTGGCCTCTGTTTAGGCAGGAATGTTTCTTTGAGCTGCTGAGAAAGCATGTCCAAGTGTCATTATACCAATTTTATCTGAAAATGAATGTTTGCATGCACCTCCTTTCTTTAAAAAAGTAGGCTGAAAATAAATTGTAGAGTGGTGTCACACTTAGCACAGAATGTAATAAAACCCAACAGAGTGAAAGCAAGCTGTGAGTGAGCTAGAAGCAGCAGGATAACTGAGTGTCTCTGCAGATTGAGGTGGTGTTATTGGAGCCAGGCTGTGTTCTTCAGGCTCTCAGGGAAGAGGGCACATTGGACAAAGCACAGTTAAGCATTTTCCAGGTTGTGCTACTTCCAGACCCAGAATAAGCACCATCTATAAGAAAATATGAATAACTAAGAGGGGAATAGTGTGATAACCAATGTGCAAAAATAGGAATGCTCTTTGAAAATAATTGCAAAGTGGGAATAAGAAGCTGGCCCGACTGCACTGACACAGAGCAAACATTAAGGTGAACAGGCCGAGAACTGGTTCCATGTTCCCCATCTGGCTGCTTTTAAGAGGATCCAAGCTCATGGATGCAGAGAGTGAGACACATCTTGTAGAATGCCCTTACCAGAGTTCTTTGTCCTTCTTCTGTTATTGCCAGTCAGCTGTTCCTAGCCTCTAATACACATTATATTAATGGATGCTATTTTTCCCAACTGCATGCTGTACTAGACAGCATGATAAGGTGAAAGTATTGGCCGGGCCCTGGCCAGGAGAGAGCTGGGAGTACCATTTTCAGCTGGAGGTTTTTGTTTTCTCACTATTTGTTTTTCTTAACCAGCCTCCTGGACAAAGGCAGGCAGCGACTGGGGAATTAAGGGAAGGGCTGAATGCAGTCCAAAACATTCAACAGGATTTGAAACACTTTCCTGAAAAACAACACAGAGAGTTACCTCCTCTTATTTTTCTTCTGAGGAGACTGCTCCAATTGCACTATTTTCTGAGCAAGCGAAGTTATGATCTTCAGAAAACGATTTTTTTTAGGATATGTTATCTTTTCTTTCATGTTTTATTTTTTAAGTCATATGTAAGTGTCAAGAACTGGTATGGAATGGAGTGGAGGTTCTGTCTCTGACAGCTGTGGATTAATCCTGGAAAAAGGGTGAGCAAGGACAACTAGGAAGTAAGTGGCTTATATCAGTCCCAGAAGAGTTGAACAGCAGGATGTTATATTTGTTTCTGTTTGT
Source organism: Regulus satrapa (assembly GCA_013396955.1). Lineage (NCBI taxonomy): Eukaryota > Metazoa > Chordata > Aves > Passeriformes > Regulidae > Regulus > Regulus satrapa. The sequence continues at coordinate 207,437 of VWZN01013794.1, forward strand.
ATTTCTGGGACTGATGTCATTATTTATGTGTTTATGACACTTTAATACTCTTTTTCCTAGCTTAGGGCCAAAACTCATAGTCCTTACTCAGCTGTAAAAATTCACCAATGGCAATAGGAAAATTCTTATGACTAGAGGTTTAATATTAGGCCTAAATGCTGGAAGTAGACAAGGAAAATATTTCCTGCATGAAAGCAAATATGTCTTATGGGCTCTAGAAGGAAAGATATTCCCTGTCACCTACTGCTGAGGACAAAGGATTCTTGTACTTCCTCAGCCAACTCTAAAGTTTTCTTATAACCTAGATGAAATAGGAAGATCAAAGTGGCAAAACCAGACAAAAAATTCACATTGAACTCTGTTCACTGTGGCCTTCTTTGCACATTCCTTAGGGGTTGATTTTTTTCCCCCTTTTTGCCAAACACTAGTTGGATTACAGCCTGTCAGCCATAATCCAAACATACTGCCTTGCCTCAGCTTGTGTCCTAACATGTGTGTCCCTTGGAGGACATCAAGGTATCAAGGGATGTATGAGTGCTTCTGAAAAGAAGCAAATTTCATCTCTCTGAGTGGTGAAATTTCATCTCTCTAGTGGAGAAAGTCACTGTGAGAAGCACAGACCGCTGCATGTCTTCTCAGACCAGGACAAAGCAAATGCTTCTCAGTTTGCATCAATAGATGCATGCTGTGAAATACAAAAGTAAGTCAGCTTATGGCCTTCTTTAGAGCTCACTTTTCGAATTGCTTTTAAACTACGAGATTCACATGAACAGAAAAGTCAGTGCCTCAGGAAGGCTCCTGTTTCTGTGACAAGGAACTATTGCATTTGGCAGGTATGCAGAAAAATACATTGGGACATGCTGCAGTGAGCACATCTCTGTGCCTGTGCCTAGTCTTGGTAAGAGATGAAAGGCTACAGGGTGCCAAGAGCCCCCAGACAACTGTTGTAAAATAATTTTTTGGTATTTATGATAGAGTAATAAAAAATATTTTTTTATAATAAAAGCATCTTTCTTGATGTACTCATTGAGCCATAACTGCAGATAGAGGCAGTCTTATTTTTCAGATAACAACCTGAGGCATTGTATAGCCTCAGAAATAATTGTAGGTCATATCTCCTGAAAACCCTAGTTTAGAGTGGCGTGAGCCTAACTTATCAGAAGTTATATTTTGGACTTAAAATTTGTAATCAGTTTTAATATAATTTAATACACTGATATATTTATGTATTCCCATTCACACAGTGAAGGTTTTTTTCTTATCTGAAGAAAATTTTCAAGAGTTCACACAGAAAGTAATTTCTCAGCTTCACTGTTAGCCTGAAAATCACAAACAATTTCCTTTCCATGGCCTGCTGACGTAGCAATTTTCCTCTGGGCTGCTCCCCCCTCTTCTTCCTTCTGGGGACTAAGAGAAGTAATGTTTACAGCTGCAGTGCTGGAGGCAGTACCTGTATATTTATTTCACCATATATTTGTTTATATTTGATATTTTTGTTTTGTTTATATCCAGGGTAGACCTCTATTTCACCTTCACACCTCTTCCAGTCTTAAATTGGAAAAGTCATTCATTTTGCTGTAGACGGAAATTAGAATGAAAGAGAAAGGCTGGAAACTACAACTGTTGTTGTATGTCACTATAGATCTTCCCCAGCTTTATTTCCAGGTAATGGAATGTGCGACACCATTAGGGGTTAGGGCAAAGAAGTTTCTGTCAACTACTTTTTCAGGGAAGGCACAAAAATTACCCCCAAGGCAGATATGGCCAGGACAGAGCAGGAGAGACCTGGGAAGCACAAAGAGGAAGCAGAGCTGGCACTCTGCCATGCAGTGCGAGCAGAGAGAGAAAAGTGGGAAGGTGACAGTGTCCTACATCGAACCCTACCTCTTTGAGCTGTGACACCTAATGTTTATTTCTGCTGTCAGCGTTTCATGAGTTTCATATATTTAACTTAAAAACCTTGAACAGTAAGTTATATAATTCCACATAATAGCTTTGTGCTACTGTTTTGGCTTGGACAGAACAGTAGCATATTGCTGGGTGCAGAGCTCTGAAATTCATGTCTGCTGACCAATGTACTGGGAGCCAGTATTCACAGCATTCCTCCAGGATGTGTCTCCCCAGGATAACTGGGTTTTAAGTTCAGATCTCATGACTTTTGCTTTAAACTGATATTTTTGCTCCAAGGGCAAACCTTGTTTTGCCAAACTTGCTCTGGAAATTCAGAAATTTACTCCAGATTCTTTCAATTGATGAACTTAATTGTGTGCCTTCAGAGAGTGAAAGAAGCTACCATTGAAGCTGGAAAGGATAACTCTGTGGTTACAGCTAAGCTTGTTTGTGTTTAGAAGCTTGAAGACTAAGACTTGGTAAACTTTCTTTGTATTTTAGATTTTAAAACTCAAAAAAAGTTGTTTAGAAATTTTCCACATTGGCAGGCCTCTAATTATAATAAATATGGCCCTCTCAAAACCGTGGAAAATCTCAGTTTCCAAACTGAAAAAAAAAAAAAGCCCAACATAAAATAGGATAGATAGAATCAGTAGCTACTGGAGAAGACTTTTTTAGACACTCAAAGTTTTATTACATGGAAAAGTTCTTTGCAAATGACACCTAAGAAAGGAAAATTTTGGATTTTTGATCACCATTCTCTGGGGCAAGAGAAAATAATTTTCCATAGGAGAGGAGAAACCAATAACCATGTTAAATTACACTGTATTGCATTTCAGCAGGCATAGTCCAGAGCGCACGCTGCCAGTGCAAAGATCCTGGTTTGGCACTGGCTGCACTAAATCTCCTCATGCTGCTCTGCACAGGTGTTTCTGAACTTGGTCTGGGAGTGTCTTCCTTGGGAGGAAACGTGGCTGGGTCTCAGCTGTGTAAAGGCATGCTGCCAGCCTGTTCACATGTGATTGTGGCAGCAAAGATAACCCCTCTGTTTTCTGGGCTGTTCAGCTGGTACTGAGCTCACTGAATAATATAGCTTTTTTTTTTTCTCCTCAGCCCAATTCAAGGCAGGAGTGTCATCTGTACAGAGGAGCATACAGAAAGGCATGAAGATGCTTTCTTAAAGAGTGATACAGCAAGAAAAGAAAAATACCCAGTTTTATGATGTGTCCCTTTGTAAAATCACTATGGAGGGCTCAAACCCTAGGATCTGCCCAACATCTTTGATCCCACAGGCAGATGAGAACTCACCACAGAACATACTGATTAAGTCCATGACTGCCAGCATGTTGCAGGAACTTTGAGAGAAGTTGCAGTTCCTTGCTTACCTGCAGCTGGAGAGAACTCAGTGAGGGGATTTATTACCATAGTTAGCTCCAGAAGTCACTAGTGTACAAAAGTGTGGGAACCACGTGAAACCAAGTCTCAGAGGAGGCTGAAAGTGGTGCTCTTGAATCCAACTGTACAGAGTGTGAAATCACTGCCATTGGAGGAGAGCAATGCAAGAAAAGCTTTGATTTATCAGCCTGCACTACAAAGGAAAAAAAGAAAACCTGAGACAGCATCAAACATGTCTCTCAGAAGTAAAGGTAAGGTCATGCTGTGTAAATGTGCTGTGTTGTAGTATTTGGCCTCCAAAGGGTAGAAAGCACCTTCTGTTAAGCCTACACTTTCAACTGGCTGATCAGGCCAACATGCTCCACTTTATAGCTTGTTGTACTGCAGTTCTCTGCACAGCAGTGTTTTAAGACATGATGAAATAACTTTGCAGCTGAAGCAAGAGGTACACTTAGAAGAACAAAGCTAGTGAAACTGGGCAATGTTTCAAACCATTTATCAAAGCATTTTTAGTCTCCTCTTTCAAGGTGAGTGGTAGAGTCATAACATATTGCGCCAGCAAAAATATTTGCATCCAGAGCATTTCATTGAGCAAGTGTAAGTACTCCTCAGTGCAGCACCACAGGTTGGGGTCAAGCCCATTCTAACTCTCTAGGTGCTACTGCAATCTTTCTCTTTAAAGCCAAGCAAAACAAAAAACAAAAAACAAAAAACAAAAAACAAAAAACAAAAAACAAAAAACAAAAAACAAAAAACAAAAAACAAAAAACAAAAAACAAAAAACAAAAAACAAAAAACAAAAAACAAAAAACAAAAAACAAAAAACAAAAAACAAAAAACAAAAAACAAAAAACAAAAAACAAAAAACAAAAAACAAAAAACAAAAAACAAAAAACAAAAAACAAAAAACAAAAAACAAAAAACAAAAAAAAAAAAAAAACAAAAAAAAAACCCCAAACCTTTGGATTTATGTTTTTGAAAGCAAACTCTCCCTTCAATATATGATCCTAAGCACTGCAATCTGTTTCCTTCCCATTTAGCTCCTGCTGTGCAAACTGATGCCAGTCAGGTATCCATCACAAGCAGCTTCTCACTCTCAACCAACATTTGTGAAGAGGTAAAAGTTTTATGGCTCTTATCAGAGGTGGTTAGGGTTATGCACATTATACCTGGAAAGCTGCTCTGAATGTCTGATTTAATGGAAGTATGGATTAGCATAAGGGAGAAATTGTCAAACAATAACTCCCCTTGATTTTTTGATATAATATTTTAAAAAATATCCGGTCTTTCTCTGATTATCTCTGTTCATCTGCCAACAAGGTTTTCTACAGAGCCATTGCAGATCCTGTGCTCTTTGCTAGTAGAATACAGGGTGACTAACTGCTTTCAGATATTATATTAAGTCTTTTCCTACTGGCAACCATCTGATCACATTTATTTGACATAATTCCATTTTTGCTCTGAATGGGAAAACTAATAGACTAACTGAAAAATTCTTCACAAGGCATTATATCAGTTCTGCCCAAAACTGGACAGAATGCCTAAAAATGGACAGATTTGATGGTCTGAAGGGAAGAACTGCTTACTCTGCACTGACCTTTTGATTTCTCTAAGGACATTGCCATTAAAAAAAAACAAAAAAAAAACCCCAAAAAAAACCCCCAAGCATTTGTTTATTTTCTTTCCTAGTGCTGACCATGAAGTTGGTCAGGTGCCACTGGGGCTGCAGAACTGAAATTCCTTGGCTGATGAAGGTTAAAAGTGCTGCAGAATCATCCAGCGTCCTAGCATGAAGGATCAGCTCCATAACCAAATAAATGGGCACTGAACGAAATTATTCCATCTCTTCTGTTGTTTTCTGAACGTGGGGCATCCAATTCCTTCTGGCTGTAAGAAATGATTTCTGAAATGCTCTGATGTAGAGTTGCATGCTCTTGGTGTCTCTGAGCTATTAAGTTTGCAAGAGTATTGATTCCACCCTTAGCTCTTTTGCTCACAGGCAACCTCTTACTCTTCTGTGTCAGCAATCTCAAGACTTTGCACACTTCCTTTCAGCACTCTGCCAGTGCATCTGCCAGTGCAGTCTATAGCCTGCCAGCTGCTGGAGTTTTCTTAATCACAGATGAACACCTAAAGGGTCAAGATAAACTATCCTGTCCATACCCTTTCCCGTCTCTTGGGAGCTCCCATTTGCTTGGTCTGTCATCACAGGTTTACTTGCTTAATTTGGTAAAGGCAATACCCAGCAGCAGGTCATGGATTTCTGTGTCTTTATCTCTAACCCACTAAGTTCTTTTTTCTGAATAATTTATTAACTAAAATATACCTGCCACAGTGCAGCTGCAACCACAGTTGTTGTACAGGACAGGCTCTAGGCTTCTTCATGCCGCTTATATTTCAGCCTTCTATCATAGTACTAGGTAGCCTTAACACCCTGGAGGATCCCCATACAGAACTGGCCAAGTGTTTGAAATGTATGGTAGCTTCCAAATACATCAGCCATTCTCTGATTACCAGCTGGAGTGCTTAAATAGTATCAAGGAATGGAGGATAATTAAGATTTACGCTGCTTGATCAATTCTCCAGAGAAGAAACAACGAAATTTATAAAGCTGGCTAGATTTAAATGGGAAAAAAAAATCTTTGCTGCTAAGTAATTATTAATTACTTACAAGTTATTAAAGTTAACTTGTGTAATTTTGTATCTGCAGCACAGTTACTGAATTTCCACTGTTATATCTTGCTATTTAACTGACAGTTCCTGTACGTTGGCAAAACTAGAAGCATATTCATATTTAATCTTATGTGGAAAATCATCATTCATAGGTTTAATAGTAAGTGGCTGTATAAAATCAAGCAGTTTTCCATGTGTGAAGTGTATATGCTCCAATATATTGCATAATGTAGTACACTGGCATGTTATTCCTCATGGAATGGGTTATTATCACTGCTTGACTCCTTGGGTACTACTAACTGAGTAGCCCAAAGTCCAAAAGAATTGATGCTGCAGCAAAATATGGAGTTCACATTTTTTGGCTGGCCTCTGCATGTCATCTTCCAATTACTGTAATGTGTTTGCAAAGCCAAGAAAAAGAAGATCAACAGAAAAGCTTATTGTTTGTGGCTTACACAGGAAACATCATATTTTCTGATTATTTAAATGAGCACTGTTGTCTTCCCACCTCTGAGACATAAGTCTTAGAATTGCCTGTTTCAGAGAACTCTCTGAAAGGTCTCTGTCATTTACCCTCATGGATTCTGGATCTCGGCCTGCTATAAAAAGAGCACAAAGCTCATCCAAACGCTGGGAATACCCGAGACTGTCTGTGGTGCAATTGCTCTGGGGTCTCCTGTATTATCACATTCCCCAAAGCTCTGCAATCAGCTGATTTAATCACCTAGTTGAAGATAACTTTTATGGCACAAATAGATCATGAGGTCGCCCTACAAGCAAAGTGCTCCCTTTCATAGGACCTGAGCACATTTGCAAGGATTTGCAGACACTGTTGGCCCATCAGGTTGGAAGTAAAATGCTGCTTCTGATCCTGCTGTACGGTGATGCTGTCACCAGATTCCTGTGTTAGTGCCATGAGAATTGGCCTAGTGTTCTTAAATATTTATCTTTAGCCTGGTCAGCAAAAAGTTCATACTGCGCAATATTTTATGGCAAAATTGGAACAGCACAAAAGACTGGCTTGAGGAAATAACATTACTTTGATTTTTATCAGCTGATGTTTTACCTAATCAGCTTACCTCAAAATTGACCATCTTCTGTGCTCATTTTATCCTTTAATGTTTTGTTTCCCTAATACTAATGTGATGACCTGCACCTTTTTGTAACTGCTTAATGACTAACAGATAAAAGTACTGGAGGCATGTGCTCATTATATACATGCAGAACAGTGCATATAGAGTGCCTGATTGAAATGCATGGCAGCCAAAGGCTGGACTAAATAAATGCCTCCTAAGTTTGGGCAAGTTCAGTCCTTATTCAGGTCTCATTATAGTTGGATATTGCACCCCTTTTGGACATGGCAGCATCTGCCATCCTAGCAGGCAGGGAGGCGCTCTAAGAGCACTTCCTTCAAGCTGCAAATTAGTGCAGAGAGCACCAAGCTATACAGGGGTTTGAACAATGTGAACAATAATGGTCATGAGAGAGGTGATATGTTGTGCAATCTAACTTTTTCTGCAGCCTGGAGTCATATCTGAGTTGTGTGTCTAACAATGGGCTGGGTTTCTTTTGGTTGATTGTTTTTCATCTACCTTCTTTACTCAATGACAAAACTGGGCACAGTCTTTGATGGCCAGAATTTTGCTCAGACAAATAGTCCATAGAGAGTTTGGCATTGGAGGATACTGACTTGGGAACAGGAAAAACACAATTTCTATCTTGTGTGCAAAGTCAGGTGGAGGTGAAGAAACATGACATGGAACTGAAGGACCTTGTCCCCTCTACAAGTCCCTTCTAGGAGTTAAATTCCACCATTTTTTCAAGCAGCCCCAAAGCACTGTGTTATCTAAATTGCCAAACTAGATGGAAATTGCTTTGAAAATTGAACTTCCCATTTGTTGTGAGTACAGGCTTACTAGAAACTTTAAATACACAAAGGATACCAGCAGGCCAGCCTTCTGGGTGCCTGGAATACATGACAAGAGCTACAGATGGAGATTTCACAGAGACAAATTGCAGGCACACTCTTAACTCCTTCACCACTTCTTAGTGCCTCACAGTGCAGTGAGGCACGATGCATCACGTAGGTCATAAAAAGAGCCGATGAAATGCTATTTGTTCTATGTATTTTTCAATCATAATTATGATTTTTCATATGAAAAATAATTGGCATAACTTTATGGAGAAAGTTTAGCTACTGACCTAACCCTGAAAAGTTTACATACAACAAGGAACTGAGATATTTGTGGGTGACCACCACCAAATGCTTGCAGTTATTTGGCTCCTCTAATGAAATGTGTTTGACTTCTGTAAGTCTCTTCCAGCTCCTTTTTCTAGTCTGTTTTTAATAAGGAAAGGAATTAAGACTGTAATTGTCTCTTTGAGATCTTAGTAAATGTATGTTTTAAGAAAAGTCATTTAAAAAGTGTTTCTCATGGTTTTATAATTTAATCTTTGTTCTGTTTTTTTCTCTGAGCTTCATTCATTCTCTTAGGTTTGTGTTATGCCATCTTGTTAAAACAATGCAAGGTTTTGCTTGGATATTTATCCTTCTATACAGCTTTCTTCATTTTGAGGGTGGGTCTCCCATGTAAAGGAGTCTGTCATTAAACTGCAGGACGAGCACTGGTATTTTCTATATTCTCTGAGTCAATTTCAAATGCAGCAGTAAAAACAGATCACTTCTTGAAAGAAAGTACACAGGTGATTTCCTTTCAAGATTCAGGCCCACCAGACCTTGTAAATTGAACATCAGCATTTTTCTTCTGAATAACATTACCAGCATCCATGTTATTCTTAATGAATATTAAATATAGAGACATAAAACAAACAACAAAACTGCCAACTGACGGCTCATACATGCATGACATCTACATGCTATTTGACCTTATTTTTTCTTCCTTTAAATTTTGCAATAGATTTTGTAGTATTTTAGAACTCCTAGGAATTTACTAGTGATTGGAAATGGCATTAATAGAATAACATTTAACACCAGGTCATTTTTAATTTTAATTACTATACCAAGAATTTAACCCAACTCTAGTTTGCATCACAGGGATAAAAATTTATACCTGCCTCACAGGACTGTACCATGAGAAAATTCAGATGAAGGAGGAGATAGGTGAAGAGGCTCTTAATTAAGAGCTCAGAGATCAAAGAGAGCTTCTTGGATTGTTGGCTTCACTGAAACACACCAGGAAAAACAGGTTTCATATTTCTGCTTGCTTACAGCAACAGCGTAACAGTGATGCTTAATCAGGAAGGAGGTCTGGTGACTAATAAAAATGAATGGTCAGAGAATGGAAATTACCTTATGATGTAGGTGTGCCCAGCCAGGTATAGCACAGAAAATATTTATTGCTTTACTTTTCCTGCTGTTTTTCTTAACTTTTTTTTTTTTTTTTTAATCTCACATTTTCTGTTCTCTCTGAGGTGTCTTAATTGCAGGGAACATGGTGCTTGTATTTCTTTAGCATATCATAGATTCAGAGAATTGTTTGGGACACCTTCCACTAGACCATATTGCTCAGGGCCCCATCCAGCCCAGTCCTGAACACTTCCAGGGCTGGGACATCCACAGCTTCTCTTGTCAACCTGTTCTTTACAAAGAACACCCCTCCCAACAGCGCCTACACGAGTGGGTATCTTTACCTCTGTTTTACTCAAGTAGCATCTTGGCAAGAAGAAGGAAAATTGCCTGGAACTGCCTTAATTCAGGATTTCAAGAGGTTCATCCTCCCAGCTGAAAGCACCTTGTAAATGTCTTTTCTGAGCTTGGGAAAATGAACATTCCTCATTTTGCTTCTGGGCATATTCACTAGCAGGCAGTTACTTCAGGTCCCATCCATTTTCCACTGAAGTCCGTGAAAAGGCTCTCACTGCTTTCCAGTTACCAGAGCTGGTTTTAACATGCAGCAGGAATTCCAGAAACAGAGGTGGAACATTTGTGATCCCAGTCAGTAAGTGTGCCTTCAGACACGGAGTTTGTAAACAAACCCATTGTTTTCAGGGGTTGGATTAGTGATTTTTAAAATTCCTGCTACTCGCTACAGAGCTACTGGCACCATGCCTAGGGTTTTATACGAGGCCTACATGAGGCCCTGACAGAATGACAGGTATCCAAACCCATACCCAATTCTTTACTTGGCTCATACTACCAGGCTGGCAGCTGATAGAAAGGAACAGCTTCAAACAAATGGCAATAAAATTCTGAACAGCTGCTATGACTGTTTCATATAGGCAAATATTCATACTTGGACTTGTTTGGATTTATTTTTTTTTTCCTGTAAACTGACTTTTGTTTATTCTGTAAAATCTGCAGGCGTATTCAAATCTTCATGATATTCAAAAGTACCATGCTCCATCTACAGTTTTGGTTTTTACTAAATCTGCAAAATTGAAGGCATATAATTATTGAAAGAGTTTATGTTATCAAATACAGATTACAAAATGTTACAGATCATAGAATTTAACAAATATATCAAATTAATTTTATGTTTTCAGGAGCCTTATGAAAATATTAATGAGTCTAGTAAAGCTGTTTGGTTTTGAACATAATATTTGAATGGGTAGAAGTGCCAGAGGCTGGAAAAGGCTGGTGTAAACTGGTTTTTGAATTAAATAGCAGCAGTTCCAAGACCCCTGCTTGGTGTCACCAGGGCATTCTTCATGGTCCACCTGTGTGCACAGTGCTAAAGGCTCTAGTGACCACAATTTCAAGAAATAACTTTGTAAGCACTAAAATGTTACTTTTTTTTTTACTGGGGTCTAAACACTTTCCAAGTCCTAGCCACTGTAGTTTAAGGAAAAGCAAGGACTAGAGCTTCCCAAGTCTGTCCATGTCTGACTCCACAGCCTCTGCCTTGGACTTGACTTGGGAGGTAGGAGAGGTCAGGTCTTCCTGCTATACAGCACCACCTTCCAAAACACCGGCTGTCTCAGTACACTTACCTCAGGCAGAAGTTATCAGACAAAGGTCTGGGAGCTGTCTCTGCCCTCAATTCTTAATCTACAAGCGAACTTTGCAGGATTTAAATGCGAATGACAGCACTAAAACCTGTTTGTAGACTTAAGCCTTGACTAATGGATTGTTTCCTCACCTATGACCAGCTGTCTTGGATCAGCTATGACCAACAGCCTTTGAGACTTCAGTCTGCTTCTTCCACACAAACATAAATCTAAAAGCTTGATGGAGTTCATAAATACTTTTTGCCCTTTAAAGTTAGTGAGTCAATCGCAGTGAAGATTGCAGGGTGCCTTCTACAAGTAGCAACATGAAGGTGCGCGCTTGTCTTTGGCACCGCTGCTGGGTGTGGCTCTTCCGCAGTTTAAAGGCTTGGTGTGTTGAAACTGCTACAGGGTTACATTTTGGGAAGGCTGCTTTAAAAGGTTATTTTCTCTGCAAACTCTGGAATTAATCAGCTTTCCCGTAAAATACGCCTCCCAAATTTATTTCCTGGTCAATGTGCTAACTGCTTTATCACTAAGTGATGAAGTTAAGAGCTTCTAGAAATTAAATATAAACGCCTGTGGATTTATGTCAATGTCTACCTACTATAGGTCTGGCCCAAAGGGACAGTTATTTCTATGTAGTTAGGTTCCTATTTCTGACTCTTTTTTTAGTCTAGTTTCCTTAATAATTTAATTATTCCCTATTCACAGTTTTTGATTAAGTCTGTACCACCTTACATCCAGTGTATTTAGGTGCAGCCAGAACACAGCTGAACAATTATTTTTCCTCTGAAAGGATGTGAAATATTATCGGTAGTTTATCTGGAATTCTTTGATCTGCCAGAGAAAATGCTAAGTATACTGACTGCTCATTCAGAGGTAGCTATAATTTATTGTGATGTAGGAGGTGGTTACTGAATAAAGCCCCAAGAAATCCTGGCTGGTATCTTTCTGGTCTTCACTCTCATGCAGTGAAGTCTGTCCATTTAGGTTAACTATCCAGCCAAAACTCTACATCTTTATGACAATGGCTGTCTTGTAGTTAGGTTGAAATGTGCTTTGGTGAAATAGGTTTTTTGAGTGATTTGCCCGTCAGGAAAAATATATTTCTGAAACAGATGGAAAAGCAGAAGAAATGTATGAACCAAGTAAAACAAGAATATAATTACTTTTGTTTAGATTTTATTTCCGTCTTCCCGTTATGTACGAAACCATTTAGCCTAGAAAAGGTAAAAGCAGGCATTGCATATAGGAAGCATGTATACATCTTATTAATTGGAAGAGGAATTTTTATTTACTCCTCAACTTCTGGGAAATTAAATTTTTCAGTTACTAAATGATGCCTTGTAAGATGCCCACAATGTTTAGGTCACAGGCTTAGATATTAGAACACAGTCCGTGAAGCTACTACTACTAACACACTATATTTAGCAAAAAGAATCCAAAGCCCTCCCAACTTCTCATTTGCACAGCTTTTTGCTTACATGGGCAAGGAAAAGGTCTAAATGAGGGAGGATAAACTAGTAAATTAACATATTAAAAATTGAACCTATCTTTTATTTATTTGAAAGCAAAAAGTCAACCTGCATTTCCTAAGTTAAACTTTAGTTTTTTGAAAATGGATATGGAAGGCCATATTTGCTTACATCATATCATCTGTAATTAGTGGTATTTGAAGTACTTGGAACTGTTATTTCACCATAGATTAGCTGGAAACACAAAAAAATTATCTAAACTTTATATTAATTTAGAATTTGTCTTTGTTCTCTGCCCTTTGTTTCTTATTAATTATCTTTCCTCTGATTTTTAAACAGTGCTGCTTATTTATAGTCAGAAAGAATCTCTCAATTAATATTCTTCTCTTCCAAAAATCAAATAATCTGTTTTTTATAGCAATAAAATAGCTCTAGTTTTTTTCCCAGTTGTCAGCAATCCAAATAATTAAAGATAGCACACAGCAGAACTTCATAAACCATCGAATATTTAATTGCCTTACAATGAAATCAGTGAGTAATCATAGCAGGAGTGATAAATACTCTCTTCAAATTTAAGTATAGCTGGTGATTCTTTCTTCAAGAGGTGGATTCTTTGGTTTTGGAGTCCTGTTAGTGTCTGCTTTCACATCCCTCTATGGAAGTTCTGCACCCCAAGAACGCCCCCACATTAGACATGGTCATCATTATGAGGAGCTGGGCAGTAGGCAACATAATTCATAACCTGCTCTGGGCTACACCTTTAGATACCAGCTAATCCTTTCAATTCTCTCTGCCCTAAGTAAGCACAGCATAATCAGAGATCATGAAAACCAGATATATTGCCATTACCTGTCATTTAGTAGTTCTTTGCATCCATATTTTCTACTAGTGGAAAATACTTTTCTTCAAAACTGCTATTATTTGGAGAAACTGTTGGAAAAATTGAAATTTTGAGGAGATTAGAGTTCATTATGAAAAAAATTCTTCTGATTCTTGACTATGTAGCCCTTAAATATGTTTAGCCACAGAATCTTTGTATTAATTTCTTCTGAAAGAACTTATATAAGACATAATTCACAGCTGCAAATCTGAAAAAAGATCAGATTTGCAGGATTTAAATTACTAGTCATACTGTCACATGGTAGAATCTCTAACATTTTTAGAGAATGCAGAATGTTGACATGCAAACCAAGATTTTGTTTAAAAGAAGTAAAAAATAGTTACAATTTCTGTGATTCTTTAATTGTGTGATTAACTTTCACTATTAGCTCTCTATTTTGTATCACAGAGTTGATGAGTTACATTTCTAGGTGCAAAACCACTAACAGTTCCCAAAGCAAGGCCTACTTTGTCACTGATTTTGGCAGTGGTGGTGTATTTTGGGAATTTAGTGCATACACCTTCAGAAAATGTCTGACCTTCCTCTGCAGCCCTTAAGGAAGGGCATAATTCTGTCTGCTATTACCTCAGGTATGCAGAGATCACAAGGGAAGAGGAAAGAGAACAGTCAAACTCCCAAGTAAGAAACTCCTCTCCTTATAACATTGGATGCTCCTCCTCACAGCATGTAGCAGGAGCCATGCTCTTACCCTTTCAGGTGGATGAGGGAGACAAGGAGAAGAGATAAAATAACTGCTTTTCCCCCGGTCACTAACTGCTTCTTTTCTGACTGCTTACTTATGCCACACAATAAAAATTTACATTCTTTTTTTCATGAGGCTCTTTTTTTACCTCTGAGCCTTCATATGACATTTCTAAAAGCAGCAACAACAATGTAGCTGAAGGTTTGGAAAAATGCCAGTACTGGATCTTTAAATACTATTTTAGCAAATAAGATTAAATTTTTTGTATTATCAGACACAATTGTGACAGTAGCCTCCAAAAAACTCTATTTGAGAGCAATGCTTCTCTAAACCAGCATTTTTGAAGAGACAAGCCCTAAATGTCTTGTGCTTGATTGATGTTCTGCCCTTTCAAGTGCCACCACCTGACAGGTGTAATATATAAAAAATAGGAGCTCCAGACTTGCTTTCTCAGAGTTTGTTTAGAGTCATAGTCATACTCCTTTGCTTTGTTTGCATTCTTAAAAATGTGTAAGGACAGCCAGAAAAACAGAGGGAATATTGTTTACAGCATCTTTCCTGAGTCCTTTCTTTTTCAAGTACAAGATGGTCTTTGATTTTAAATAATCTGCTAGTCTCAGATGAATATCTTTTCATTCAATCCATTAAAGCAAAGAGGTTTGCAATACCCTTGGCAATCCTCTGAAACCTGACTTCACCCAGACATGGCACATCTTGCTAATGCAAGTTGCTAATTTGTTTCATTTTGCCATTCAACCTTCCCTTACTTACTGTTATTTTCTCTCATGCAGGGCTTCTGTTTTACTGAAGAGTATCATCAAATCAGAGAAGCTGCCTATGGCTGGGGTCTATGTAAATAAAACAAGGAATGTACTTTATTGCTGTTAATTCACAGTGAGGAGTCTAAACTAAGGTTGGACAATGATGGCTCCAATGCAAACACCGCTGGTAAGGGTTTACTAGCAGTTCATTTCTGCATGTAGTTAAGTAGTTCCTGTTGTTCCAAGCCATTACACCATTGCATGGGATGAATTATGTGTGGGTAAGAAGAGTAGTAGCTTTTCAAAGTTAAATAATCCTCAACTGTCCTTCACCTTGTGTCTGCAGTTTCTCCTAACAGGACAAGGTGATAAGATTTCTCACTGCATCTTTAGTGGCTTGAGGTTCCCTTGTGTCTTTGAGGCAAGTCTGCTTTTACTGGTACCTTTCCTATGGGTGAATAGCAACAGGGTTTTTTCACAAACTCCACAATGTCTAAAAATGAGCAAAATTAAAGGAACAAGAGAGGAGTGAACAAGAGCAAAGCAGCAGGTGTTTATTGACCACATGATGTCTTCATTAGAGGTGTCAAGATAAGGCTCTGGATCTTGGCATTCCTGCTTGCCTGCTTTACAGGACCAAACAACCTACAGAATCCCCCCAGTTTACAAAGGGCTTCTTAAACAAATTAGTTTTCACCACCCTTATAAAAGACAAATAATGCCAACATACATAGCATATTCACATAAATATAAAATGAGTACACTACAATCAACTGTCTGAGATAAGAGGTACCTATGAGACCTTCAAATAATTAGGGAGTAACCTTTGAAGTCTGCTCTTGGCTGCTACCAAAGCCTGCCTAGTTAGCTCATCTAGTTAAAGCACATCCTTCTTTCTTCTCTTGGCTGGATTTCAGAGGCTCTTTTGGCAGAAGCCAGGAGATCTACAGCACTCCTGATTGCATCAGGCCTTAAGAAACACCTGAAGTGCAGAGATGGCTGCAGGCCTTAGGTAATAGGGCATGACTGGGCCTAGGCCTCTCAGTTATGGTGACAATTTTATGTTACTCTTCAATCTGTACTTGATTTATTTGTTAATCTAACTTGGTAACACTCTCGCTGATACTTTATCTTTCTCACGGCAGGGACAAACTGGGGGTGACCTCCCAAGCTGCTTAACCTACTGTGCTTCACGGAATTATGGGAGAGGAAGGAAAGATGTGCAGCTGAAGCAATCATCAGATTCCCTATCTGCCACACCTGGAGTGTGATCACCTCACTGACTATCAAATATCCATTAAGGAGCAGATCAAAATAGTTTGTCTCATCTTCAAAAACAAACGAGGATACTTGTGAAGACAAAACAAAGCAGCTGTATGAAGGAAGAACAAGAACAGAAGCATGCCTTGTGCTCAGGTGGGTTTTACCAGATGGTAGATAGTTTTCCAACTCACATATAAAAACTTTAAAGACTTCTTTTTAAAAATAGTTTAATGTTTATCTGGTTGCTAAGCTGTCTAAAAAGATGTCTCACCAGAAATGTCTAACTGGCACCAATTCCAAATATGTGTTCTACAGAAAAATTAAAAATTCATAATAAAGAAAATATTTTTAGAGGTGAAGAAAAGTTTAGAAATACTTAAATCATTAACTTTGAAGATGGAGTAAATTGCCATTCCCAGCTTAGATAAATTCATCACATAATTATTTTTAACAAAACAACTGAGGGAGTAACATTCAACAATCCCTTAATACAAAGCAGGGACCTAAAACCTGAGAACTCTATGGCAGAGTACCAGGAAACTCTGGTATGTGTGCGGCTTCTGTGGCACTGTGGGACCCAGAGATTAGTAACCACAAGAAGCTTTTGCTTCAGCTGAGCAGAAATCTGTCATTTGGTTGCAGTGTGACAAAGTATCTTTTTGTTGTTGTTGAAACATTTTGGTTTCCAGGAATCAGCACTTTCTAATAAAAATGAGTGAAAAAACATTCCACACAGAAGCATGCTGCTAGAAAATCTCAAACCAGATCATCTCCCTTACAGTATAAACTTAGCGAGTAGTGATTTAATAAAAGACACCATCCCCCCTTCACATGGCCAAGTACTGAGGAAATAGGCAGCACAAAGTGTATTTGTGTAAGTCTGTATGTAGAGGGACTGGAAGTATAGGTAAGTTAAAGTTTGTGAAGGCAAAGAAGCAGAAGATAAGTAATATGATGGACACTTTAAAACAAGGAATAAGGTTTTTTTGTTCCCCAAATGTTGTCAGTTACCTGAAATTTTCTCAATGGAATTAAAAGTAGAAGTGGTAGCAGAGACTGAATAGGCATTTTTATCATCCTGGCATAGAGGGTACAACAGTAAACATCAGTGACTTCTCTATTCAAAATATTCCACCTGTCACTAGGTATGAGTGGAGCTGCATTGAAATCTAAATGTTAAGAGGATTTGAGTCTGCATACATGCAGCTTCAGTACCTATTCATGCATTCAAATGACTTCTTTTACTGTCTCTTATTTTTCCAGTTCTTGAGAAACTGGTCACATAGCAACTATCATTTCTGATTTGCATTTTAAAAGTTAGCATAGAAGAAGTGACATTCTGGCCTTCATGAAGTCTTTAATGGAGAGAATTCTCGTGTATATCAGCACTAATAGGATTTTTAGTAAAGAATCAAGGGTTAAATCTGAATTGAATATCTACCTTTAAGAGGAAGAAAGTAAGGATGTTTTCAGACCTAAATATTCCTGTTTTTCCTTTCTCCTGGAAGCCTGACTCAAAACCCTATTTGAGAAATAAATGGGAAAAAATGTTTGTTTTTCCCCCTCAACTCACAGTGCTGATCCTCTTGGTCCAGTTAGCCCCTGTCCACTAATGATAGGAGCATAAAATTTTGAAAGCCTGGGTCCCAGAGGGTTATGACAAATCCATAAGAAAGTTGCCCAGGGGCTAGCGACATCCCCTGTGCTTGCAGCTATGAAATCCAGCTTTATAAATCAGAGGAGCTGTTAATTCTAGGAAGAGTTAAATAGATTTGCAAAGAGAAATTAAGACATTTAGAAGTCCCTGTCATCCAGCTTACAGTGTAAATAACCATTGCTATCTGATCTGAAAGAGAAATTTGAGTTCATAAGGGTTTATTTAGAAGGAATGTTGCTAGCTTAATTGGTCAAGCAAAATTTACCACCTACTTAATTATATAATTGTAATTCCCTTTTTGTTTCTGGGTTGTCCAGATTACCTTCACCCCTCACATAGGATATAAATTCTGCAAATGCATTTACAGATCATAAGGGTTCCTAATTAAAAAGGGACCTAACATAGCTCCTGACAGGTTTTTGGGATGTTAAAACTGCTACAGTCATTACCTAACTTTCAATGCCACTTCTGTGGTCTGGTTACAAAGGAGTGATTGTGTTTTAAGAGCATTTGAGCCATCAGGAGAGCAGAATTCTAATATTTCCTCTTCAGGAGTACTGACTGTTGTCCCAGCAGCCTCCACTATATCTATTAGCAGTTCAGGAATTTCAATGCATCAGGTCATTCTCATTCCATCTGCAAGGGACAAGAAGCACGTGCCAGTTGTCACAGCATTACAAAAAGAATATGCTTTATATGATCTAGCCATCTATGTGCACTTGACCCCATTTCTGCTTCATCTCTGATAAAGAATCTTGATGTACATCACTCAACAGCATGTTTTAGTCTTTAAAAAATAAGAAACCTTCCACTTTCCAACTTTGAGAAGTACTCTTTGCAAATCAGGAGAAAGTATAAGATGGGACATGCACCAATGTTAGTTTTATGTTCTTATGTAGTTTTCATATGTGATCTGGAAACGCCAGAACGTTTTTGTAAGAGATTAATTTATAGGTGATTTATTCCATTGAAGTTTTGCATGCAAGGTGTCAATTGCATGTTTTGAAACCCATTATTGTCGTAACACTGTGAAGAGAAGATTCTCCAGATCTTGTTCACCCCTGTGACAAGCTGTTTACCTCTGTTGCAAGCAGTTATTAGGCTACAAAAATGCAATCATGTTTTGCATTGCACAGAATTGCATTAAATTAGATTTTGATAATCCCCACACCTTTCCATAAACCAGCACAAACACTGTTTTGCTTGGTTATTTTAGCTACTTTCTCCCAGTAGGACAGAGCATCCACAAATTGTTTGGTTGTTCTTTGCTCGATTCTTACTGACAGTGAGGAACGTGCACTGCTTCCTGTCTTTGCTCTGTACATTTTAGTAGCAGCCATGGCAATAGAACAGAGGTACTTGAAAATATCCTGTCATCTTCGCTACGGCAAAATTAAGGCTGTTTTTGTAATTTAGGAGCAAGCTATTCCCGCAGTAAGAAAAATTTCTCTACATGACACGATCTGTGATCAACCTCTCTGTCCACTGGGTGACACCAGCAGCCTGCCTGACTTCTGTTAGCTGTGCATAGCACCACGGAACACAGAGAAGACTTAACCACAAAGCTTCTTTTTTCCTTGTAACACAAGGAGCATTGTCTTTCCTCTCTGGTGGAAAAGTGAGATAGATTATAAGAAAAACCAAGATGCAAGGAAAAATTAAAACATCTTCCAAACCTACTACTTGTAGTTTACAAGGCTGAAGGAGACAAAGTGAGAAAATACTCCATAAAATACACAATGAACTGAGGGCCAATTGTAATAACTCATTAAGAGGACATGCTTTAATATGAATGACCCACAGCTGATGAAAACTATTGTGAACAGCCCTGAGTATCTCCGGTAACAAATTACTGCGATGCAGTTTGATTCTGTCTAATGTTGCCTTTTTTGCATTCCCATATGGAAATAATTCATCAGTTTTGAAAGAAAGATCATGATAGCATGCAATTTTTTCTGGCTGATAAACTGATTAATCCTTAGTATAGCCTATAAACGACTTTTAAAAATAATTTAAAGACATTCTCATATATGAGCAACATTTTAGTTTGTTTTTGCTGTTGATTTTGTAATTTTTACTTTTCCTTTACGTGTAATTCACTGCTACAAAGATTAGCCACCAGTATATGCTCGATTTTAGTCCTCCTCTGATACAGATATAAACAAAAGACGCATGAGGAGTAAAACCTAAAACCTAATTAGCCTGTCATCGTGGTCTTAATTACTTGTTTTGAAAGCTGAATGGTAAAGGCAAAGGTGGCTGGTTCTTTTGCCTCAGCGAGAAACTAACTGTTGTTTGAGGATGAATGGAGTTTGTTTTTAGAAGGAATGTGTTAATAGTCCTTCCTATCAACACTCCTAATGTCTCTCAGGTGGTAAATAATCAGCCCATGAGCTTATTTCATCTGGTTACAACTCCCATAGCATTTCAGTTGGTAGAGTGAACAACATCCCATACAAATGGAGCTCTCTTTGGTGTTTCGGTGGAGGGGGAAGGGAAGGGAAGGGAAGGGAAGGGAAGGGAAGGGAAGGGAAGGGAAGGAAGTGGTGTATTTCATCTTCAAGCAGTTCCCAGACAGACTCACCCAGCTGCTCCTATGCTCAGCTGGAACAGCTTTAACTTTCCAAGAGCAGTAGCAGTTCTGAACACTTTCCTAGGACTGGCTTGTTACACTTGACTGAAGCCCTGCTGCCAGGTACCGACATTCTCTGAGGATTGGGGGGCACTAAGGAACCGGACCTGGAGCAGCAGCTCCAGCTCTCCTTGTGTTATTACATACAGTCGTGACTTCCAAATAGCAGAAGAAAGATGAGAAGCTTCAAATGCAACTCTGACAGAAGTCAAAAATTGTCGCAGTCATTTCCAGAGCAGCTCAAAAGCAAAGTAATAAATAATCTTCAGAAGTTCTGGATTCTAAAATAGGCTATGGTACTTTTCTGTTGAACAAAGCACAGCCTCTGCTGAAGATCTGGGACTGATCTGCAGTTTAAAAGTAACAGTCATAAAGAATTAAGTCACTACATTTTAGGTAGACTACAACTCCCCTTTTCTGTATTTCTGAAAAATTTGTCATGTGCCAGGGATGACAAAATTTCAGGTCACACTTGATTGTCTGGAATGTTCAAAGCTTGTTACAGACAGCTCCAGAAGCATTGTGCAATTCTCACTAATTGATAATCAGTTGGGGTATGAAATTAGTTGTCTGCTAGTTGCTAAATGCAGAATAATTTACTTGGGGAAAAAAGAATCAGAATTATTCATAAAGATGCAAAATGGATGCAATAGCTTTTAACACTGAAATAAGAGATCTAAGACTTATTCATTGACAAATCCCTGAAAACTTTTGATCATTCTTTGTAATGCAAGCACAATGCTAGTCAAAGGGTAAATAAAACATTCTTGAGATTCTGGTACGCAGCATGTGACTCTCTTCACCACATCTCAATGAGGGATATAAATATAGAATGGCTGTTCATATAACAAAGAACTAAATAAGATAACTTCCAAGAGAGGCTAAGATGAGATAAGAGAAAGCTCTATAAAGAAAAAGTGGTGTGGCAAAGGAATAAGAAATAACTATTGATTGTTTCTGAACACATAGACTGATCAGACATACCAAGGAAGAGATAAACAGCAGATTTAAAAAAAAAAAATGTTCTTTTTCTTACAGCACGTCATTAAATTGTGGAACTCTTTGCCACAGGATGTTGCGGAGGCCAAAAGTATAAGTGTGTGCAAAATGGAATTAGATACATTCCTGAGGGCTGGCTCTGTTGGCAGCTGTGAAAAGTGATGGGCCAGACACAGCTTTCGGTTGAGGAAATCCCTCAGTTGTTAATCCCCTGGTAATTGAAGTACCCTGAATTGTTAACTGCTTATGGCTGATACGGATCAGGAAAAGAAGTATTTTCTTTTAAATGCTGTTCCATTCCTCCCCCAGTTACCAGCCACTAACAGGGACAGGATGGTGGACAAGTTAAATGAACCTTTGGTATAATCCTGCACATCTGTTTTTATACCAGTATGTGCAAGGTTATTGCATTAATTGGGGCAAAATTTTAGGATTAAGGAGGAAAATGCACAGAGTTCACGAGAAGAAGGTTCTTTACCTCTGAAGTCATCTTTGGCAACATATATCAAACAATTTTGTATATATTTTAATTTGTGAAGCCTCAATGAAGCAAAACTAATGTTCCCAGGAGCGGACGGTCTCTCTCAAACTGTGTAAAAGATTAAATTTAATTAAATTTAAAGATTAAATTTTTAAGATTAAATTTACTTAATTTTACATACTTTCTTGTAGAGGCAGATAACTAATTTCCTCTGGTCCTTGGAATTTCCTCAGATGATCAGGAAAAAAGCCCTTCAAAATGAAACACAATTTTCTCTGTGTCTAATGATTTAAAAGGCTACCCTTAGTACACTTAGGACACAGTCCATCCTTAATTTCCTACTAAAATTATCGTTCAGCTAAATAAATACAAGTGAATTTAAGAGAAGGAATTCATGGCCTCAAAAAAAAAAGAAAAAGAATTAAGTTCAAGTTTTAATGAACATGTTAAGCAAGAAGGAAATGCTGTATGATATTAAACATTTGCCTTTAGACAGCTTTCTATATAGTCTCTTAGATGCCTCAAGGAAATGGTTTTTCAGAGGCATCACAACAACATAGTTGCTCCCAGGGGCAGTCTTTTCTCCTGATTGTGGCATGTACTTCCTGCCATATGGACAATCCCCTCTCTCCCCCTGCCCGCCATTTAAAGATGTTCAGCCAGGACTTAATTCCCATGCTTTCAAAATGTTAGGGAGCTGTGTGTTTGACGGACAGGAGGCAGAAGGGAACCAACATTTTATTTTCAAGAAGTGGCTTTTCAAAAGCATTGTGTATGCTGAGTTAAAATAACCACCCCACACCAAACATTCCTGCCCTTTTCTTTCCAATAGGATTTTCATTCCTCTTTTTCCCAAAGTCTTTTCTGTGAAGTTTCCAATTTGATAATCATGCACCATTTCTGAAGAAATTACAAGGATAACATATGAACCTTACAGTAATAAAGCATGGTGTGCTTACATGCATACACACATGCAAAACACAGTGCTGTTCCAGTTTAAGAATGAACTTAAGCCAAGATACCTCTTTCCCCTATTGGTGCCATACTGCATGAATGGTTAATACTGCATTAATGGTTAAATACTGTGAGAGCTGGTTGAGGGGTAGCGGCATGAAATGATTACATTTCTAGATGTATACTCACCTCTGGGTGTGACTGACTTGCCTCTAGCAGCACAATTCCCAAAAACTGCATTTTCCAGTTTCTGGAGCATGTCAAACTGAGAGGGGAAAGCAACTTGAAGTCTAACCCATATCCATGAGTCTGGGAATGTCCCTTTGCTTGAAGAAAGCAACAAGGGCTGTGAAAGTTACTGACACTTACTTAGTGTTTACTTAGTGTACACACATATGGATTTGATCAATTAGTCCAGATTCTCCATTTACCTCTAACAGTAACAGAGGCCTTTCCAGCAAGCAGCAGAGTGCCTGGTTGGTGCCACTGGCAACCTGCTAAGTGTGAAAACCAGCCACAAGCTCACCAAATGCGTGAGAAAGCTAGAAGGGGAAAAATGAGAAGGGAACTATGGAGGAGAAAACTTGCCCTCAGTAACACCTGCTGCATTTGCCATTAGTGGTGAAATCCATAAACAGACATCTGTGGGGAAATCAGCCATCCAAGCATAGATGCAAAGTCCGGGATGAAGACTAGGAGAATCCATGGGTTTTCTCCCCCAGGATATGGATATGTACCAGACATCCATAAAAGTTCATGTGAAACCACTCAGACCTTAACCAATCCCAAACTTCCCCATCCCCAGCCAATGTTTTAGCATGCAGGTTTGAGATGGGAAACATAACAAAGATTTCATTAAATGCACTGGTAACTTTTCATTGCTGTTCCTACATGAATCTAGGTTGAAAATATGAAGACAGCATAGTGATGGTACACATTGCATGTGTACACATGGTACACATTTATGACTGGTTGTACCAGCCAAGCTAATTTATCAGCATAAGGAGCTTTACGGGATTTCATGACACTTTTACCTTGAAAAATAGAGTGCTGCCCTGAAAAAGGTATGGGGAAATTATACCAATTCATTTCATTTCAGCTGATTCTCAGGATCCAAAACTTTTTAAAGGAAGGCTGGGTTCCATAATTGCATTTGCCTTCCAGCCTTGCCAGCTTCTTAAGTGCACTCATTATGAGACAGGCTAAATGCTTTGAGCTGATTCGGCAGTTTATCAATAGCTTGAAAGGAATTTGTGCCAGTGAATGTGGACTTTTCTGGATTGAAGGGTTGAATGGGAGTCTTCTGAGAATATAATTCAAAATAGTTTCTAGTGTTTTTTTTTTTTTTTTCTCTGCAGATAATCAAAATGACAGTGTTTTTAGTAATTTTTCTCCAGTAAAAGTAATGTTTAAGAAATAAGCCCAGGATATGGACACCTCTATTTATACAGAGAACCTAACAATACCCACACATCAACTGTTTGTACAGTTTCATGGTTCACAAAATATATTTTGAAGAGGCCAATCAGGAACTTAGAGGAAAATCTATGCTGCTTCTGCTCTTGGGTTCTTTGATGAAGAATGGCATTTTGTTTATTTTGTGGTGATAGCATATTTGCTTGCTTATTAACCATTACATTATTCACTGTCTCATTCCAAATTATCCAGCCAAGCTGCCATTAATCAAGAACAAATTTTTGTTACTGCCATCCTACTGAGCAGGCAATTTGATTTTCAGTTAGGTCTTTAGTTTAGGCAAACCTGTAATCACAGTTCTTGACTTTCTCCACAGTAGAGAAATAACCTGAAGAGGTCATCAAGACTTGCTGTTTCTACCAGTACAAATCAACTATGTCAGTGGTATTACAGAGACAAGAGAGGGTACGGTCCTGACAGAGCTGTCGACATCTACAAAACAGACCTTTAGACTTGAATTGATTTTCTAGAGTCTTTCATAGCCCCTGAAGAAAAACAGGCACTTCCACTGAGGAATTTATCTCCTTCCAATGTACAGTGGGAGTGGGTCAAATTAATCACGCACTGGAAATGCCCATTTCTCTCCTGTGGGATTCAGCCTCAGGTGAGTTGAAATCCACTCTTGCTGGTTAAGCTGTTTGTAAAGACTCAGTGATGGAGAAGCCACAATATCTTTAAAAAAATACATCTGAATGCTTAATGTGCTTATTCCTTGGCAGGTTTTTCTAATTAGCTTTAGTTCCTATAGTTTAAACCTGTTCTTTTTGCTCTGTTTACACTGACATGGAGAGCAGACTGTTCTCTCTTTTTCTGTAGTAGGTCATATATTTATGTCCTTTTCTGTCTCCTATAACTGTACTACTGCACTCAATCTTCATGTCGGTATGCTAAACAAGCCCAGGTTATGCAACCCTTCTTTACTGGTCCTATCTTCTGTAAGGCCATTCCCCTTGCTTTCCTGTTTCCCCTTGCAGATTCGTGTTGGTTGATATGCATTTAGCCACTCGAGCACTGTTGTACTTACAAGTTATACTTTTTATTTCCCAGGTTAGATTGCTATTTGCACCCCATGATGATTAAAAGTTGTATGTCATCATCACCAGCACAGATAATCTATAATGTGAAAAGGACAGCTCAGCTATCTTGTTTGTACATTACCAGGCAAAGAAGGGTGGTCCTACAAAATCCAAAGAGATAACAAAGCTTTCATTAAATTTCTTTCAGCTACAGTGATTAAATTTAACTAAACTCCAGCATGAGCAAATCTTTTTAAATTGGACATCTGAATGTGCATGCACATACACATATGAATTTGTCCAGTTGCCTCTGAGAGGCAGTTTGAATCAACAAAATTGTTTTTATGATAAGAGCATGTAAGTTTTGTAATCCACATGAAATATTCCTCGACAGAAGGAAGAAGGAAATTAACCTCAAGAATGACCATCTCGGTCAAAAAATGCTAGGGAAAGAGAACTTGTGGTAACTTGAAGAGAGCCCTAATTGACTCCTTCAGTCAGCTGGAATGATGCAGAAGGGCACATAAGAGGAAAAGTATGGGTTGGGCTGAGCTGAACTCACAAAACCCCTAGTGTGCATTGCTTAATGTCTGCATTTGATATCTCAAAGTTCCCATTCTCCCAAAGGTTAAAATAAATCAGGAAGGAGATATATGTGCTTATAAAACCAACCTACTGTTGCCAACCATAAAACACTTTTTATTTTGATGTTTTTTTAATATTCTGACATATTACTGCACAGAAGTTCAGAATTTCATTAGTATTCAAGTTCATCTTTGACCTTTCACCTTTTTATGTGGAAGAATTAGTCAGGGAGGAAAAAAAACTACTCCTCTTTGCCCTGACTTGCTTATTATGACTCTCTCAAGAATTTCAGTCTGGGGCTATTTGCCAGAACTATGTTTAGCTCTGAGAGAAAAAAAAAGTCTCCCCCCTGTTCCAAAATGCCACCATCCAAATTTATCTCTCAGCTTTTACTAAAGACCTGGGGCTTAAAACACTCTGGATTCAATTTATGCCAATAGGAGTAAAAGCTTTGCTATGCTAGTTTATACTTACTGAGAAAAGTTGACCTTGAGAGGTGCTTGCTAATTAACCTTCTTATTTTCTAAGTTCCTGGTGTTTTAGAGGTGAAGGAAGCCAGAAAGGTGTCCTGTAGAAGATAATATCTTTACTTATGCCATAAAATGCCAGCCTGTGATAGTCATGTGTTATAGAAGGCTGTAATAAGGGTGATGGGAACTTGAAACACACACTGGAGAACTTTGACTGGTAACATTTATGTACCATGTGAGCAAAGCAAAGCTTCAAGCATACTTGAATTTTATGCTTGAAGGCACAAATTGATTGCTTGTGGTGGAAAGAATAATGAAATTCCTCCATGTCATAACATCACAGAATCAAGCAGGTGAATTGTAATGGAAAGGGCTACATTCCCCTGACAGTGATGGTGATTGCCAGAGGCAGCCTTCTCATTTATATTCACTTAGAAAAGTTTCAATGCAGTGTGCATTCCTGCATCAGATCATTTTTGGAACAGAGGTACCTACCCCTTCTATCAGCCTCTCCATTCATGGACCACACAAATCAGAGAGCAGCAGTGCTGTTTGCAAAGCACTCTGCAGGCAATCCCAGAGTGGCAGAAGGTTCCTTCTCTATCTGCTTGTTATCATTTCCATCGTTAGCCACACTGAAATGCTGGCAGAGCTCCAAGTGAAACAACATGACCAGTGTGCACCCCACCACATTTTGGCAGTAGGATAATGCCCATGATTACACAAGGCCAACAGGGGAGCAGTGTTGGGTGGGACTTCCTCATCCATGGGAATGGCAGTGAAAGGCTCAGCTGGACTACACAACACATGAGGACGAAGCTAAAGTGCCAATCTCTGGTGTATGGAGCAGAGATAGTAAGATGGGCTGGAAGTGGCTGGGGGTTTCTTCTCATGTTCTCTGTGCTCCCACCACAGGCAACATGCAGAACTGAGGAGAATGATAACAGAGCTAAAGAACTAAGAGAATGGATGAACTGTGTAATGAAAAGCATGATAGGGAAGAGGAGGGAAGGGGAAGTTATGGGAAGCAGGATGAGGCATTATCAAAAAGAAAAAGAGCAGGGAGAGAAACATCGTACAAGATATGAGGAAGAGAATGAAATAAGAATAGGAAAACCAAGAAAGAATCAGGAAAGTTAGAATAAATTAGTAAGAATTTGCCTTAAGGGAAAGAACACAGACATAAAAGGGTCCATGTAACCAGAGAATCAGTAGATGAAGCCAAGTGCTAGTGTCATTTCCACTTGCTGACGTACACTCAAAACTTGTACCCCAAGGAAAGCTTATAGGATTCCCTTTGTTATGATGCTGACACAGCTCCCAGCAGTGAATTTAAAGAGGACAGAGAAACTTTGCCATAATGTGACATGTATTATGTTGATGTAACTGTTCATCGCTTCCAAATCTGTGCTGCTCGGAGTGCTCCTCTCACACAGGTAAATAAAGCTCTTCATAGTAATGAGACTAATGCTACTCAACTGCAAGAGAAATGTTTAAGAGTTGAGTAAAACAATACTATAATAACTTTTGCCTATAAAACTGAAAAAAATGTTTTTTTCTGCTCTCAATTACCCATAAGTAAGAGCAGTGTCCTATGTTACATTCATTACTAGTTATATTATAGATTAACACATATTGGTATGAGTGCAAGATGAAAGCAATTCAGTGATCCCCTGGATTTCCTTCCAGTGAATAATACAACCATTATTGCTTGAATATGCATTACCCCAAAGTCATTACTTATGGACTCCTGCAAGCTGAGAGCTTCCCTGAAGTAAGCTAGAGGTTTCCAATTAACACTGGGAACATCCCACAACACAAGCAGCTTTGGATAGTACATCAACTTAAATGATCCTTATAGTTTTAAATTCAATTCAGCCAATTTTCTCTGAAACAATGACTCCTTTACACTGCCAGAACAATGACATCAATGACATGGGTCTTCATGTCAGCACAAATCTGGCCCAACTACGTTACTGACCGAGGAAAGGCTCTCACCTTCCTTCTTTTATCTAGTATTTCAGCAGGCTTTTCCTCAAGCCTTAAGTCTGACATCATCCATATGTTCTATCTGTGTGAAACAGTCTTTGCAGTACGTTGGAAAATTATTTCTCTTATTTGAACTTGCTCTGGTAATTTTGTGTTTGGAGATACAGACTAGTGTGTGATACTGTGACTAAAACCCGAAGTGAATAGAAACACTCTAAAAATCCAGAAGGCTGCCTCCTTTAATTTGTTGCCATCTTACTACAAAATGCGTCATTAACACAACTTGTTTAAGATTTCTAGCATGAAACAGAATTTGGCTTTTAACTCAACTGCTTTGCTGAGAATGTCATGATGTGATAGTAATCTATAAATACCAGCTTCAGGAAACATTCAAATAATTGAGACATCATGAAATTGAATCAAAATCAACTTCAAAACTGGAAATAAGAGTAGGGAAATGCTTCTGGATTTTTCTGAACAGCTCTGAATTAGCTTTAGTTTTGTGGTTCACTTTTCTAGATAGGAAAATTGCTAAAGCTTCAGATTTTGCCTACATTTTGAAAACTTACGGGTTTGAATATCAAGCCTAGTTAATTCCTATAGATTTATAAGCACTTGTCAAAATAATCTTGGTGACCTTTCTTCTCTAGAAAAGTTTCCTAAGAGATTCAGCATTTACATAGGAAAGTTCATTGCTACTTGTGAAAGTTTAGAAGCAGGATATCGTACTTTACTCCTTTTTGGTAAAAACACAAAACAACAACAACAAATCAAATGAAAATATCTTGTTAACACATTAAGATAAACTCCAAACCAACAGTTGGTTTTTTTTTTTCCTATGTCTAAGGTACTTTCCTGTGTTCATCTTCAAATATGTCATATAACACACCTAAAGTGAAATGTTAGCAGGATGGATGGCAGCTTTTGAGAGTTCACGAAGCAGCATGCAAAATGCTGTCTTTTGCACCCCCATATGCTCTTTGGAAATCTTGGAAGGACTAGAAGAATCTGAGTTTTATTTTTTAGGTCTTAAATAAAATAAAATATTTTATACAAAAAGTCAGGAAAGGTGAAAGCTGAAAGCCATAATAACACTGTGAGTCAGGCTACCTAACAATCCTCTTTGTTTCTCAATCTATCATCTTAATTTAGAATAAGAGGTTGCTCTTGCCAATTCAGCATTTTTTTTTGTTCTCTTCTTTGGCAGATATACATCCAAGGAAAGCTGCTCTTTGCCAACTCAATTTCAATGGGTATAGCCAGCCTACTAAAGACCTAAAAAATAGCAAAGACAAAGAGTGATTATTACACGGGTTACTTCCAAGTGATTTCATGTTCAGGTATTTTACTTTCCACCAGCATTGGTTTTAATAATTTCATTCTGAGACCTTTGGCTTCTTTGCTTAGTTTCTTAAATAAAAAACACTGTGACTCAGAGCAGCAAGTACAACAGTCTCAATATCTGTACTTGGACCTTTTTGGTGTGTTTGCAAGTCCTCCATCTTGTCTATTCCTTTCAGTCTCATTCAACAGTTTGGGCTGTCTAAACCCACCTGCTGAGTCACAGAATATTTACTGATAGTTACTGTCAAGGAGGAAACAAGAAAAGAGAAGGTCTTGTGCTCATCCCGTTTCTTTGGGCACGTCTGACCAAGACTTACTTGTTTTATGGGCTGTTACATATTTACATTTTTGCACTACTCATAAAAATTTAATTGCAATTAAATGAGCAATTACTTTAGCCAGCTGTCTTCTAGCAATTAGCTTCTTCATTTCATTAATAGGTGCAGGGACACCTGTTTAAAAACATAACCTAGAGAAATAGCAGGAGATGGTCAAATACCTCACATCCTTGTACTGAGCATACAACTCCTAGAGGGAGCATTCTCAGGAGCTAAAGCATGTGCTGCAACAGTTGGCTCTCTCATAATAGTTTTCAAAACAGGAATAAAGACAGACAGGAAAATGAAATAAGTGCAACTTCTGCAATTTATTTACTACTTGGCTTTTGGTAACCATATAATTATTTTCAATTTAAAGCTGATACAAGCCAGTAGTCAAACAGAAACTTCAGGGTGCCTGGAATGAATGCAAGGTCACTGTTTCCACTCTTGATTAACTAATACATCAAGCAATGATGATGATGATGATCTATTAAGCTACTGTTAATACCTAAGAAGAAGGTGATAATAGTAAAACATAGAAGAACACAGAATATAGGCCACAATTAATTGTGCAGTCTTTTGCTGAGCTGCTCTCAGCTAGCTTAGACAGGTTATGGATAGTCTCTTTCTGTGACTTCTTTTTAACTTAATAAAACAATGTATTTCATTTATATTGAAAAATGGCACATAGTACAGTTGGAATGCGTTTATCTCTGAAGGAATTTTGTCACTTAATGTACATAAAAAACAGTTATTGAAGTGGTAGAGAAGTCAGGGATTAAATATAATAGATAATTAACATTTTCAAACATATTAATTACTGGTCTACCATGCTTTCTCCCCAAGTCAAGTGTTCTTGATTGAAGTCTGATCAGCTAAGATCAGCTTTAGGCTGAGTGTTTTTGCAAACACTTCTGTGAGTGATTGAAAAGACCACACTGGCCTGTGGAATTCCCTGTGCTAGTTCTTCTCTACACTAGAATTTTCCTTAATATTTTCCACTGTGGCATCATCCCTAAGTGCAACTTTAGAAGCAAATAGCAAATGTATGCTGTTGCACAGACAGACAATTGCCTAATATAAACCTATATATAACCCATGTCAGGTGTGGTCAGAACCAGCATGGTTATTCTACATGCCTTTCTGCTTCCTGCTTCCACAACACCATGACAAGAAATCCTTAAATGGACTGGGACATTGCATGGGGTTCTTTCATGCAGAGGTGCAACTGTGGCACAGGAATACTTTTAATGAAGGAGAGGGTGATGAAGAGTCTGTGTGAAAACCAAGGCTAGGTGACAGCTATTTCCAAATACTCTATCATAATTACAAAGATGAGATTAACTTCACTCTTAAGTTTCCAAGAGCAGAAGCTTCTGGTATTTTCCCATCTTGCCAGCTGATCTAGCCTCAAAAATTGCCGGATATTCAATGCACAGGTGCATGTGCATATTCTGTTCACTTCCTTTCTTTCAATACCTTGGGCACACTGTACAGGACCTTTGAACTCTTTGCTTCTGCATACCACTCTGTGGGCAAGTGATCCTATTGAGAGCTGCGGGCTAGGGAAGATACTGCACTGCTAAAAAGGAATTACCATCAGTGAAACACTGAAAATCTTGCTTTTCACTGGGATGATAAAAAAAGGAGTATAATTTCTCTATCTGTTTACGGAGTGATTTCTTGTGAGACAGCATTTTCTTGGTAAATCAGCTGTTTCTTTAATGGAAGTAAGCAAACGGGTCCTAATCTGCATTCATTTTTTTTCCTTTTCATTTACCTGTACGATGAACTAAGCATGGAGATAACACAGATAACTGAGTGACTTCAGTTGACAGACATATTTCTAGGAAAAAATAGCTCTTGGAATCCTCTTCCAAATCTCTCCTCAAAATTTGCTTCCCTTGGGAAGTACACCAATATCTCAGCAAATGTAAGCAGAAACAACCATCCATAAGACTTATGGGTTTCATCATTCAGTACATTTTTTGTGTCTTGTCCATTTGTTTATACCTTGGGAGTCCCATTCCAGGTTTCTTCCTTACTATACTGTAAAAGTACAGACTACACTGCAAAATTAAGCTTAATAAAATAAAAGCTGATTACATGTTGGGATCAGTGGGACAATATGATAGGAGTCAGGATGACTGGTGTTTTAGGACTGGTCTGGATCCATCTCAGGCTGACCCACTACACTAGATCAGGTTACCTGAGATGGTGTGAGTACTTCCAATATGAAACAGCACAGTAGAAGGATGAGAAGAACAGGTTTTAATGAGAGAAAGAAGAAATACAGCAATACAACTGATACAAAAAGTACACAATATAACACAAGAGTCTAATAAATTAGCAGAAAACTTGAGAAACAGGAAGAAAGTTTCAGATGGTTGAAGAAAGAGACTTGCTCAAAAAGATACAATCTTAAGTCTTCATAGATATATATATATACATTCTTGGCAGTATAGGAAACGTACAGTTCTAACATAGAAAATATTGACTGAAGTGGTAGTATCAATTCCTGAAGAATATTTGCATATGGTACATTATGAAGTATACACACAGGCAATTTAGCATTCAAGAAGTCTCCAAGAAAAAGGAAACATTATGGATTCCTTTCTGGTAGACAGACATCTCCTTCTAACAGCAGCAATTGGATCTGTTCAGTATTCAATAAGAAAACAAACACACAAACCTGAAAACAGCAAACAGTAAGCAAGACCTTTTGCACAATGAACCGACTTAAAATTGGTTTTCAAGATTCCAAAGATAAGAAAAAATACTCCTGCCTCACCTCTTGCCTTTCATGATCAAATTATTTCCCTTCTTTTCAATATCCTTTTAAGCCTGCCTTCCTGGGGATGTGAATTAGGTGAGAGTGAGTCATACCTAAGTCAGAAGAGTGGTCAATAGCTGTTAACCCTACAACCAAATCAGGGAACATTTACAGAAAGAGGTGTGCATCAGCCACAGCTCCTAATAGCCTAACATTAGAACACAGCCTTTAGGTTCTGATACAAAAGTCCAAGCATTAGGGGGGGAACCAAAAAGCCCCAGATAAAAGGAGTCACTCTGTCTTGTTGCTGCTCTTTTGGCACCTTCGAAGCCTGCAAAGGAAACCTGTCTCTTAGGAATCACAAGTGGAATACATCTGCAGAGGACCTAAGCCCCATTCCTGGATTAGAGATCTACCTGCTACCACTGTCTTCAACAGACACATTATTTCCTTCCTAAAGCCCCACCTACACAGGCATTTAGATGATGCTAAAAGGGGTTTTGCTAACAGTTGCCACAGCACAAAGGTCTCTGAAGAATGATGGGAAGGTACAATGGGAAGCATTGCATGATGCACAGAAAAACATTCTTTCTTCAGTCATCACTTATTCAGAAAAGAGTAACCAGTGCTCATTAGTAAAGTGCTTGTACCAAGAAGTCAGCAAAAAATACTGCAGAAACTATTGCCAGGATTGCTTAAAATTAATTTAATCTTCAGGATGAAAGTGGAATTATAAATAAAATTCTGTATTAAAAAAATTAAGCAAAGTGCTCATACAGCATTTTTGCATTCCTGTATAAGCATTCTCTATTCCATTCAATAATTACTAATTGGAGGTTGGATAAGCCAGATCTACTCTACCTAGGCAACTGTCAGGGATACAGGTTAAAGAGAAAAAATGATACAGGCAATAGTGAGGCAGAATTTTATTAGACATGCTGAAGAAATAATAGCAACCAAAAAGACTTTAAAAGTGGTTAGCATTACAGTTGAGAAAATGACTTTTGAAACTGGGGAAAACCCAGGCACAAATTTTAAAATGGCTTTAAAATAATCCTGTTGATGTACATAATTAAGTAAGTAAAAAGGACTTTAGGTCCTGATTCATATGCAAGGGAAAAGGAATGGAGGTAAGTGAAAGTACAAAAAAGAGAAACAAAATAATTTGGGAAAATATCATAGGCAGGAAGCCCTATCACAACAAAAGGTCAGCATCCAGGAAGGTCTTCCTGCTACCACCTACATCCAACCCAGAACCTGAGTTCTTGGAGCCCTGGTACAGCCAGCCCCCAGGCTTCATACCTGCTTTAAGGATCTGCTGATCTAAACCTCCTTGAGGCCGACTGAATGAACCGGGTTTAAAGCAGCATCAGCAACTGGCAGGGCGGGTGCAGAGGAGACTCCCATAGAGCCAAAGCAC
Source organism: Regulus satrapa (assembly GCA_013396955.1). NCBI lineage: Eukaryota > Metazoa > Chordata > Aves > Passeriformes > Regulidae > Regulus > Regulus satrapa. Next base: position 241,543 of record VWZN01013794.1, read on the forward strand.
ATGGGTGTTCAGTGCAGTGGAAGGAAGGAGACTGACTTCAGACAGAACTTAAAGGAAGAGATGCCGAGATTGATTACACACAACTTGAGACAGCAGCACCAAGTTTTTCTGTAGAAATGACATGAACATAAAAAAGAGGCTTTTTAAAAAAAAGCTGCTGAAGACTACCAGTCTGGTGAGCGCTTCCTGTCTCCACATGGACAAGAAATTGTGGATCCTTCCCAGTGTCTGCAAACTTCAGAATGTATCATGTGATTTCCCTCTGTAGCCCTGCCAGAAGTCTCTTGCTGCAGTTTGTTCTTTTGAACATTTCCTCTTACACTTTAGCTCTCATTTATTAGTCAATTAAGCAGCAGTTTATCAAGATTCTTTTCTTTCCCTTTTCTGTGGTTCCATGACAATCTATGCTGCTTTTAGGCCCGGTTTTGGAAAATGCTAAGACTTAGCAGGCAGGAGATGTTTAGGAACGTGGATTTGTTTACATATTTAAGACAGGGCAAATGGGCATACAGGCATTCACAGCAGGTCGAGTACAAAGCCTGTGTAGGTGAAAACAAAGTGAAACAGCATCAGGTTTGACGTATTTCCACACAGTCCCCTTGGCAGAGTACAATTGTTTTGCCTTTGGATGGCATGAATTAGGTTTATGTTTACCTTTCAAGTAAATAACTGGATAATCTGATATGAGAAAAATACAACCTCTTTGCTAGACAAAACTTGCAGTGGGATACCTGGCAATACACATTTACATAATGAATGGGTGTACTTGTGTATATATATATATATATATATATATAAGCTTATTCCAACCCCTTAAATAAGAAATAATTTTTTTATGCTCCTCAATAAAAATTCAAAATGGTTTAATTTAGTAATAGAGATTTANTATGTATATATATATATATATATAAAAGCAAGCTTATTCCAACCCCTTAAATAAGAAATAATTTTTTTATGCTCCTCAATAAAAATTCAAAATGGTTTAATTTAGTAATAGAGATTTAGTAATACTTATATTCTGAAAACACATGCTCTTTACTAGTGGGAAAGGTTTAAGCACAACTGCTAGGTCCCAGCGCTTCCTGGGCTCAAGATCAGGCAGCTGTGGAGCCAAAGCACTTTGGCATAGCAGCTGGAGAGTACATGTTCAGGCCCTACTGCTGAAAGCAGCAAGCTTGTTTAGGGGAGGGCAGACTCAGCCATGACTTTCCCCACCTCCTGTGGGGAAAGAACAAGTAAGGCTCATGTAATGAGGAACATGTGTTTGAGGGTCAGTCTTGATGAGGAGGCATTACCATCTTACAATCTTTAAGGAGGGAAGGAAATTTCTGGGAGTGAATGTTCTGAAGTCCAGGAAGAAATAGGAGGCCAGGTTGAAATGTAGGTCAAAGCTTCCTGGAAGAAATGTCAGGACAGACATTGCACCAGCCCTAAAAACCCTTCTGAGTTCATGACTGACAATGCACAGCAGTACCTTGGTGTGGATCCCCTCTAGCCTTTCATTTCATAAAGTTTAGAAAAAGGCCTCAGAACTGAAGGAAAAAGTGGCCAAATTTCTCACCAGAAATTTGCAACAGAATACTGGATAAGAGCTGAAGGCAGCTAAGAGGGAAGACAGAGACAATCAGAGAAGAGGACAGACCTAGCAAAAACTGGAACTTTGAAAGCCAACTGCAGAGTCGTTGCACCTAGCTCAGCATTCCCACGGTCACCCACCACAGGAGAACCCTTTAACCTTTAAGTGGTTAAACCAGAAGAGTCACTTCAGCCCAGGCCCCATCTCTGGCAGTTTGACCACCAGTGTTTATCTTGGGGATAACTTACCTGGTGCATTACAGATAGTCCCATAGGTGAGAAACAACCTACAAAACCCTCCCCAATCAATTTGTGTGGCATATGAAATGGAAAGGTGGGAAGGAAAAAGTTCACGAGTGGGATTACATATGGCATGGATGCTGGAATAGAGGAACCCAGACAACAAACCCAAAATGCTTGTGAAGCATCCTGTTCCTTACTTAGGTTTCACTCAGTACTGTTCTGTTCTTTGCGGATCTCAAGCACACAGGTGCCTGCAGACCACCCGTGAATACCCAGGCTGGGACATGAAAAACTTGGACTACAATGTCATACTGAGCAACGCAGGAACAGCCAGCATGAACTTGTTTAAATTTCACCAGCTGTGCCTTTGGATGAAAGATCTACAGGACAGTTTGTAGATTTCTGGCTTTTATCCCATAACACAGTTAAAGCCTATTATTATTATTGTTGTTGTTGTTGTTGTTATTGAAACACTGATATCAAACATTATAAATAGCCTGCACTTACGGTGCTCCTATTGATAGCAAATGCCTGATGGTCTGTCAGTAATGGCTACAGAAGATATTAAGCACTGACGTTTCTCTTTTTGTTTGTTTAGGAATGGACCTTTCTTTAATAGCACAAAGTAACGGAAAGGACTGATCACTCTCTCTTTTGGAAATCTGAGATTATTTCAGCTCTTTTCCATGCAGCTGGAGAAGGTCAGGAAGCAATCTTTAAATATTAAGATTTGAGCACAAATCAAGACAACTAATGACACTTACTTTGGGACCTTGGTACTAGAATTGCAGTTATTTTTAAAACGCAACTTTTAAATGTTTTTTCTGTTAGCCAGAATTACTTAAAAGAGCCAATATACACCAAGAAAGTGGTATAAATTTGGGCTGCTATACATTATTATTTCTGTTTTGACTGTATGCTCCCCATTATGGTGCCCACCTTCTGTTCCAGTTCTCAAGTGAGGAAGTCAGTACACAACTCTAGATCTAGTTATTCCTGTAACAAATACATGTAAATAGAATTTGTGTGTTATTTTAAAATCTGAGCCTCTTAAGAGTGGTGGTAAAGGGAGAGTACCATGCATGTCAGAGGGTCCAGAAGGGTGAAACGAGTAAGTAGAAAAAACATACACAATACTTTCAGTTTTACTGGGAGTATCATAAACAGTTCCTAGAAACTTTGGGGAATAAGACACAAATGGTTTGGGCAGCCTAGGTCTCAAGAACAACTAAAGGAATCAAAATGAGTGAGGAAAATAATGAGTGTCAGGCATCATTCTCATTCGGACCGAGGAGGCCAGCTGCAAGTTAAAGCACTTCCAGTCCTATCCATACCCTAAATCACTGAGTGGTTACAAAAGCCAGCCTAAAGGAGGGACTGGGATTTCATGGCCATGAAGAGATTTAAGCTGTCACAGAACTGCATCCCCTAAAGCAAACCATCCATGAGGCCTTTAAGACTTAAAGCTGAGAAGGTACAAGGGTCAAAATACGCTGATCACATGAAAGTATTCAAGTTTTGGTCCCATTCAACCCTTTTACAATAAGCTTTGTAACAGAGAAACTTTGTCTACTAAATTGTAGCCACATTTTCAGAATCCTGTGTTCAATACAGAAAGTGTAACATGGGCTAACAGTGCGCTCACCCTGTTAAGCCAAGTTGTGTTCTGATATACTGCCAATAACCTGAGCCTCAGCAGAGTGAAAAGGGAGACAGCACATCCAGAACACTTTCATATCCAGCTATAGCTCAAGCCAGACTGCTTTATCCATCTGCAAAGCAAAGTTCACGAGAGGTAGATTTCACCCCTTGCTGTGATTGTGTCTTATCACACACACTACTATTACCTCTTATCTGATCTCTGCACAAATTTCCAAGTCAAACAAATAAAATGCATTCTTTAGCATCTAAAATCCAAGGTGGCAAAATAAACACATATACAGGAGGGGATTCAATATAATGAGAAAATTAATAAAGCACACCACCAAGCATTTTTAAAATTAGCCACAAAGACCTTTGGTTTGATCTCTGATATCCATATATCCACTTCCATGGAGCACTTGTGTGATAATATATTTTGCACTACGTGCTTATTCACCAGAGACTAAAAAAGCTCTGAAAAGTCAAGCTGAAATTTAAACAAGTGTTGTTTGGCATCTTTAGTTTGTATTAGACCAGGTGGCAGCTGTTGGGAGATCATTCTGTTTTAATAACTTTTTGTTTTGTTAGCAAAGAAAAACACTGTCCAGCCAAATCCTGCTGACAGTGAATAAATATTTCTCCTCCATCAGACCAAATATTTTCATTTGCCATCCTAATACCTAGGGCTAAAAGATCAAAAAAGATTCTTCTTTCTATATGGATTCAAATATATTTGAATGATTTGGTGCTTTATGAGAGGCGATTATTACTCTGTACTCTGCACTGCTGAGGTTAGTTTGGAGTACTGCACCACACTTTGGTCATTATACATCCAAAACTGGAGAGATTTCTAAGGAAAGCAAACAAAAGGCAGAAAAAATGACCTCTGCAGAAGCGGTGAGGGAAGTGGAACATCAAAAAAGTTTATTGACAAATCTTCTCTATGTACAAGACAGTAATGATGATGTAAAGATGACCACATACTGGCCCTGGAACTAGGAAAAATTGACCAAACATGAGGCTGAGCAAATCTATGGAAAAGGATTCCATCAGAACCTATTAAGCTGACATCCACCACCACTCGGGTCAAGAAGTCCCTGAGCCACAGATTGCTGAGGAATAGCCTGGAAAAGTATCACAACACAATAGTCTTCCCTCAGCATCTGCTTAGTCCTTGTCACACACAAGATCCCAGAGCAGCCTGGCCCTTTATACTGACCAAGTGCCCTTCTCACACTCTGCTTGCTTTTTCAGATGAGATAGTATGAAACCTGTTAATTCTAAAAAGCAGTTAGCCTTGGGAACAAGCCCCTTGCAGCAGAACAACAGCCATCCTTCACAAAATAGTTTAAAGGACAAGGGCAATTTAGTGTACTTGTCCTCTTGTTCATTAAAAAAAACAAAACAGGAAGAAAAGAAGAAAGGGAAAACCTACAAGATTACAAAATGCATTGTGGGCAAACAATTTTACACAGTCCACCACATAACTGGATTTTTATTACCAAACAAATTAATGAGAAAGTTGCAAATTTTTCTCTTCTGATAAACATAAAATTTCCAATATTGTAACAAACAGTCACACGGAGACAGGTGTGCTCAGGACACAGTGTGAAATCTCAGTAAAACTGGCTGCTCTATCAGATTCCATCTCGCATTCAGAAATCTAAGTGCAAGATTCAGTGATGTCCAGCAGTCCTCTGCTGGGAATAAAACTGTTCTGTTTCTATGACTGATGCAGAAGCCTTCACATTAGTGAATCTTGCCTGTAGTTGACAAAGGCACATTTAATTGCATTTGAAAGATGCTCTATTAATCTGTAACTCTCTACATTTGCTTCCATGACACAACCATTTAATTTCTCTTCTGAACAGTTACAGTTAACAAAAAAGACAAGTTACCTTCTTATCACAGATCTTTGTCTAGATTTAAGTCTTTACCTAGATCATTAGCTGTAAAGTGAAGTGATACAAAAAGATGTGTAATGTTAGATTGAAATCCAATGCAAGAAGCAAATACTGCCTTGTAGTGCTTTTCAGGTAGGATAGAAGGAGAAGAAATTATTTAACCCTATATAATTACTTGTTTCTTTACTTCACAGAACTACTAATTGGAAATGGGATAGGGAAAATGCATTTATTGTTAGCTCTGCTCTTCACAAAGGATGCTGCTGATATTCTTCATCATAATTTAATATGGACTTCCTGCTATATTTTTCAAAAAGTTACAAAGCTCTAAGAATCAAAGGTACTGTTTTCACAAAAGTCCCTATCTTGGGTAACGAGCCAAAGAACACAGAATAGCACTCAGACCTTGACATGCTCAATATATTAAGACAACTTGTTAGAGCTAATGCACACTTTGGTGTATTCATAAACATTATTTTAAAGGCAGCAATAAATTATGCCAAGAAATCTGTCAGGCTCATGAAAGAACCTACAGCATGTATATACAGTTATTTCAAATGACATAATTATGAGGAAATCTGGATCATAACAGAGTGCATGACATACACAGATGGAACCTGGTTATCAAATCAAGAGAAGTCAGGCTTTGTGTGCTGTACACTGTCAGGAATGTTCTTCTTCAGGAAGAATATTAAATAGATCAAAATAAATGACCTGATGGCTGTTTTATACAGAGGTGATGAGAGGCAGAGAAAACAAGTGAGCCCAGGTGTTAATATGGTCAACTTCTAACACTGTATAAAGACCTTGGAAATCAGTTAAATTGCCTGTAGAAAATCTATTTGTTCAAAGTAGGATCAGGATTTCCTCCACAGAGGCATTGTTTGATCATAGCTGTGTCTAATATCAAGGCTGTAATTTTACTCTACACCATCTTTGCAAATAATGTAAATATGGGCAGTCCTGAGTCTCAGGCCAGCAATGCAGTACTAATACACACATGCTGATACAGCTGTTTGGAGGTAACTGCTGTTACTGCATCACTGCAGTAAGAATAATGAAAAGCAAAAAGTCCTAAAAAGGGTGAATTTTTGATTCAGGTGGACTCATTAACAGCTTTATAACATGACCACAAAGCCTTGTGTTGACATATCTGTTGGGTGAAAATGAACAACTCATGATGGATGGGGTTTTTTTTAGGCCAGTTTCATTACTAAGACCAGCATATAATAAAACTAGGCCCCAAGTGAGCCACCAAAGTAGATTCTCTAGGATATTACTAAGGATGGCAGCAGCGGAATAAAGAGATAGCATCTTTAATAAATGTGAGATCTGCCCCCAATTCCAGTACCAATGCAACTCAGGCTACTACTGACTTCATCTGAAACTATGAGCACAGTGATAATTAATATACTAAATCTGATCATATTTCCAGGTTGGTGTCATAGCCATACACACTGTAAACTATAATTTGGATCCCAAAGAAAAAGGTCAGGAGTATCCTTTCTGGGATACACAACATCAGATCATGAGATGATGGTGGATGAGTTAATGGAAAAATATTAATGGAAGATACATTTAGGTTGTCAGAACAATTAGCTAGAAACAAACAAAAAAAAAAAAAAAATCTGGGCACTTTGTGAACTCGAGGATCTCAAGTCAAGAATGAGGAAGACTTCTTCTTCAGAAGCATGGACAATGCTTCAAATTCAATCTATCCAAAGCAGCTGTTCTAGACTTGTTTAAAAAAAAAATTGCTTACCACAGAGAAAATGTTTCATCATCTTAGGCTTATCTTCAGTTACAGAAGACTATACCATTAAGAGGAGGCTTATCTTCTGAATAGACTATGAAAAGCATCTGATTTTTTTCTACAACCTCCTCAAGATATCAACCCCTCACTTCCAGTCACTTACACAAAATAAAGGGCACAGAACACAGTGTTACTGGTCAGTGAGAAACAGCAAGACGTTCTCTTCCCAAAACCTGTGTGTGAGGGAGAAGACAGGCATTATACAGTGAAAGAACACTGTAAGTCAGTCATACTCCCTTCTTTATCAATTGCTATTTTCCCCTTTACCATCACTGAAAAAGTCCACATATTTCACAGTGTTCATGCAAAATCACTTACACAGGCCAGGGAGCTGAAAGAAAACACTTGTTTTCTGACATACCATCGAGAGTTTCACCCTAATCTGCTGACCTGCTTTACCTTCCCCACTTCCCATAACAACATCCTAGGAAAGATATTGCTCTGCACCAGCAGCATTGAAAAAGCCCTTTACTCTACAGAATCTGCAAAAGCTAATACATACTCTAAGTAACTGATGCAGTGTTTTGTCCTGGGAGTGTATCCAGGTCCAAGTAGAGCATTCCAACCGAAGTGCTGCTCTCACCATTAGAGACACGGGAGCTTTTCTTCATTTTGTGTCAGAGAGCAAAAGGAAGAGAGGGCAATGAAACCATTAACCAGTTCCTCTGTGAGGTGAGCATCAGTTTCCTGCGCCTTGTAACACCACTACAGAGAAGAAAGCATATACCAAACATCCAGACTTCATCATTAGTTAACTAAGTTACAAGAAACAAGATACACAACTGTAGCTCTCTCATGGATTCTTAATCTCACAGATTAAAGTCGCGATCTAAGGAAAAGGGAAAGAACATCAGTGAAAAGCAAGTGTGGTGTTCAAACAAAATACTGCATGTTGTTAAGCTCTCAGATAATTTCCTTTAAGAAAATTACTTCGGGACATAAGCAAAAATGTACAATCGACCATTATATCAAATCAAACAATTACGTTAAGGTTCAGTTTACAAAAGGTTAACAAACAGTTAATAGCTGGCTTAATAAATAGGTGTTTACTTCTCATCTCTGTCAATCCAACAGATAGCTTCTAGTTGTCTATAGTACTTTCTACTAGTGTGCTTATAAACATCCCTAAAATTTACTTACAACACATTTCTCTAACATGAATTACAACTTATGGAAATAATTTATTAATCCTTCATAAAACTCTAAATAAATCTTAATATGAAGAATGACTAACTTTATACTATTTCAATCCCATACCCCAGGACACATCAAATACTAGCTCTTTCAAGTTTTTATTTAAGAAATCTACGTTTTAGCTGGGTGCCATATCACTAGTCGCAGAATCACAAATGCCTATCATGGCTTAGCCAACACACTGCAGACACAAGAAGTGAAACAAAAGTGGTGGGGGAAGATCACAGGGGATAGTTCATGTTCTTCCAAAAGAAATGGCTTTTTTTGTTGGAACAAACACTGATACCATGACAAAAGAATCAGAGAGAAAAAAACTGAGTCTGTTGTAAATCAAAACATTGTTTTTCCTTCTTTTTAGAAACAAGAAACAGTATAAAACATGAATAAATAAAACAGAAAACACAAAGGTAAATTCCAACCCCCATCATTAGGATCTTAAAAAGGGAACAGCCATCTATTTCTTGGATGCACCCTAAACTTCTCTTACCTGCAAATTTTCGATATACTTAGAAGTCCTTTTTAGTGAATCAGTCTTGGGGAACATGATGTATTATATTTACCTATCCTTTTTTTTCCATCCAGTATTTTCAACCCCCCCTCCTTAGTTTTTTTCCATCAACCTGCCTGCTGTTGGTTTAATAAAGTTCAGCTCAGACTTATACTTTTCCTTCACTTTCAGAGCCTCTCTCTTCATTTTCACAGTTCTCCATAAGGTCTTCATTCTCCTGTGTCTCTTCTTCCTCCTCCTCCCCATCATCTCCAAAAGTCTCTTCCTGCATTGTAGTAAAAGTGAAAGACCTGGCAGCAACTTGTGCAGCCAGACCAGATGTGAAGTTAAAATCTGTTGATATGTGGAGCTGGGCCAGCCTTTCCTTGATTTTTGAATATAATGCATCCTTAGAGGGAGGCTGTGAAGCCTCTACTCCATCCACACTGCTTGGCTTGAGTTCTTCAGCATCCCCTTCACACTGATAATACATTCTTTCTTCAGCCCCCGTAGAAACATCTTTATCTACAGTACTGTCTTTGTTTTTCTCCATCTCAGGATCTTCATACAAATACTCTGTCCTGCTTTTATCAGCAGCATTCACTTCTGGATTAGAGTCTTTTTCTTCAGATTTATCACAACTTTGACTGCAGTCCTGATTTTCTGTATCTGAATTCATATGTGATTCCACATTATTTAGTAGCTTCAATGGTTCTACAGGAGACAAGGGTTTCACTGCAGCTTAAAAAGGGGGAAAAAATTAAATGATAACTAAAAGAAAGCTGCTATATATAAATAATTTATTTGCCTGAAAAGATGCAAGAATATAAGGATTAAAATTACTTTAAAAAATCCCAAAACAACAGAAACACAACCCACACAACCCACAATCAAAACTTAAATGGAAGTGTTTTCTAATCACAAAGCTGAAGTGAAATGTGATGGCTACATGTAAGTATTCCTTATAATCTGTGATGTGAAGAGACAGCACAAAATTGATGATGTTTAAAGCCAGCATCAAACATAGAGGATTATTCAGTGTTAAAGCAAAACTCAAGTAAAACTACTGTACTGCATACACATTGAACTGTCTTCTTGTGAACAACAGTTTACCTAATCCACTAAAGACAGCTGGTACATGAAAAAGTCCTTATAGGCAATATCTGATCTCATACACCACAACATACAAATACAACACATATCCACACAGTCAGGTCAGGTGTCCTCACAAATAAAGTCTGGTTTAATTTGGACTCTCTTGAAGTTAGGAGCAGCAGCGAGTCCCATTGCCAGCAACGGGATGCTTGCCAGGAAGTCTCTCCTCCCAGTGTTAAGGGTTAGTGTAACTCGGTACAATCACTCCTTGAAGAACAGACGTCTTTCATTTTAAGAAAACGATATAATGTCCATTTCCAAGTAACAGATTCCCTAAACTGCAGCAGCTCCATTATAGTAGCAGCACGAACATAAATGAGAGTGGCAACAGCAGATTCCCAAGTTGCATTTCCCTTTCTAATTCCATTCTGACTTTACCCCTGTAAGCAGAGATGAAAATAACTCTGGGAAATACACAAACTTTTCATGGGGAACAAAATTCATGGTATTATGATTTTTCAACCACATCCTATTTCAATAATATTCACTTTAGCTAGCTGAAGCACACTGTTATGGTTGTCACATGGATAATTATTGTCATTAGCACACTGAAAGACTGTGGCATTGAATGTGTATTGTACTGTTTGCTTTAAAATCTTATATACCAAAGGAGCACTGCACCAGACTTGTCTCAGTTATTTATGTTCATAGTTCTTTCCCTGTCTTGTAAAAAAATATGCTGCTACTTGTTTCTGCCCATTTGCTTGATGAGACAGGAATATGCACAGTAATCTTATCATTTGGTAGCAAACTTCTTGCCTACTTCCTCCAAAGAATACTTTGAAAGGCAAATTTCTCAGAAAAAAATAGATACTTGAGATTGGTAGCTGGCCAATTTGTGGAGTTAATGAATTAATAAACAGGATGAATTTAATCAGTTTTGAGAGCATGGCTTTCCAAGTCTGAAAAATAGCTATATAACAACTGTTGTATGGACAAGGTGGGAGAAGGGAAACAGCTGGATACAACACAAGCACTGACAGAATGAACTTTTTCACAGGGGAGAGGCTAGAACTGATTTTGCACCAGAAGAATGTTGTTTTATAGTGTTTGACAAATGGAAATTAAGCTACTAAAGCAGACCTTTTCAAAAGGGCCATGCAGTAGCTTAAGACCAGAAACATAAATAAGCTTACCTACACTCCCATTACTTAAACTATCTACTACCCACACTGGAAGAAGTATTACCATGGTACTGGGCCTTGGAAAACTTGCTTTAGTCTAGTGCTCTGCTAAGATGATATTTTTTTCTTCTGGAATCCAACCTATCATCTCCAATTGACTTCATGTTGTGTTCTTAAGACACATCAACGTGTTTGGAGCTGCCCTCTTATGTGGAAACCCTCACCAGCCCCTCCTTAAACAGAAAAAAAAAATCCTCATGTCCTTGTTGGGACAAGTCAGAATGGCTAGCTGCGTGCCTCAACTAACAGATTAAATGAATATTTCAGGATATTTTTCCACAATAATCACAAGTTAGGGTTTCTGGAATTTGATTGTCCTGTATAAGCAAGATTCAAGAGGACTATGGAAAAGTGGTATAATGGCCATCCATTGGTGGGCCAATTGAAGCAAGAGTATGAACCTTTCTGGGATTCAATCTTCAAGATAAGGCACATCAGAAATGTGGATTATACAAATCACATTAGTCTCTTTAAGGACTGATTTGTGTATGGATAATTTAAACCATAATATGCTAGGGTCCATGATCATATTTACTGACTTGCGTTTCTTTTGAAGAAATATTGAAGGATTTCCTTAAAAAACAGTAGAAGATGTTCTATCTGGTGTACATACCTGTCTGTCAGATTAGACAAATACAGTCTGAACCAAAAGGAAAAAATATTAAATTACTTTCATGAAATGTCTTCATGTTTTCCAGGTTCGTACAGGATGGAAATAAATCAATGATTAGTCCCTATGCAGCTGGAGAAAAATCATACTTTCTTCCCTCCTCACCCTTTTATCTCTAATCTTAAACCAATGTAATATCTGTATAGGGAAAGGAAAAGGAACCAACATGAGCCACAAAGGCTTTCTGGTGAACAGTTACTGCAAACCACAGGAGTCAGGTGACTCTTTCCAGCTATGGCTACAGATTGCCTGAGGATTGGCTGCTATGGATAAGTATCAGCTGCTTAGCTAAGGCAATATCCTAGGCAAGTTCTCCTGGCAAAATTTCTTTCTGCAAGAGATTCACTAGGTCTGTAGACTTGAACTAGAGGTAGGATCATTTCTTCCTCCAACAGTTAGACTTGAAGAAATTTGTGTGAAGAGTTGTGTGGTGTCATATCTAACACCAGAGGGATAATACAGAAATCCTACTCCTGAGCAAACTCTAGTGCAATTTGATGTCTCAGGGGTTTTTAACACAACTAGAAGAGAAATCAGTACCAATGGTCAAGTGATCTCCTTTACCACAATTGTAGCTTAATGGATATAAAAGAGGGAAATAGTTAAGAACAGATTTTTTTTGACTGTTTCATGTCAAAAGAGACAGTCTCATAAATAGGTATGGTCTGTTGTTCCTAAGAGATTACTGAAAAATTGCAACCTGTGGTCATTCTTTCCATGGTAGACACTGCCAGAGGCAGAATCCTTGGATATGGTGCCAGACTTGAGGGGTGTTTTTCATAACATAGAACAGGAAACCTTTTAGAAAGCTTTTCCTAACCTGTCTTTAAGAGGAAGAAATGAAAATAAGAAAAAGACAAACTCCTTCCAGTTTTAAAGACAGTAAATAAAATAGTTCAAGCTGTGAGAGCAATCAAGTTGTAACAGACAAACTGTCTTGTTGAGGCAAGAGAAATTTTCATATTCTTGCTTTTGAGTGCAAGCGAACGGAGCTTGCACTCAATCCAGCAGTCCTTAGAGTTAGTAAAGGTTAGTTTGAAAGAACTCTTCTTCTTAGATGGTTTGTGGGGTTTTTTTTTGGTGAATATATTCTGTTTTGACTCTCTTATGGAAACAAAAGCCAGTTTTATTATTTTATTTCTCTAATATTTCAAAATCTAGCTCTTCACTTTAACCTGTCCTTTTGTACAGCCAGTATAACTTCTACTGGTTTCTTTAAATTTTGAAAAGTAATTTATTTATGCACCCTGATAAAAATTCTTATTTACTGGAAAGCCATGAAAGAAAATAATTTCAATCTGCCAGCTATGGTTTATATCCTGACAACTTTCTTTATGCTATCTTAATATTTTTGTGTGTTTAATATTTTAGCTCAGTGTTTTGTTTAAAGCCAAATTCCCACTTCTATGAGTTAATTCCTACATATAGTAAAATGGTTGCTAAAATATAAAGAGATGGAATGGCAACTATGACCACACAGCTCTGTCAAAGACACTACTACAGCTAAGCACTGTCTGAAATCTAACATAGTCAGAATTTCATGCAAACAGACACCTATATTTTTTAAGAAAGGAATTAATTTCCAGAAGAAATGCTTACCATGTTCACTGAATAGTAGCTGTTTCCACTTCTGTCTTTCAATTTCTGAAGCTTTGAATCCCAGTACAGATTTCAATTCTTGTAAGACCCTCTTAGATTCCTGTCTCTCTCGCTCTTGCCTCTCTCTTTCCTCTTGGGAGAAGCAGTAAAAATCTTCCCTTTTGTATTCATTATCTGTATCTGAATAATCAACATATGCTTCCAGTTCCTAAAGAAAGAAAGGAAGACACTCTTGATCTTCACTGTCAGGGTGGACTCAATCCTACAATTGGATTCATTATCAAGTAATGGCAACACAAGCCAACCACAGCAATAGGATGGAACCCTGTTTGAGCAGAGCCAGTGGACCTGACACTGCTCTTGGTGATATCTCTATGATTTTGGAGCAAGTCCACTCAATAACAAGATTTACCTTCATACACAAATAGGATCAAGTAATATACCTTGCAAATGGAAGACTATTTCTCTATAATTACAGCATCTTGCTAATTTAACTTACATAAGTCCTTATTAAGAGGATATAGAGAATAGCAAACTTCTCTTCCAATTTTAAATACACTGGATTATAAGCATAAAAACCAGAGCAGCATTTATGTTATAACAAATTTTTCAATTAAGTCCCAGCTTTTTTATATGGAAAAACATCTAGAGAGAACACATGTGGGGGAGAAACAAGGGAGGGACAGAGCAGAGCATGGGTGTTCTCTGTGCTTTCAGAATGCATCTGCCACTCAGTTCTGGGACGGAGGAGGGCCCACCTCTCTTCAAGACAACCCAACCATCACCCAGGAATTCCTCAAACAACACAAAATTGTTCAGTGTTACAGTAAAAAGATATCCAAAAATGCAGAGACTAAGCAGACTGAAGGCAGGATGGTTTGTGCTCGAGTTTGTCACATTTGCAGCTGTGTCAGTTTATCAAGCAAAAGTAGGACTATTTCATGTACTGCCTTTTAGCAATTTTCACTTTCTATTACTCTGACTTGTGTTGCTGCTCTCCTGTGGTCACTCACTTTTAATGATATATATGAGAAATGAATACTAGTGCTCTTTTTTCCAGGATGGGGAATGTCTCCCCATGGAACAGCAAAAGTGATAGAAATAATTTTTTCTACAATTTTTTCCAATTTTGAAGTGGCACTGACCACTTACTTGTCTGTCTTGGCAAGACAACAAGGTCACTGCACAAGCAACTGAAAAAAAGAATAGATACAGCAAATAATCCCCAATTATTATTTTAAATGTATTTTAAATTATCCTTTTGTTTTTTTACCTGCTCTTCAGGGATTGGATCTTTGTTTTCTATGTATATGGCAGGCTGTGTTAAAGGTACTGTAGTATGCTGTAGGTTGTCACAGGAAACTTCAATTTTGCCTTTAGGGGAAAGAAGAAAAGGGATTTAAAAAAATAAAATTGAGTACTGAATGATGTTTCTGACTCACTCAGGTAGGGTCCAGGTATTTTCATAAGCAGGATTTACACACATAAAAGAATGGTGAGAAGGCTGGTTAAATTACACTGAAACACTGTTAGAGAGCGCTTAAGTAACTCGGCTGTTTTGATAGAAGCTAAGTCTAATGGAACTTGTGCTGAAATACTTCAACTAACAGATCTCGGGAATTTTATAGACTTTGAAAACCTGCAGATAGCAAGCAAAATCAGTAAAACCAGAGAAGAAACTTCATCCAGAAGTTTAAAGAAAAGGAAATTTATAGGTAAAACAGCTTCAAATGACTGGAAAATACTGGAATAAATAATTAAGGAAAGTTTACAGGAATATATCTGCAAGGTAGCAAGGAGACAAGTAACAGCCAGTGTGGATTTGTTGAAAACAGAAGATGTTTGAAAATAGAAGATGTTAATTTTTCAATGCAGTAACAGGTCTTGTGTATAGAAGAACCAAAGATATCCTGCATTTTGTTTTCAGTAGGAGTTTTGACATGGTGTCACGACATCCTTATAAGAAAAATGCAAAGGCCAAGAGAAGTTGCTATTAGGTGCACAGAACAGCCTCTTGGATCATCCCAGCATGGTTACCATTTCCAGACCAGAATACATTGAGTGAGGATTTGTCTCAAGTCCAATACTCTCCAATATTTCCAATGGGTGAAAGAAAAGTGTTGCATCTCATTAAATCTGCTGATCTGGGGATAATCTGCAAAAGCGCTGAAGGGCACCACTAGAATAAAAAATAACATTGTAAAATCAGAGATACAACCCAGGTAGAAATGGATTTCAGACCCAGCAGTTTGGTGACAGTGGCTGTAAATTTTTGTACTTTGGAATAGCCAAAGTGTGTAAGTACATCCCAGCTGACTGGAGAACACCACTGAGAAAGAGGTGAGGAGCCTCACCATCAACTCTACCCCACTGCAAGCAAAAAGCCAAACTACAAACTAGTACATACAAGCCACAGCACTGAGTGTTAGACACATGAAATATCATTTCTACTCTGGCATTGATTGGGCTGTGGATGGAACACAGTGCCCAGTCTGGAGCTCCTTCGTTCAGTAACAGAGTGGGGCCAACTAGAGGGAATATAGAGGAAAACACTGGAAATTATAAGAGGACTAAATAAAGTACAGTCATCAGGGAAGAGCTGAAGCATAGGCAGTCACGTAGAGAAGACAGAAAGAAACATAATAATCATCTATGAGAACCTAAGAGCCATTAAGAGGAAATGGATTTCCATTGTAGATGGATCAGAAGTACTGCTTTTAAATTGCAGCACGAGGCACTTCTGTTCAGCAATAACACTCTACTGGTAATGGAATTAAGTGATGAAATAGATGCCTGGAAATACTGCAAAATGTCTGTAAAGAGAGATTTTTAGGAACAGGTAAACAACATTTACTCACAAACACTAATTTACCTAATTTTCCCTTGAGAAGGGAAGTGGGTTAATGACCTTGCCAAACCCCACCTACCCTATTTTCCATTTGTAATCTATACACTGAACACTTAGGCATGGTGAGATTGCAGCAGAGTACCACAGCCTTGCTCTTATAAACATATAAAAAAGTTGTGTACATTTGCAAAGATAGAGACCATTTAAAAGGGAAAAGGATATAATTTAAACAGCTTGAAGGCCATTGTTTCAAAGGTCATAATACAATGCTGTAAGTAGCCATAAAGAGTACTCCATTCTGTAATATTAGCAGTAGATTACTACATGCTTAAATTGTTGAATCTTTAAGTGGTAAACTTTATCAGTGATGAAAAAATATGAAAGAATAAAGAGAAGAAGCTAAAAGTTCTAGGAAATGAGCAAAGATGTAGATGTACATGTATGATAGATAGGTCCATCACTGTCCAAGGAATCCAAATAGAGGTGAATTCCCTTCAATGGGCTAAAGCCCCGCATGTTCTGAAGCTTTGCTCTGTACCTGACAGGATCAGTGAGTAAAGGCACTGATTCTAGAAATACACCAAATCATATAAAGGAAGAAGCCAAACTGCATTCCCTGAAGGAACCATATGCTAAAATATAAGCTACATGCTGGTGTCACCACCAACCACAAGCTGACAATCTATTGCCCTGAAAGGCTTTGCTTTGGCTGTTTAAGGCACCTGTAAGAAACCAGCTCTGACATATAATGATTCAGGGCAAGAAGCATGCATGTCCTGCTTGCTGAAGGGGACTCACCTCTTTATACAGGTGCTCTACTGGCTGAACTAGTTAGTTGAACAGCTGAACTAAACATTTATTGCAGCAAAAGTGCTCAGCATCCACTTAAGACACAATGCTCTAAGCCCATGGGGTTCTTGAAACAGCTCTTGTCAAAAGAATGATTTTGCTTTGGATTATAATGCATAAATATAAAAGCTGTGCTGAGCTGCTATATTAATTCAACAGGAAGGTATCTTTTCCCAAAGAGTTTTCAGAACAGGAAGTATTGGGAAAAAAAGGAAAATTTTATTGAAGTCATTTAAATAACATGACTGACAGACCAGCTGTTAAAATTTGTAAGAGCGCAAAAAAAGAACTGAACATGATTTAATGTACAGCTTGACAAGGTCAACTCACAGAAGCTGAATGGTTTCGAAATATATCAGGAAAGTCAAGAGTTGTCAGATAAAAACAGTTTTCATTGCCAAGATAATTTAAAGTAGCTCCTGTAGAGTAGTTCAGTAAACTTGTTGCAAAATAGAGGTTCAATCCCAGCACATTTCCAGGAAAGCCAGTGGGCAAAAGTAAAGGATTATTTTATTTTTTATTTCCCATGCAATCTCTTCCTTCTAGATGACAATCTAGAAGGAACACAAGGTTATTTTTGTACTGAACTTTAAAAGGAAGCAAGTTATAATAAAAAGGCCTGCTGTGAAATTTGTACACAAAGTAAAAATAAAACAAAAATAACTAAAAATACCATGGTGTGTAGTCTAGAAAGAAGTTTTAAGGAAAGGGGAAAAAAGATCAGTAGAGCTTGTAGAGGGCATCAACAGAACACAATAGGGCAGCACAAGCAAATGTATCAGGCTACATCTAACATCCTCACAGACTGTTCTACACAGCACTGAGGGAGAAGCTCTTTGCACTATCGGACAAAGTACAGGAGTTTGTTTATACCATGTCTGGACCTGCACAGTGCCTGCCAGAAGCCTCCAGTGCTCCCAGTTCTGATGTAAGCACGAACAAGGTCAGCCTGCCTGCCTCAGGGCCCACAACAATATTTATCCATCTACTGGATATTCCTCTCATACATCATTAAGAGCATAGTGCACTTCAGATTTGGATTTCTGTAGGAAACTTGCTGATACCCCAAGTTCCACCCCCAGTTTTCCTAGTGCAGTCTCTATTTTTATATACCAGCATTTTTCAGATGCTGGGCTGTGCCTTCCTAAGACAGTAAAAATGCTCCTGGAAAAAAGAAAGATTAGAAAATACAGGTTTGATTCCATGTCAGGAGAGCCTAAGTTCACTTCAGCTATTTAAGCTGGTTATGCTTCACAAGAACAGCATGGGCAGTGCAGGTTCCTATCCTACGGAGAGGAACAACAAACAAAACGCTGGGATACGCTGCTCACCAAGACTTCTAAGAACACCAAAGATTAGTTCATTCTCTTTGAGAGAGGAGGTAAATGGGAATTATATGCTCAACATGTCCTCCATGATTTAAAATGTTCCAGGAAATGTGACTGTCAAAATGTTTCATGACAATGCCATTATCATTTCAATTAGTGACATAATTTTAACGCAGCAAATAGATGAAGATCTTGAGGGCAATTAATTTAAATCATATTCCTTCACAAGTGATTCACCAAGCAAAGGCAAAAAACCATGATCAGTCTACCCCTGAAAACGTATCCATCTGAATCCGCAGGAATAACAGCCTGAGTTAACGTGTTTGCATTTTTTGCTGAAACAAAAGCTTCAAGACCATCACAGTGAAAAAGTCTGATATAAGGACACAGCTTTTCAAAGCGTATGGTTGGAAGATCTTCTTCAGCTAAAATTCTGATACACAGGCTCAACACTGTCACTGATCCATTTGAGCATTTCATCTCTGAAGTGTATCCCCTTCACTGCTAAATTAATCTCTCACATTTACCTTTTTTATTTGGGTTTCTTCCACTCATTTTTTCCACCTGAGAAATGGCTTCTTCCCAGCAGCTGTTGCTTGCCTGGATATGAGGCTGAATAAACTTTAGTTTTTGTTCCAGAACCTGATGGGCTTCTGTTGTCAACTCTGGTGTCTCCTTAGTGCTAACAAGCTTTTCAAGTTCATCCTCGAGAATTATTACCCTAAGGGATGAGCCGACAAACAGCAGTAAGTAATAATAAATATTGACATCACCATTCTTCCAAGTATTTAATGTAATATACTGTTATTTTCTTCAAGTTTTAAGAACTTAACTGAGTCAATTTCTCAAAGATGCCCCAACATTTAAAAATTATTTTTTCCACATCAAGATACACGGTTTACCTGCATTTGTTGTAGTAATGTAAGATTAAAGGAGTAGGTCAGTCTCAACTGTTTCACCAAGGCAGTGACAAATCTTTAAAGATATTTACTAGATAGTTACTATGAGCTGAATGTTCTTATAAAGCATTTGATATGTTGGAAAATCAATGGAAGATAATTATGGCTTCATATTTTCTATAAGGCAGTGACAAAAGTAAGGCAAAATCTTAATGCATTGCTTATCTTCAAGTTTTCACCAGTTACGCAAAGAATACCCAGGAAATATATCAGATTTCATAGTAAACCATGGATCTTTGAGCCCATACTGAGTAAAGCTACAGCTGTGACTGCAAAGGCTCTACGCGTCTGCCTTTTTTGCTTTTAGCTGGGGATACAAGCTGACAACCCAAAGACCTTCAAGTCCAAAGCCATCTGCACAGGGTTGGTTCATGTGTAAACTTACTCATTGAGCAGTGCCTTGAGATGAAGCTGCAAGCTGCGTACTGCTGTCTGGAGACCGCTCAGCTCTCTGGACTCCTGCTTGCTCCTGGCTGGCCACTGCAAGCCCGACTGGTGCTGAGTCTCGAAGTAGCGGTAGAACTCGTAGCTCCTCTTGAGCTCCTCCAGGCAGGCAGCATGGGTGTGAGGCAGGCCTTGGGTCACGTCACACAGCACATGGTGAGGCAGCCGCTCCGGGGACACCAAGGGCTTGGGGGACGCGTTGGCCGGGGAGAGCAGCAGTGCCAGCCGCCTGAAAAATTCTGAACTCTGCCCTACCCACAGCTGAAAGAGGACCTGCAAAACAGGGGAGGGTTAGCTCTGTGCACCTGGTGAGGCAGCCAGCTTCCAAAGTAAATGTACAGAGACACCACGGGAAAACATTCCTTGGCCAGCAACAGGAACTTTGAAAAACTGCAAAAATCCACTGACTGTTTTTGAAGGGTATTCCAGAGCACGTGAGGTTCAGATCTTGTGAACCTTAGGTGACTGTTAATTCCTTGATGAAGGACATTAAACGCAATTATGCTCAGAAAGTTGTCAGAGCCCAAAGCCTTATATTCTTGTTGGCCAGTTTAATTATTTGCTATAATCTCCACATACCCTATAGCTCATAAAGGGCTGCCAAAATTCCAGTGGCAGCAAAGACATTTTTTCCCTTTATAAGGCCAAGTTGTCATTTCTACCATCTAATAATTACTGTTACCCCACACCCAAGATTGAAACATGAGCCTCATTGCACTGTACTTCAACAAATATTCTACTTCTGAAGAAAGTTGAGCCTAAGGAAGGAAAGGCTTTTAAGAAATGGATTGATTCACAATGTTATGTATGGTACTAAAGAGGCCAGTCCATCTAGGAGTAAGGCAGTCCAAAATTTCAGTTTCTTGAGAATTTCCACTTCCAATGAAATGAGAAGAACTGTTTCCTTAGTTTAGAGAAGTTTGCTCAGTAGACCATGACAGTACAGCAGCACCTTTTATGTGTAAAATGAAAAGGAAAGGTTATGATACTTTTCTCTGCAATAATGGCCTTTATTAAAAGGGATCAGCTGTAGGTGATTATGAGGTACAGACTGAAACTTGTTCGCAAGCATATCCCGATCAAGGAAGACATCATGTCCAAAATACCTGGATTCAAACTGATAAGTATTCCAAAAGAAAAAAGAAATCGCAATTTACAAAAAATGCTCATAAGAAAAAAAAACAACATGAATGATATGAAATTAATTTGGGGTACACATGCAAGACTGATTTGGCTGGGTGCAAAAATACAAAGCAAACAAATGGGCAGCAATCACTCAGGTGTCCCTGAACATGTGGTGCCCTGGATATAAAAACAAAAGCTCATGCTGCAATAAGCACAAAAGAAGACCAATCCCTTCCACCAGACATAAATAACAGTTAGAAAGTAACACACAAAAATACAGACTTCAGGAACTCATAATAATAATCAAATACCTACCTGGAAAAGGAGAAGAAGAGAAAAGGAAATTCCAGATGTATTTATGGTTGTAAGCAGCTTGCCCTGCCAATAACTACTGATGATCTTTGCTGACACACAGAATATCCAACTGGCTTTCCTCAACTTAAACTGGTATTTTTTTCTTAAGTAAAAAAATTTCACTCTTTAAATTGCTTTAATTCAAGGACAAGGAAGCCAAAAGACATATGCTACGTTTGTCATATGGCTTAGCATGACCTGCATTTTAACATAAAGACAAATTCCCTCAAAGTGGATAAAAACTGAGGACTGCACATACATCCAAGCCTGACCACACAAATATGTCCCAAGGTTATCAAAATATGTTATACCTACACAGGAATCTGCTTAGGACTGATTTATGTTAATTTAGCTTGGTTCAGCTGTGCCTCACCCAGCCTACATGGCTGGCTATAATGAGTTATCCTAAGTTGAGATTTACTAGTTGTTGTGAGCTAAACTGTATCCAGAAAGCATCCTAACGAGTTTAATTAAAACAGAGGTCAGTTAAATCACTGCAAATTGCAGGTAAACAAAGGCTTAGCTTACAAGCTTGAGCACCTATGACTGGCTACTTGTGTTTAAAAAGAAGTGGGTAAATTAGCAGGCTTACATGATTGCAATTAGAACTTCAGCTAATGAAATGCAAGAAAAACATTTCCAAAAGCTGCTGTTTATTGTAGCTCTTAGATTACATTTAATTAGACAAAGCCTCAAAGCTTAATAATCACTACTACTGATAGTATTTACTATCAGAACAAAAGAAGTCAAGGTCTATAAGGAAAAAAAATGCGACAAAAGCCAACCCCACAGAAACACATAAGTCATATAATAATGGAATTTTCCATTAAAAAGACAATGCTAAAAGGGAACTTCCCTGGCAGAGGGCCATTAGAGCATAGAAAGCTTGCATTAGAATTAGATCTTTCTTCCAATTGACTCATGCAAATAAAAAATACCTAACACCTCAGAACAAAATAGATAAAAAGGCAATTATATTGTTGTCACTCTGTTCAGTTAAAAGTTTTTCAAAGATCAAAGAACCACACCAGCTCACAGCAGCAGGGGTCCAAGCTTATGATTTCTACTCCTCAGTGTGACTAAATGCAGCTGCTCCCTTTGGCATTTACACTAATTTGTGATTTC
The DNA here is from genome assembly GCA_013396955.1 of Regulus satrapa. Lineage (NCBI taxonomy): Eukaryota > Metazoa > Chordata > Aves > Passeriformes > Regulidae > Regulus > Regulus satrapa. The sequence continues at coordinate 264,040 of VWZN01013794.1, forward strand.
TGATGTTTCTCTTTTTATTCACATCAAGAGATTAGATAAAAAAAGAATGAAGTACAAATCCGGAATCCCAGCTGGGATCAGGTGAAATCACAGAGCAAAATATCATGTATAAGGGGACTGATGAAGCTGATAATAGAACACTGAACTGAACTTCTATGATTTGCAGAAAAATATCCTAATGTTCTATTGAGTAACCTCTCTTCCTCTACATGCACAGTGAAATCAGGTGAAAGCTGATAAATGCAGGAACACATGATGAGAGCCTGACTGATTACACCTTACCCTCAATTCAGTGTGTTGCTACAGGCTAGGACATACAAGCCACAGGACTTCACGACAACAGAAAGATTTTCTCCAGAAGCCTGCAGGGATGCATTAAAACCCTCCTAGGAGAGCTTACCTTGAGTGCAGGCAAGCTGAAGCCATCAGTCAGATTGTGTGCCTCCTCTTCAGAGACCTGCTCTTCACTTAGTCCCAGACCCAGCTCCTTAAAGGGGACCACACAGATGTAGCTGGTCACGTTGTCACTCTCCGAGTTCAGAGGGTAAGTTTAGCTGGAGTTAAGGTGCTAAACAAAGCCACTTTTGCATTAAACACACAGAAAAGGAAATAAATACTTAATAAGGTTTCTTATTCTAGGCAGTTTTTGTGAAAGCATATACTTTCATCCAAAATCCACCTGAATCCTGTTTAATTGAAAGTTTTGCAATCCTTATTTGAAGCACAAGTTTTAAAGGCTCTTAGAAGGATGAGAGATAAGACACTGACAAAACAACTATGTCAAAATACAAACACATAAAAAGAAACAAAGGAAATGGATGAAAAATCCCTGCATTCCTTTTGAATTAGTGAAATAGCTCAGTTTTAAATATTGCGTGTCCAAGAGGTAATTCATGTCAATCTTAAATCAGAAATTAACAGAGGAAAGGCAACAATTGTGCAATATTAAGTTTTAAAGGTAGCCTGTGTTACAGACTAAACAAGGAATGAATTCTCTGAGAGGTCTGTCTGTGGAAGGACTGCTCAGAGATCTTTACAGTAAAAGGTCTTTGACATTTCAGAGAGCTCTGAGAAGAACGGGAGCTCCCTGACTGTCATACCATTACCTTTATTGATTACATTACTGTAAAGACATTATGTTCTTGGCAGGATGAGTGGCAAACTGGTATCTATCAACACCATTCAGCACATTTAAAATCTAAGTAGGAAAATGTACATTTCTAATCCTCAAAAATGCTTAAAAAGTAGGAATCAAGCCCAATATAACTGATACCAGAAGACATAAAATAATTCAGAGCCTAGGCAGTATTTATTTTAAAACAGCACTAATTTTAAGCTAACCTCAGGCTGAGGAGGAACAGTTCAAGATTTTTGCATGTTTTCTGATAGTTACCAAGTTACAAAATAGTAAAATTAAAACAGAAATGTAAACTTATGGCCATAAGTACAAAATAACATTTTTTCCACAGAAATATAAAAGCATTATGAAAAGATGGTCTTAATTTAAAATATAGGTATTTTTCATTTATAGTTTGATCTAGAAACTGAATCCTCTCATCTCTTGCACATAAAGCACTTGTCTAACTAATGTGTTTTCTGAGGGAAGCTACAAGTTCATATGCTTTCATACCCAAATTTTCCATGTGCTAAATTCTCATAGGATTGAACTTGGAAAAGTGATTTGCTCAAGAGACGTTTACCAGTTGAGCAGAAAAACATTGCAGAAAAAGTAATATTCCGGGTCCCAGGAAACAGTAAAGCGAAGTGTTCAGGATCTAAAAAACCACATTTCTCCTTCCTTTATCTCTAATGTCCAGAAAGGAAGAGCCTATTATGTGTTCAGAAAAAAACTTGCAATGTAAATTAATTAGGATCAGAATATTACTGTTGACACCAGCAGCTGTGTCACATAAACCGTGTCTACTCTAAATTAACCTGACAGCATGCCCAGCAGAGGGAGCACATAGGATGAGGATGGTAACTCCACAAATTGAAAATTTCAGGTGAAAACCCTTCAGGACCACTTATTTAGAAACTACTTGTACTCCTTGTTAGCCTTTTCCTGTGACATGGCCTTTCCAACAGTATGAACACCACAAAAAGCAGTTTGGATGTACATGGATTCCTAAGTCATGCTAAAAATCAATTCCTGGCAACATCTCAAAGGCAAGATTTGGCCAAGGAGCCACTTACCCATACTGTGTCTCAGCCAGGGATTCCCAGCGGCCTCCTGCACCTCCTGCCTTGCCCTCCTCTATTTCAGCCCTTCCCTCCCATTTCTATCTGACAGATGAAAGCAGAGCACTGATCCCATGCCCCCACGAGGTTCCTCAGGATCAAAAGTGTAGAAAGTTTAAACATATACACACCATTATGTACAGGAACACACTTCCTTCGTGCACTTTGATCTAGTAATATTTTTAGCCCTAATGCCTTCTGTTAATACCAAAATACTAAAGCCTAACTATCTTAGATTAATTGAAGCTTTTTGTGTCTCTGAAAATAATTCTTTCATCTGTTTAACTTACATGCCTTATTAGCTTGAAAGAAGAGAAGGCAATGCTACTTAATAATGACCTGTCAAATCCAGAATAAAATACCTGTACAGTGAATGTCTCAGTAACTCTATCTGGTTAGACACTGTTATTTATTTATAGAAAAATGAGAATGTTAATGTATCCCTGTATGTAACAATTTAACATTCATACTTCAAAAGCACATTCCCATCTAAAGACCTAGCAGAAGGGCCTCACAGGATCCCAGGGAAATCCAGGCTGCTCTTCTACAAACTTCTCGCCTACTCACCAGGGGTGACCTAAGCATGTGATGAACTGGCTGGTCAAAGAAAAAACATTGCACTGAAAAATGCTCAAATGTCTCTACTCAGACCTCTCAGCATGGCAATTTAGACCTTTACAATCTACTTTTTGTTTAGCTTATTTGTTTTCTTGTATGAACTTTCCCTCTACCTAGTTAAAGTTATGTGTTTTTCTAACGGTTCATGATGCAATAACTGAACTTGTACAGAGGAGAAGGAACAAGTTTTTACTAGATTTACTACAGGAAATTTGCAAATTTCCCTGTGCTCAGTGCATCTCAAACACATAGAATGCATTTTATATGCATTCCATTCTAATGGGGTAAGATATCAACAGTTTAAAATACTACTGGTCCAATATCTGGTTTAATCACTAATTTAAAAATAACACTATTTATGCCTTGACAGCAAAGAACATCACCTCACAACAAAATCCAAGCTTTTTAAGTTTATGTGGTCCAATGCCCAGGTCCTACCTACCAAAATAGTTTAAGGAAAGTAGAGTAGCAGACCATTCTGCATCAGCTGAGGATGAGATTATTAACATCAGCCAGTAACAGAAGCTACAAGATTGGCTCCATCCAGTTTGTATATAATTACATCAGATTCCCACGATGCAGAACCTACAAAGCTCTTAAGAACAAAAGTATTAAGCAGCTAGCATGCCGAGGGAAGCACTGCCTGAGTTACCACACAATCCACTGGAGGACAGTGCAGAGAGCTTCTGAACTGGTTTGCACAACATCCTGTAAATACTTAACCCTAAGTGCCTCATTTCTAGTTTAGGCCACTGCACCCAGCTGTAACCTTAGATTCTGAATTAAACGAGAGATACTCTTTTCTATGGCATTTTGTTCTGTGATTCTGAGCAATGCACTCATGCTTCACATGAACAAATCAGAGCAAGAATGGTGTAAGGAAATGCTGAGTTGTTTCTGCTAGTACCCAGCTGTCCCTCCACACAAAATGTAAGCAGTGTGAGTTTTCATCTCCTTATATGACTGGTCTATCAAGTTTGACACAACTGCCTGGTATAAGGCTAAAAGATGACTGCAGATTTTCTCTACATGGGAACAAATTTTAATTAGGGAAAAATTATTTCACTGTACTTAATGAAGTCAGCTATCAAACTAAAAGAGGGTACACCAGCCACAAGCAATTATTGTTGAACTTCTACTGAATAGAAGTGAGAAGGAGAACATATCAAGTTTATGCAATTTGTATCTCCATCAATAAAGTTGTGACCTAAAATTTTTAATTCTTTGTCACAGGTTCATCAGACCGATCTCCCCTCTAACATATTTTAGATACACATTAACATAAAAGCTTAATTTGCTGCAGTTAATTTTGGTAGCAGAAAACCAACTTACCTTTGAACACAGGGATGTTGAGTGAAAGGCCATATTGTTCAGAGAAGAGGTTGTTTTGGAACAAGGGATATTTTGGGCTAAGAGGAATTATAAAACAAAATCTTGAAGGGCTCTGAAACACATCATCAGCACTTAGACCAAAAGCATGGGTGTTAATAATGATACAATGTTTTCAGTGCACTGAATCTTATCTCACACTGCACACAGTACACAAAAAGGCATCTTTTAAGCATCTTCCATCCCCAATTTACTGAGCTACCTTTTCTTTCCCTTGTTTACATATGTAAATAGATCCTGTACGTCTCTAGACATCCTGACCGCAAACATTGGCACAACTGCAGGTAGGCAACATGGGCTACCCGAGCTGGTGGGTTTTTTGAGAAAGGATATTTTTTCAACATGTACAGAGTAGCCAGTCTTGCAGCTCGGAAGTTGGCTCTGACGGATCGATACACGGCTTTTCGGAGGCCAATCAGGTGCTGACTAGGATGCTGTCCAGCTTTATTAAATGGGCAAGCGGCACTGACCCTGTCAAGCAAACTTGAAAAGTAAAATGTGATACAACTGTACAGATGTCCTAAAGTATTTTTAAAGAACAGTACATCAGTTTTCCTATTTCATTATTTAGAAAGGTTTTTCAGATGACTCTGTAACTACGAGACTAAAAAAAATCCTGATCATATCAATGATATATTTAATCAAAATTTCAGACAGCAGGCAGTATACCTCAGTAAATAGCCTTGATCTGTTCTCATCTGAGCTGCGACAAAACTCCTGAGCACATTTATTTTCTCTAAAATTTTCCAATATGGTACAGTATTTGTACATATACCATAACATTATCTCTATAATAGAGGATACAAAATAGGATACAAAACTATTACAAGCCCACTGTTAGCTTCGGAAGTTTTAATAAACATGTATTTAACATATACCTCTTTATAATAAAATTTTTCAATAATTTTTGCAGAAAAAAAGGTGCCAATACATAGCTTTTCATGCAAAACACTATATTCTTTTAACATTCCCGATACAGAAAGTTTTCTAGGAGAAGAGAAATATTATTTGAGGGGTGACAGATTTTATCATTATCCAATGAATGGCAGCTGTGTTTGTGAGTCTTGACAGGTAACATGAAATGTACACAGCACAAAAACATATTGGAAGATACATTTGGTGTCTGGCTATTCATTTAAAAGAAATTATGCCATTTGCCTATTAGAATATAACTGAGACTGGCTTTAGCACTGTAAGAGATCACCTCATCTGGAAATAAAATGAATTGTGAACTGGGTGAACACTGTGGAACTTTAAAGCTCCAGCTGTATCTCTTCATATACAATCTCTTGTCAAACCTGTGACTGAGACTCTGGAAACAGCCTAGGTGCACTCTACTTGCTGGGACCATTTTTACTAGAGTCACCTCAGGAATGAACACAGTCTGGACAACAGGACAGGCCATTGTGATTAACTGTTTGGAGACAGGAAGCTTGCTTCTGCTCTCACCTTTCCCAGGGCACAGTGAAGAGATGATTTCACGTGCAGTCACTTAAAAGCAAAAAGCATACAGGGTACCTGGTAAGCCTGAGGTGGTTTCCTGCATTGGTAGCTATTTCTGTAGTCCATCTGGCCAAAGAGCTAACCAAGCCAGCAGACTGACACTGCTGGCAAAATGTCAGTCCTACTCCATGTGCTTAGCTGGACCGTGCTGCACATTGACTGGGAGGGGAAATAGCTTGTGGCCTTCACTATCAAATATGAAAACCAGAGCAGCCCACCCAGTGAGCAAGGCTGGAACCACATATCAGTACGGTTAACACCATTAACACAAGCTGATTCATGCCAAATATTGCCATATATTGAATATGCTAGCTGAAATACAATATAAAATATCTGCATACCATTTTAAATTGTGTTATTAAAATGGTTTATATAACATCTTATAAATTACTTTAAAATCTCAAGAAAATAAAAACACACTGTGTTAATTTCAATTTCCAAATGTAAATTTTAAATGCTAACCTTGCTGTATCTTTCACCAGGGATCACACCATGTAGTGCACTACATGCCCATTTCTAACCTTTCCCTAGCTTTTGAAAGTAACAACTGGAAGTGTTTATGTATAAACTCTCACATCAGTTTGTAGACCCAAGCCCACGTGAATTGTCAGAAGTAAAGCTCAAAGAGAAAGCTCAAAGAAAAGGAGCAAAATTCTTCTACCATAAAAAAGAGAGATCTGTGTTCTACTACAGTGATGCAAACTTTTCCAATTCCTATAGAGCACAAATATAGCGTAAGTCATGCACAGCACGTACTGCCAGTATTCAGCAAAACAATCTGCTTTTGTTCTGAAATGGATTGTTTCATTGCTTTTTATAAAAAAAAAATATTTCTTCCTTATTGTACTAATTTTAATTAGTAGAATCTATTATAGGTCTTTCTGTCGGGCATGCCATATCCCTACATTCCTAGTATTTCATTTATCTTCACAGAATCACAGAATGGTTTGGGTTGGAAGGGAACCTGAATAATGAACTCTAATTCCAAACCCCCTGCCATGGGGCAGGGACACCTTCCACCAGGTTCCTCAAAGCTCCATCCAGCCTGGCCCTGAACACTTCCAGGGATGGGTAAGTCACCACTTCTCTAAACAATCTGTTCCTGAATCCCACACCACCCTCACAGTCAAGAATTTTTGTCCTAATATCTAATCTAAACCTGCCCTATTTCAGTTCAAAGCCATTCCCCCTTGCCCTATCAGCACACACCCTTGTAAAAAGTCTTTCTCTTATCCTCTGTGTATTTTAATTGGACTTACATGTTACCAAAATGTTATCAGCTTTGCATATCAGCCACAAGTAGCAAGAAACAAATAAAGTGTAAGGGTGAATTTCCCCTTTCCTACAGCTCCAAACCCATTTTACTGTATAGAACAGCAACATATTTCTTCATTAATTTTACAAGCCAAATCTTAAATTGCCTTTCAACTTCTAACAAATTTATATAAAAACATTAATAAAAATCTATTCTTGCACTTCAGGCATGAAAGCAGTTCTATAAAGTTGCTAATATACATCCATATGTATTAAGTTTACAGACCTTAATTCTACTTTAAAATATAGTAAAAAGGGAGCATTTCAGAAAAGAAGTTAACTGACCCAAACCTCCTCAGTAATATTCTAGCATTTACAGACACAGTCCAGTATCAATTAATAAGGGGCAAATAGGGTAGAATAAAGCAAAGCCATAGACATTTCAATGGATGCCTAAATTACTCTATGAGAACAGCAATGGATGGTGTCATGGGAAGGAAAACCAGCAGTGGAGCCTGAGGAACTAAGGCTACAAAGCTACAGACCTGGACTTACCCTGTTAGAGTTTCACTACAGTACAACCAATCAAAGTCTGAACTTGGAACTATTTCAATGACAGCCTCAGTACCTTTCCACTCACAATGTGGTCAGTGCACAGACCAAACTATGCTGAGTTAGCAGTACCTTAAAACAGCTGCATATGTAACACTGAGCAGGATGCTGTAACTGATTGAAATCTCAATCCTTCAAGGATGGAAAATAACACAAGTAGATACTCAGTAACTTTTCAAATGCAACCATTTCTATTGCCATGAGACCCTTTCTGTTAAGCACTAAGATTTTGATAACCTTACTACAGGAGAACATACTAAACTTTGTTCTGCTGAGGTTTACTGCATAAAATTCTAGGGAAAAAAAAACCCAACAACAAACCTAGGATACTGGATTGTATTCAAAGAGGTACCCAAAGCAAAGAATTTCACAACGCCCTGTGCAGCAGAATCTCTTGCATACATGGATGAAAAGGACACTCTGGAATCAGAACTTCCTATAGGCTAAACCAACCCAAAACTTGTAACAGCACTGACTTCTTTATACTATACAGTTGTTCAGTGAGGATGCTGGCACGGACTTCTCCCACTCCATCCATATAGCAAAGTCTTTTGAAAAGCTTGCCAAAGTTTCAAGTAAAGAAGCTATTAGATCAAGCATCAGCTTAAAGACCAATCTGTTTTTTGTTAATCTGTTATCTGAGATATGTAGTAAAAGAACAAGGCAGCAGCAATTTAGACACTGACCACAAGTTCGTTTGCTTAAACTTAGGCAAAAATCCAAATGTTTTTCTCATCTGTAATTTGGACAAGCCCGAACAATAATTTCTTTTAAGACCCCATTTGCAAAGATAAGACTGCCTATTGCTCAAGTATATGCTTCTTCAGCAAAAATCCAGACCAAAACAAAAACCACATAGCTAGGCAGACTGAAGACATGCTTAAGCATTCCAAAGACAGCATGAAACATTCTTCAGTGAAATACACTGAAGGTATTTCAACTTAAAAATTAATCCAAATTTTAAGTCTAAAGTTGCACACTTGCATGTCTGAACATAGAATAGTTGGTCTGGCATGGAAAAACATCTTGTTGCCCACAAGGGAACTTTTGCTTTTTTTTTTTTAGAAAGAAGTTGACTGTATTTTAGAAGTTGGTGTTTCCCACCTCCTTTAGCCTTAAGCAGAATTGGCACACATATATGGTTTCATCACAGGTGGTTACAAGGCAAAAGCATCCACGGCAGTGAGAGTGCACAGAAACACGCCTGTTGGCTTTGGAATCACTGCAGACACTGAACACTTTCTGATGTCCTTTCACACAGCAGATCAGCAAAACTCATCAAATAACCACAAAAGCTAAAAAGTCAGAAACACTTTTGCATGGCTTAAGTGGAAGAGAGGCAAATTCAACAGTAGATAATTTAAGAATCTAAATGTTTCAACGATTGTATGCAAGAAAAAAAGAGTAACGTTAACTTTACTTGAGGTGGGAAATGATGTTTGATGGTTTTTGCTGATTACTGTGTTCACACTACTTCAGACATATTTGTTAAATAAAAATAGAATCATTTTCATGTCATCCTGTTTTCTAAAATATGAGTGATTACTTGCAGATCATTTTATTTACATAAATTTGGTAATGTAAGATTAAAAACTCTCTAAATGACTCTCCAAAATAGTTAACTTAGTTCAAAGTCCATCTGTTCATATATTTTATTGCTAGCAACACAGGACATGTCAAAGGCATACGGGTTTTGTGAGACTTAGTTCACCTTCAGGATGCAGGGTTTTAACACTGAATTGTCAGAATTAATACTTTTAGTATGAATTGTAATTATACTATTTCATATAAATTAAAACCTGTAAAGATTATGTTTTTCAGTAATTCCACTTGTTATGGGAGACAATTTAACAAGACAATTTTAGACGACAGCTGGTTTGAACGGATCTGTGTATTAAATAAAGTGAAATACAGACTCACAGGGTAAATCCTCTGGAAATCACTTCAGTCTCTTGAATGAGTCGTAGAGCTTTCCTCACGAGATTAGTAAAGGCTCGGCTGTTGGCCACTGTTTCCTCCAGCTGGATGCAGTATTTTCGCAGGGACATTTGCAGCTTGGCTGTCCTCCACGTGCCCCAGGCTCTAAAGAAGGCATAGATGAGCAGCAGCGGGGAGCACAGCAGCCATGACGAGTCCTTCCACCATGAAGGATACACGAGCAGGGCACTCACAAAGGCAAGGAACAGCGAGACATCCCTGCAGGCACAGACAGCACCACCAAGCACACGTTACCGAGGGCAGACCAGTGGGGAAATTACCACGTTTTCAGTCACAGCTGAGATTACAGCATCTTATCGTGGGGCTTTTATGTAGGTCTTGAAGGGAGCTGTAAACAATGAAAACTACTTCTTGTGATGGGTTTAGATGAATACATACATGATACTACTTGGCTGGTATACTCTAAGGAAACCTTTCTTCAGCTTTTTTACAGCATGAGTAGGAGAGTAATTCTGAAAGGTTTCTCTTACACATATGACTTTAAAAAAATAGAAAATTTTAAAAAAAAGAAAGAAACCTGACTACTCAGCATTATGAGCCAGGGCGTGTAGGAACTGTAATATCTGTACTTCCAGGTTCAAGAGTACAGTAGGGAAGGGCATGTTTCTTTTGGTAGCAAATCCCTCAATTAGTGCCAGCTGTATTTTTTCTAGAGTCTGACTCATTTAACTTGGACATCAGTGCACCACTAGTTTCTAACATGATTCTATAAAGATGGCTTGAATAATCTTGTAAAAGAATTTGGCATCTTTTAAAAATCCTTAAAGAATAGAGCTCCTAGTATCTCAGTTATTTCTCAAAGATATTTAAAAAGCATAAAAAGTTGTACTTTTCTCTATACAAGTTCAACATAAATAAGTAACTGCTAGAAAATACACTGCATTTCATATATATTATTACATGGTTTTGTAAAATAATCACAATCTTCAGAGAGATAGATGAGATGCCAGCTTCAAGGTGCATTATAATTATACTTTCCCAAAATGTTTTCAATGAAAAACATCTCTTTCATTTCTGTTCATTTTCAGCTTCTGGTTGGTTAACCCAGATCATCATGGACAGACCAAAGATGAAAATGGAGACTCCACAACCCATGCCGTGGCTGTTCCAACTCCTCAGTATCCTTAGAATTCAAAAGATTTCCCCCAAGGCCCAGTTTGAATCACTGGCAGATTAATTGCATTATTCTTCCTCCCTATATGCTTCCCTTTTCTGAACAGTAAAAATGATGACTGATCACCACACATCATAAAACTATTCCATCCCAGAGATATCCTTTCCTGGAGTAGTCCCTTCCTGCATACCCAATTATTCATCACTTGGTATTTATTAACTTGACTTTTCCTTCTCAAGTGTGGCATTAAACTTTTGTCTTTATCAAATTTTCTATTGTTTTCAAGGTATTTCTCCAAGATACTGTTGACCTTTGGTATAAGAAAACGCGAACTTGGTGACATCTGGAAGGTGAACACCATTCACAAATTTTTTAAGTGTACTTTATCAGCTGAAAATTAAAGAAACTGAATAATGCTAGGACCAGAAAAACCTGGTTCAAAAGTTGTCTCGTTTGACAGAGAGCATCACTAATGACATAACTGAAAGAGTTGAGGTGTGACTCTATAGCAATTTTTTCTACTTTTTTAGTGTGTACATGAAAAAATAGCACTGGCCCATATTATGTGATATTTTTTCCTACTGATTACTGCATTTCCAAGCAAGGCACTGTCAGAACAACCAGTGGCATTGTTATTTTTTACATACAGGTGGGAGCTGTTCAGATACCACTGCAGTCAGCTCCTTCAGTATTCTTGAGGAAATTCCACAAGAATCTGCTGAGTTCTAGGCATCTTACTGAAGTATTCTGTAGTTTATTCTTCTGATATTCTATGTTTGAAAATTATTTGCACATCCCACCTCAACTCCCCCCACCCCCAACATTTTATGAAGACCATACCAAAATAAACACTTTTCAATTCAGTCTTCACAGTCATGTCTCATTATCAAAATCACCTCTATACTGCTTCAGAAATTAATAAATTAATCAATTAATCAAGATGTTAGTTCTTCTTTATAGAATATATTAGTTAGGCATTATTTGTTCATGTAGCTACCTCAGATTAAAATTCATTCTTTTAATAAAATCCCCAATGAAAAGAAACCATGCTTATACAAAAATCTGAGGACTAGTAGAATAAAGACCCAAGGATGTGAGAAAAAATATAGTTACTGTGGCATTTTGTATCAAGAATGCACAACATATTTTTTGCTTGTGACTATAATGGTAGATATCCTCCATACAATACCAAATATTAGGAGTTGCTAGGGAGCGTAGCGTTGGAAGCTGTCTGTTTTCCTGTTGCTTACACTGCCCTGCAGACAGGATACTGGGGTCAAGGAATTCAATCAGTTCCACATCCTCCTGCAGCAGAACTTCCTGTTGCAGGATGGTACGGAGTGTGTCAAATCTAAATCCAACATCCTTACCACATACAAACGGGCAGGAGAAAAAAAAAACAGGCATTAGAAAAGAATATGCAAATTCTTCAAATTAAGTTATCAGACAAGGAGAACACCCACACACTCTACACTTTACTGACAACAATCTGTTCCCAGAGCACAGGCATATTTCAGATATATCACAAATAGCTACTTTTTATTAAATTTGTTTAACTTTAAAAGCTCATACGCTACCTAACAGTTCAGGCTTGCAGGATGCATCATGCTGACTTTGTGATCTGACCTAGATAGTAACAATAACTGGAAACAAGCCACAGAGTATGCCAATATATTTGCATAAGAATAAGAGAAGTACTGAATCTATTAGAAGATCATTTAAAAAAACCAGGAAATAATTTTAAAAAAAATTATTGCATTCTTTATATCATTAACAAACAAACAAAACTTAGAGAGAAAGAGAAATACTGCTAGTTAGTGAACAAAAAGTCACTTGAGGACACTTATTAACAGTAGGGTCAGAGCACTGGATGGAAGCCCCAGGCCAAGGCAGTGGAGTACCCTCCTGCAGAATTTCCCAAGGGAACTCAATCCAAACATGAAGCAGCATGGGGGCTTCTGAAGACCTCACACCTGCTAAACCTCAGGCAAACTTTAGGGAGTTACTTAGTTGTGAATTTGATGCCATAGGCATTTGCTACTTTTTCACCAGCTACAGCTCTTCAAGGCAAATGGCGGCTCATGAAGACAAATACAACCATCAGAGAAGACCCCTGAAATTTTTATTTGCATACTGCACCAAACCATAATTACTTCAAGTTAAGAATGTCTTAACAAAACCCAGCTAACACTGAATATGTGCATCCATGCATCTAGCTAATTACAGGAGAGAAAAGAGAATATTTCTGAAAAGTCTCTAATAGAAGCTTGTAACACAAGTGTGACATTTCACAGTACAAAATCTGTTTCATTCTGTCACTAACAGAATGAGACTCTTTATGAAACCATAAGATAGCTAGTTTAGAAATTTAACTCCACGCACAGATGTCACCTCAGATAACTTTCATTCTACATTTAATGGAAAACATTTGTTTCAGGACTGTGTACAAGACAAAACTCTGCCCTCCTCCGACGCATCCCGTGTCACTTCAATACTCTGCTGGAGTATGCAGCAGGACAAACATGTTTTCCATGTTCTTTGGTTATGCCTCCATCTCAAGAAAGTGGGGCTAAAAACTGCTTTTAAGATAATACCCTCGGTTCATAGGGGAAGGGGGAGGAAGAAAAAAAAAAGTCCATCAAAGACCACTAATGAGAGATTTTCAGAGGAAATTATGTCCTCCTGAGATAAAGGAGAACTGAGATACAGCAGAACTCTATGAGAAATGGAAAATTCTAATCTCTTCTCATGTTGCTTAACATTTTCATTTGAAGGCATCATCCCTACATTGTAGCAGAAAGAAAAAATCAAAATCCTAGACTCTGGAACAGTCTGACTAAAGTGATATTTGCAAGCCATACCATGAAGGAGCTGGGCCCAAGTTAAAGCAGATCTGAGACAGGCCCAGACTGGAAAGTGGTGCTGCAGAGAAAGAGCAAACAAAGTTTGCTTTGCATTTCCCAAAAGCAGAAGCCCTGTAGAGAGCAGTGTAGAAACAAAGAGGCCAGGACGGGTCCAGGGCCAGTACTGCTGCACTGTGGTGGTGCCGTGCCTGAGCTGACAAGCTGAAACAGAGCATTTTCAGTGAGTATTGCTGAAGCAATACTTAGCTGAAGCTCTACAACCTTCTGTCTTAGGTGGTCTTTACAAAGCACTAGGCTGCAACATGTGGATTTCTCAGTCAGCATCTCCCTACTGCCTTCCCCCAAAGGGGTACCTACACTGCAATTAAACTCCTTTCAGCTTTCAATAATTTCTTTAATTTCTCACATATTTTATTATCTTCCACATTTTGAACATCTTCAACCTGGCCACTGATACTGTTGCTGTCCTTTTGTGCCCAATTTAGCACAGCAAATGAAAACCAGAATTAGTATTATCTAAAGAATAAGTAATACTCTTAGAGCCAAAACCAACAATGCAGACCAAAGAGGATAAGACACAGAGGAGAGGAAGACCTGTGGATGAGGAACGGAAATGGAAAAATAAAAAAAAGTGATCACTTACCAGTCGATGAAGTATGTCATCTTTTTTCTTATACTGTGGAAAAGGAAACCAGCTTCGAATAAACTCAACTAGTTTTGACAGGATGCCTTGCTGAAAGGAACAGAAATTACTCCAATTAAAAAAAAAAAAAGAACAAAACAACCAAAAACCAAAGCCAAAATTAAATAAATAACAGCTGACAAAGCCTTTATTTCAGCATTTGATTTTCTTGTCAACTCAGACTCAAGTACCTGTAAGGAAGTTTCACTTACTGTGTCTGGCCTAACTTCAGAGTACACTAAGAGAACATCTGCTTCCCGTCAGTTTGCTTGTGAACAAGAGAATAAAAAAATAAAACCTTCAGTAACCCCACCTATTTGGAGCATAATAGATTGTTATGTTGTTCTGTTAAAAATAACTACGGCTAAGATTACATTGATCTCAAGTTGGCAGCTGCTGCATTTTTATGAAGGACTTTCTCTCTCCTGGGGGATAATAGCCCCAAAGTTAAATGACTGACAGGCTGAAGAGAAGGGAAAGACCAGAACAGGGACAGCCTCGCCTCAGGTTGAGGAGACTCTGCAGCCTGAGCTCAAGACTCCAGAGGAGCTGTAAATAGAGACAGGGAGAGTGATGGTAAGAGGAGGAAATGCCCCAAAAATTCTCTGTCCACACCAGTGTGGTGTGCTGCCAGGTACTTTGTCTCTATGTTGCTTCCCACACCACCAAAATCCACACTTTTGTCTGAGCTGTAAACATAACTTTAGATGCCACTAATAGAGGGACTCTTTCTCAGTCATCACAATTCTACTCATGTATCTTCCTAAAAAAAGATGCACGACAGATTATAACTGAATAGATGCATGATGTTGCTTCAGTCTGCAGACATTCAGTGAACAAAAAAACAAATTCAATGACACACCATTCCATCTACTTTCCTCAGACCAAACTGACAGGAAGTAGTTTTCAAAATATTTATATATATATATATTTCACGAATTCTGAGGCCCTGTCTCAGTCTTCAGACTGCTGACATGTAATACAATCAAATAAAATGTATGTAAAAAAATTAATTTGGAACGGCTTATATTTTGTGGCATATTGTTTCAAAATAGTAGAACAAAAACCTATAGAGATTCTAATAGCTCAATGTATAAAAGGTGACAGTTTCTGTTTCTCTCTCATTTGGGTTTTTTCCATTTTTTATTCCACTCTTGTTCATATTTTTCTTGGTTTTCCCCCCAACTACAAGTGGGAAATAGAAGAACAAACCCAAGCAATAGGAGCTCAGAGTTTTGTAATTAACCAATGACCAGCCTGAGAGCCTTCTGAAAGACAGTGTGACCAGTCTAGTGCAGTTCAAGCCAGGGCAGAACAGCCTTAACACGAGGAACTGTCACCCTAAAGCCCGTATGCTTCCAGTTTTTGAAATAACTTATTTTGGAGCCCACTGAAGTAATCTAAATCAAGCTTCTCCTGACAAATGTCTCATCTTTCTGTGTACAGTTAGATTTTGAGATCTATGCCACAAGGAAGTGTTTTTAGGTCAGTGAAGAGGTAAAACAGTAACAGGGATCTTATAATGATAGCTCTTCCCAAAACACTAACATCATTGTGGCTTAATAGAAGGAACTATCCCAGCAATTCACACTTAAGACTGTGGAATAAATCCAAGTGATTGTATTTTGATGTTGCTCAAGGGCAATGACATAAGTCAGAAGAATGTCACTAACTGCAGCACAAGATCATCCTTCAAGTTTCTTGCAGAGAAGTGCAAAAAGAAATAAAATTTTCTGATTACAATTAGTAGAAAACTGAAATTAAATGAACAAAGGTCTTGCTCTGCATTTGAATTTCAAACAGGTATTTCACTGAAAAGTACTTTTCCCTGTACATTGAAAGCAGGGTATGGAAAGAATCATCCATTTAATTTAAGAAGATGCCTCTTGAATCCTACCATTTTCAACTGCTTAGCCTTTGTAAGTCTTTGGATTTTTATAATGAACATTTAAAGCTATACCCAGGATAGTTTTATACAGCTACCAGCTTATTAAACTAGACTGTGGAGTTACTGAAAAAAAAACAAACCCTAGTGTGCTACATAAGCAATCTTTTCGTTTATTCTCCATGGTTTAGTTTAAAAATAAAGATCTGAGCTTGCATAAACTCTCAACAGGCAAGTCAGTGCTTGAAAATACAAAACCAGATAACCCACTGTCTTGGGCTGTGACCCAATAGAGTACAGCAACACACTGAATTATTCACATCCTTGGAATAGTGTCTCACAGTCTGCATTCCCATTGGGAGTGTTACTGACAAGTAAAACTACTTTCACCAACACAAGTCAGGTCATGCTACCAATGCTTCTGGAATATCCTTACAGCTTTAGAACAACACTCAGTCAAACTCTCTGTAAACTAAGTAACAAAGATGCATAACTCTTAACATCAAAAAAAATATTAGCATAGTATGTGTACATTTTAGGTAAATGAATTTGCATCTAAAAAAGAATTCTAAGGACTACTTCTCTTTTGTAGAGAAATTCTTCAGAAGAACATAATGCTACACATTGAATGCCTTGCATTAAGTGGGTGGGAAGCCCTAGACATAGGCAAAGGACTGGTCTCTCTGCCATCCCACATCAGGTCACCTGCACAGCTACTCAGGCCTAGCCCCACAGCAATCCTCAGAAGCTGCCTCCAGCACCAGCCCTGTTCTAATGACAAAATATCACCATATCTAAGGTGGGACAAGATGTGACAGTATAAGCAATTTAAACATTCAGATATGCACAGCAGTCTAGGAAAATGCTGAGAAAGAAAAGATGCAAATGGGAAGTGATAAATGATCAAGCAGAAATACCCAAATGGGATTTAATTCCAGAAAACAACTCTAGGAGCTCTTACTAGCAGTGCTTTTGAGTATCGAGTGATCTTGAGACCAGGACCTCAGCTGAAACTTTCTCCAGAGACTGTCACAGCCAGGAGCACTGCACCTACAATTACTATGTTAAATCACATCTCCATAATCCCTCAGATGGGAGCCTGGCATTTCATCAGCCCCCAGAACACAACTTTAAAACACCTTTGCAGCTTTTCTAACTCAATGTTCATTAAGACCATATTCCAATTTTTAAAAAAAGGTCAAAAGCCCACCACCAAAACCACATGTCCTGAGAAATATTTAAGATGTGCTTCGAATTCAACTGGTGCCTCTGTGTTTCCTTAGGCCTGAACCACACGCTCTGCTTGGCAGGACAGCAGGACACAACAGAAATATTTGCATCAGTCACTGGGAACCTCTTTTTCTTCCCAGGTTTGTTTATTCAATCCTTGAAGATCCCAAAGTAGACCTTTGCTGTGCCAAATTGCTGCTGTGTATCACCTGCTTTCAGCTGCACAGGGCTGAACACAAGAGGAGGAAACAATCTCAACTCAAAGCAATACTCTGGCTTTACATTTTTATTTTAATGAAGTGTTTAAGGCATTTGGAAACTTGCTTTTCAGAACAGAAGAAAAGTGATATACAGATACTGGGAATCACTCCGTGTGGAACAGCATCTGCTCCCTGTAATCAGTTACATCAAGCTTCAAGGAAGATCATTTTATGTTAGGACTGTGGGTAGGTGCATATTTAGAAGTCAGAAACCATTTATTTTCCAGACATTTTATCATTTCAGTAGAATAGGCCAGTGAAATGAAATGGCAACAGTCTCATGCAAAACTGAGAAAATTACTGGATAGGAATGCAATTATTTGTCTGTATGTCATAAAAAAGTTGCAACAAAGCCTCAGATCCTCCTAAAACCAGTCTACTTTTCTGAATGTGTGGCCAGGTGCCTTCCCCTCGTTCTCTTTCCTTTTGAGAACCCTACCAAAATGGAACACAGAAACCAAATTACAGAAAGAGACTTTCTGACATCAGATTACAAAAGAAAAGTGTGAACTCTTCCCAACTGGTGCTGGGATTGCAGCAGGAAGAACCTATGACAATTTATCACTAAAAATTACACACAGATTTCTTTCTCATTTCCACTGTGTGTCCTTGTCTAGACAGAGATGAGACAACGTGAACATCACCTAGTGTTTGTAAGAAATGGACAGCCCATTTTCACACACCCACTCCTTTCAAGCTGCAAGGCAAGCCATAAAGAATTACTTCTACATCTGACACAATATTGGAGGAATTGCTGCCAACGCAATAAAATTAAGCACAAAAGTGGAAGAGAGGGGAAAAAACAGAATACCTGAGGTTTTTTTAAAGCAGTATACATTAATACTTTTGAGGTTTTTAACCCCACAGCACTTTTCTATAAAATTCAGTGGAAATTATATACACAAACACAGTATCATACTGAAGGAAATGTCATCATATTTTTTTAATTAACAGAGAACAAATGTTAACATTTATTAAATAAATAAATAAACACTTAATCCAAGTCTTCCTACACAGGTATCTTCGGTGTAAACATACCACAAAACAATCATTAGCTTTAAAGAGAAAATGTATTTTCTGGTGGTTTCTGGAGGGTTATGGTGAGTGCCAGCTGACAATTCTGAAAAGCAAATGTGGTAGACCTAATGTTTCCACGAATACTTTTAAAGGTAGCTCAAAATAAAGAAAATTGTGAGCTAAATCTGATTTAAATTCAGCCTTGCTTAGTGACCACTGATAGAAGCAATCTTTATTAGAAATGCAATAGCTATCCACATCAGCTTCCTCATTCAGATTGGTTGCTGCATTTCTACTTCCCAGAAATCCTCTTTCTTAATATGTTTTGTCACAGACAAAGCTATACTTAGCAACTGAATGCCTGAGAAGAGCTGGAAACTATAAATATTCTGTTCTAGAAAATTACAGGTTCTATTCCCAGAATGTCATACTAAGCTAACATAATAAGCTCCACTAAATAAGATAATTTTTGACACTCAAAAAATTATTTATCAAAGCTTCTTGCTTTCCTAGCTTACCTAAGTGCAAAGAAACACTCCAAACTATACTGATTAACCACAACTTCAAGATATGATAACGGGCTGAGGTTCCTTGTCTGGGGTTTTTTGCCTTTGTTTTTTAAATACAGGAAGTGATTTCTCTCTGTTCCCATTTCTCCTGTTAGTGAAGCAATGCAGTTCTCTGGTGAGAAGAGAAATACTCAGCCACAGGAGAGTGCTCACCTTCTGGGCAGCACGCACACTCTGCTCCCTTTGGCTTTCTGCTGCGGCACATTGCTCGGCCTTCTGTGACGCTGAGGAACATACTTCAAAATCCGTGTGTCCCAAATCCTGCAGATATTGGTACAGTGGGGAATTCTGAGAAGGGAGTTATAAAAAGAAAAAGGAGAAAAAAAAAACCAAACCAGTGTTAGAAATCATTCTGTGTTTCCCACAAAACACCACTGTGAATTCAGCAACCACATGACCAGCAATGAATGCATTGAGAAATGGAAAAAAAAATTAGAAAAAGGCTTCTGCTCTTTTCAAGGATGGTACTAGTATTCTGGCTTTTTAAAAAAAATTCCCACAGCACACAAACAAAAAAAAACCAAACAACTGAACTTCTAAAAATTGCTGGCATTTAACAAAACAAATGATTTACAAACAGTTCTTAATAAAACAAAAAGTATGGAATTCTG
>VWZN01013794.1:287427-300686 GCA_013396955.1 Regulus satrapa
ATACTTGCCACGAGCAAGGCCAGCCATCATGGGGACACATCCTTGTACTTCATTGGCACTCACCAACATACAGACAGCTGGCAAAATAACCCAAAAATACCAAGGAGGTTTTCTATTATTATCTCAGGGTGCATCTTTCTTTGGGGTCCATGATGAGATAATTTTTTAAAAGTTGATCAAGAAAACCAGTCTACTGCTGTTTAGATTTGTTCCATTTCCCCACAAAAATGGATCAAGGAAGGCAGAATGACAGGTGGAGACAGACAGAGACTATCCACTGAAAACGGAATTATCTAAAATCCTGAAAGCTATCACTGGTAAGTGAAATACAGCACAGCTGTAAGAAATGCTCAGTTCTTCCCTTTTACTGGTTACCTAGCTACATCACAACCTTCCATCTAACTGTAATTAGTAGGTTTTCTACTCTACAGAAACAGTAAAAAATACACCATCTTTCCAAACATGAATGAAATTTCAGCCCCTAACTAGGAATAATAATTTATTTGTTCTTGCAATTAAGGTAGAATATGGGCACCTTATTGGTTTTACATAAAACCCTTCTGACTAACTCTTAGAAGGCTTTTACTTGGTCTCATAATGGGTAAATTTACTTTTTTATCCCTGTTCAGAACTGGAAATCAGTTTTCTATTATCTTAGGGAATGAAAATTAATTAAAATTTAACAAGAATGTTATTTCTTTAAGTAGATAATAGGTCTTCTCTTTCAGTTGCTCAGAAAGTACTTAGGCTACAAAACCTTTCTCTAACAGATTTCTTTGGCTCCACGTGCTTTGTCTATCCCATTCTTTCTAAAATATTATTAGCAGAACTTGCATATTGGAAAAATCCTGTATTTTTATAAACGTCAATGACCAAGAACTATGCTGCAACTAAAATTCCTCATGTAAGTAAAACCACCATTGTTCCCCTTGCACAATGTGGGTAAAGAAAACAATGAATAAGAATTGGGTTAAGGCCCTTCTGAAATTAGATTATTAGGAATCTTAACAAACTAATCACAGAAATCTTCCATTGCGGCCTCTTGTGTAGCACAGGCAGCTTCACATTTTGCTTAGAAAAATCTGATACCACAGATGGCACAAATACATTAGTCTACGCTAACATAAACCCACACTATTTATTTATTTATTGTATTTAATTTCCTACTGCCTAACAACCCTGTCACTTGCAAAGCTGTGTGGTCTGTATAATTCATGGTTGCCTATAATCAAAAGGAGGAAAAAAATGGAGGATGTCTCCACCAATCTCCCAGATAATATCTCCCATGACATGTAAGGAATGTTTAGAAAATCCATTAAAGCAATTTTTAAAAGTTGAAGGGTAGATTTTATGTGTGGACATTCAATACAGAATTTCCAGTATTATCAAGGAATCAGAAAATTATTAATTATGCAACTACACAACTGCAATCTGATACCATTAAAATATCCTATTTTGTATACTGTGTTTCAGTACAAAAGACAGAAGTACTTAATGCTTACAAAGCATGTTTCATCCTCAAAAAGCTCTAAAAGCAATAATTAAATCTCATAATGTGTCTTATGTATCACAAATTATAGCTCTGAGTTTCTAGCTTAGACCTTTACCCAAACCTCTCACTCATAAAAGCCTTCTTTCCCATAAAGAAGATCCCAGACATGCACATATTCTTGAACGTGCACTTCTAACTGTGAGAAAAGTGCCTTGGTTTCAATTCATGCTGATGTTCATCAGCACTGTCAGGCTCAGCTGCTTTCACCTGCAAATATCACGATAACATTAGAAAATATATACTTCTTGCTTGGAGAAAACAGGAGGCCTTTGCCTTCTTTTACCCCAGTTTGTTTTTTTTTTCCCCCAGGATTCATACATTCCTTTTTACAACAGTCCAACATTAAAAAGGAAAATAAAGCACAACAGCTTTTACATTTCCACATGAGATATAAATGCTACGCCTTTATCTCAAGAAAATCAGGATACACCAGAAAGTTTACCCATGCAAGGAATTATAGGTGGTAATAAAAATAATAAAAATTAGACTTGTGAAAAAGCTTTTACATTAAAATGCAAGGTAAAGGGAAAGCAAGTTTGTTTCAGTGGACGGCACGAAGAGGAAATTATAAATACAAAATCTCATCTTCCTATTAATACAGCATGTTATTCTAGAGGAATCTATTCCAAGTACTTTTGAATTTTTACTTTCAACCAGTCTCAATGTAGAAAATAACTATAATCATTGGTATTTCTCCTGTTTGACAGTCAGGTTTGTCTGTTTATTTCTAGTTGTCTCTGGCAGAATGACATGGCAATGAATAATGCACAAAGTAGGGAGGAAATTTTAAAAAAAATTAAGCTTATTATTATGTTACCATCATACTATCTGTTACTGATAGGAAATATTATCTTAAGTAAGTGATACCAAAACAGGTTTTTCAGTAATGTGCTGTACTTATTTCTGAAGTTTCCTCCAAGTTGCTGCTGCTTCTTATAAGTCACTTTCTGAGACACAGGAGACAGAGATTACATTTACAGCCAGGGCATTTCTTAAAATAATGAATGAAACAGTTCCAGAACAATCAGAAGACTAAAAGCCATTCTTCTTTGGTATACTTTATACAGATTATATATGGAAAAGCTTGTTAACAAGTGAAGCAAGATAGTCAGAAACATGATGATGTACTGAGTAGGAACATGGTTTTCAAAAGTTTGAAGAATCAGAGTTTTCTATGGACTGAGCAGAGACCAACCAAAAAAACCTTAACTTTTTATGACTCTTCTAATTTGCTACAGTAATACTGCCAAGTCATTCAATTGCAACCATCTACAGTATAGTACAGGTTTATCTAAGCTCATGTTAACAGATTCAAGAAAGAAAATCCTTTCCTCCTCAGTTACAACCCCATGAGCATGTTTATTTTAAATCCATACTGCTAAAAATTAGTTGACTCTATATATATATATATATATGTGTGTGTGTGTGTGTGTGTGTGTGTGTGTGTGTGTTTTTAATTACAATTCTCCTTTTTTCATTGCTGAAAGTGGTTGAGACTCATTCTAAACCCAAGATATATTTTGCAAGATTAAAGAACAGTCCACTAAATTACTGTGGGTCTTTAACACTTCCCTAATGCTTATTTTAACAGAGCACTGACTTGGGTTAGGAAAAACACCATCTAAACTGAAGACTAAGCATTGTGTTTGCAATTATAAGAAAGTAAAATTTTTTTAAAAGTCAAAATCAAAGCAAACACTAAAAGATAATCAAACATAACATTCCCTACTACTATGTGATGGAAAGGCTTATTAGTAGAGAATTCCCTAGCCTCAGAAAACAGTTTGCTTTTGATAGATAAAGACTCAAATACTTACATCTATTAGAGCCTTGCAAGCACAGATATCACATTTTAATATTTGAGGCATTTTAGGCATCTTCTGAGAAAAACCTCTGCATGCACATGTCAGACTAAGACACCCTTAGCTTTCGTAGCCTTGTTACAATAGCAGCTGAAAATCAAAACCACACCCAATTATTTTTGCTGATGCATCTTGAAGTAAATGACTCAGGGCTTCTCCAATAAAGATAGGGGCTTCCCTCACCTACGTTCTTTACAATGATACAATTTGCCACTTAGTTGCTAAATGAAACATTAGCTAAGATTAAACATAGGAGCAGTATTTAAGGACATTGGACAAAATAAGAGGCTTAAACATCCCTTAAAATACGGATGTTGTTCAAAGATGAGATTTCCAATACATCAACAAACACAGTGGGAGCTTAAGACACCTCCAAAATAACTACAAATTATGAATTATCAGTTTAAAACCTCAAAAGATTAAACATTTCTACCAGAATGTGAGCAAATGCTAAAGTATGCTGAACAGGTGGCTAAACTCAGAACAAATTACCAGTACTGAAATCTTCCCCTCTCTCAAAACAGACCCGAAAAAGTTGAGCTAACACTCACAGACAATGCAATCTTTGTCTCCTGGAAGAGCGCATTCCATTTTTCTCTTTGGTACTGCTCCCATGCACCTGACAGAATCTCGCCCACCTCCCCGTTTCTTTCTGCTTGTCCCTCCAGGATGACCCGAGATGAGGATGAGAAGAAGCCGTCAGTGTAACTGCACCTGTGTCCCTGCACAGTGGCATTTTCCTCACAGCATCAGCGGATGCAGTTTGAAACTTCCCAGGATCATGCGATTTCTCCTGACTAATGTGGCTTTCTAACTGGGAGGAGGGAGACGAGGATGACGGATTTCTAAAGGCTTTTAAAAAGATGCTGCTTGAAAGAATTATTGCACATTGATCTCATATTCAGCCATTAATAAGACTTTCCAAGCAACAGTATTTAAAAGCCTTGGTCATCCTCTCCTGGCTGGTAACCACCTCCTCCTGAGCGCCGACTGACACAGAGCCAGGCGCTGCTGCTGACAGGGCTAATATCAGACAGTGACTTCAAGGCAGCCAAAGAGTCTTTTAGATTTCCTACTCTGCTTTCACTGCCACAGCAGCACAGAGCTTGGTTTCTCCAGCACTACTGTATCATCTGATTTACAAGTACGCTCTGAGAACTACTTCAAAGCCATGAATCTATTACTCTTCCCAGATATTTTTTGATGCATACTATCTTGGCCAGTGGCAGGACTGGGGGGGTGGCATGAGGTTGGGTCAGGTGAGGTTTGGGCTGGATATCAGGAATTTTTCACCTTGGGGGTGGCTGAGTACTGGAGCAGGCTCCTCAGGAAGGTGGCCATGGCATCAGGCCTGTCTGAGCTCAGGCAGCATTTGGAAAATGCTGTCAGGTCCGTGACATGATTATTGGGGTGTCCTGCAGGGGCCTGGAGTTGGGCTCGATGACCCAGTTGGGTCCCTTTCAACTCAGCATATTCTTTGGTTCTATCATATGCACCTATTTTGCATGGACTCATGTCCTCAAGAGTTTGGGAAGTTTTACAGCCTGTGTATATTTCTGTATCACTGTATCTTTTGACATGGAAATGCTCTTTCCTTTGCATTGTACAGCAGGTGGTTGCACATTACTGCCATCAAGGAAAAGCATTAGGAAAAAATATTACATACTGACAAAGCACTGAAATTAATTGAGAGCTCTACACTGTTTACCCATTCAAAAGTGGACCTGCAAATGCAGGTGAAAAGCTGAGCAGGGCCTTTCTGACAGATGAAAAGTACTGGAAGAACTGCAAGTAAAAGTGGTAAACATTGCTTTCCCTGAAGGACAAGGTATGAAGCCAGCTGACTCTGTACATGGAGTTTTGGGTGGGAAGTCACTCATCATGCCAGTTATCAGACTAGGCTGATGATACAGCAAGGCTGGTTTGCTTTATAGGAGCCACTAACTCACAGATTTACTCCTTCATTAACATGCAAAACCCAATTAATTAAATTAATGATTCTGACTGGTAAACTAGTGAAATATTTCTGATACATTTCTGACACCTGTTTAAAACATTAGCTCCAAATAATCAAGTTAGCCATTACAGATCATGTCAATTCTTACTCCTAATGACAACATACTGTGCAAACATCTTTACTGAAGAGAAAGGCATTCGAGAAACAAAAGGCAGTCACATTATGAAGATTAAAAGAAAACTATACTGAGCAACTCTTTCTATTCCAGTGTCACAAGGAAGTTGATTCATGACTTGAAGTTGTAACAGGAGTACTGCAGTATTAACACTCTGTAAATGACACCAGAGAAACTTATACAGAGGACTAAAAAACAGACCGCAAAACTTACTCTGAATCATGTATTTTCATCTTAAAATTTTCTATTAAAAATAGTAACAGCAATATAGGTTTACCATATATCATATGGTCCACAAGATGCTTTCATCTATCTGTTCTGATATCCAGAAATGCTTGATGAGTTGACTTGGCCTCTGTAACAACCAGACTATTCTTCACACAGTTTTAAGCTTGCAGTTTGTATTATTTTCTCTCAGGTATCACCTCCTCCCAGTCATGTGATCAAAAGGAGCAAAGTCTGCCCTCCCCTTCAACTCAGCAAACCGCTGAGAGGCAAAATACGCGAACCAGTCCCCCCCGTCACCAGTACAAGGGCTGCAGAGCACACTGCAACCCTCAGCAGAGCCATCTGCCCAGGCTGCATTCGCACAGGCAGAGCTGCAGCACCGCTCCTCAACACCCATGGTGCTGCTTGCGCAGCCAAGTGGTGAAACCCAGCAAGGAAACAACCTGATAGAAAAAACAAACAAACAAAACAAACAAAAACAAACAAACAAACAAACCCAAGTAAGGTAGATTTTTTTTTTTCACATTCTAAGCCAAGTTAGTCTAACCAGTCTCCTGAGCCATTGTGCAGCATCACCTACCAATCCAGGTGCCAGCATAAGCAAGAGGATGGGAATAAACTGCAAAAGAGGAGTGAAGCCCAAACACATCTTCTGCCAACAGCCCACACTTCAGGCAGACAAAGCACAGTCCCAAAACCAGCTCATCAGAATGACAAGTGAACTGTGGCTTTGACAGATCTGAGTATTCGTAACTGGCTTTATTTCGTGCATATGTTAAAAAAAAAGAGTACTACATCTTGAGTTCACCCAATATTCAGTGGGAAAAATCCTGCTAATGGAGCATTACTGACACTACTGTTGAAGGTGTGTGAATACTGGTTTTCAGCTTCTTTTTCCTAATGTATGTTTGAGACATTTTTTTTTAGAATACAACATTACAAGTCTGATGCTTGACAAAAATCACATTTTGC
Organism: Regulus satrapa; assembly: GCA_013396955.1. Lineage (NCBI taxonomy): Eukaryota > Metazoa > Chordata > Aves > Passeriformes > Regulidae > Regulus > Regulus satrapa. The sequence goes on from VWZN01013794.1 coordinate 294,174, forward strand.
AAGTCCGAAAGTCTTCAGGTTTTTGAATGGAAGTGACTCAAAATTCTCATCACAACAAGAAGTTCTGAGGTCAGATTCCCTGGGGTTTCATTTGTTTTTGTTTAACTTTTTAAACAAAATTATTTTAGAACAGTTTATTTAGGCAAAAGAAAGTTGATGAAAATACGTGAGTGAATGTTTTGATAAAAGCTCAACCTTTTAAAACATATGGTTTACAAGGGTTCAGACAGTGATGCACCAATATTCTAAGAAATACCATATTTTAAACATGTTTTACTATTGTAGGCATGTAGGCAGCTAAAGGCTGTTCTCTACACAGTGCATCATGCTGGGAAATGGTGGTGCTTCTTCCCAGAATCTCTTTCAGACGACCTTAGAGAAATCTGTGAAATGAGAACATTATATGCAAGCATCCTCTGTGCCCCTCAGCACCAAGCAGCATCTTGGTCTGATGCCTAAATAAGCAGTGAGAGCTGTCTTTCTTTGAACCTCATGCTGGAAGGCAATAAGATGTTGCCGAGTACTTCCCTTTTGTGCCACTCTGCCTCCCAAGCAGAGTCCACCATCCCCAGCTCCTCCCCACGGAGCTGCCAGCTCGGCCACACCCTGCTGCTTCCTTTCTCTCTTAGGATGGCGTGCTCCTTGGAAACCACTTCCCCACTATTTTCAGGACTCAATTCTCACATTAGCTTCTTCCATTACAGCCAGAAGATAAAGAACACAGAACGTGTCTCTTCAGACTCTGGGAAGGGTAACTCCATTTCTGTAATATTTTGCTCCAGTGATGGGAATGTTGCTTGAACAAGGGCTGGTTGTGACATGAGAGTAACACATTACACGTTCAAAATCTTTGCTCTGAGTTTGTAGGTTCAGTAGAGCTGCGTTCAATATCTTACACAGATATAAACTTCTGAATCTGGACATGAGGTGTTGATGCTCTTTGTGTTCAACCCCGGCTTGCCTTCTTTTTTAAATACAGATTAGCATAGATTCTGCAGTTTGATACAGACAGGTGAAAGCCTCATTTTGTTAACTTGCTATATTATCCCACTTGCATAAAAGAGAATCTTGAAGTCGTGAAAGAACACACAATTTATATGGTATTGTTCAGTCTAGGATTTCTACCAGGCCAAACAATCCCAAACGTAAAAGACTGGAGTAGTAGTAATGATCAGATCCTCTAGATCTAGAATAAAACATTAGATCCCACAGTGATACAACCATCGTGGCACACAGCCAGCTATTCTTTGATATGTATTTCTACTAGTACAGCTAATGAATAGCAATATTCAGTAAATAATATGGACAGAACTTATGGCAGTAGGCTTATGGATAGACTTGTAGGAATGGCAAAATACTCATGACTGAATTAAAACAATGTCTCAAGTGAGAAAATCATTCTTTCCTAATTAAAAATTTTTTAAATGGAGATTTTATGCCAATGAAATTAATGCAGTATTGCACAATACTACATCTATATAATTCTACATGTAAAACCTTGTATTTCAAACACTGCATATGCAAAAGCCCTTGAAAATCTAAGGCAGTGGCAGTTTGATATTTTGTGTGTCAAAATTATACATTTGTGCAGCCTGAGTAACTTTCTTCTGAGTACACAGAATTAAAATGGAAAATAACAAAAGTCACCTACAAGCCCTCTACCAGAACTGCTCTGACACAGTAAGGATCACTTTCTGGGATTTCAGCAATGGTCTGGGTGAAACTGAATGAAGTTTCTCACACATGAGGAGAGGCTGAGAGAGCTGGGACTGGTGAGCCTGGAGAAATCTCAGGGTGGGTCCCATATCCAAAGAAAGAGTGCACACAGGAGAGAAATGGGCACTTTTCAGTGATGCCCAGTAACGGAACCAGAGAACAAATGGGTCCAAACTGGAATACATGAGGTTCCCTTTGAAAACCAAGAAATTTTTTTGGTGTAAGAGTGACTGAGTATTGGCACTGGTTGCCTGGAGAGATTTTGAGATCTCTTTCTATCCTCGAGGACACTCAAAAACCATCTGGACGTGGCCCTGGGCCACTGATTCTGCATGACCCTACTTGCTCAGGGTGGTAGACCAGATGACCTCCAGAGGGCCCTCTCAATCTCAAACATTCTGTGGTTCTGTGAGCACAGTTTGAACATCTATCCAAAGGTTATAAAAGAAAACAGCTTGCACAAACTCATTAAAATATAGGACAAATTACACAGCTGAAAGCAGAAATTGGAAGCTGCAAATGCAGTATTTGGATCACCTTCATCCCAGTGTTCTGAAAGAATGGGCACAGGAGATGAAAGATGCAGCAGAAAGGATTTTAAATAAATATGTAAACTCAAAAGCAGAAAAAAATCCAAGCACAGTGCCTATATTTATTTAAAAGGAGAAAAAGCAATCATGAATATGTCAGGTCTATAATTTGATCAAAAGCTGTCATGCTACTGTGAATAATTATTCTTTCTTGCAAAATTCAAAGACAAAGAAGAAAACAAATGATCATCAAAGAAGATATCACATGGGTTCACCAGAGGTGGATTGTGCCAAACTTACTTGAAATCTTTCTTTGATAGGACAGCTAATTTTTATAGATAAAGGAAATGCAGGAAGTTTATATGGACTTTTTACACTATGCTGTATGGGTATGGACTTTTGATACTGTGCCACATCTATTAAGATAAAAAAGATGGGAAAGGAACCAAGTATTTTGATGGCAGAGATAACAGTGGTCTACACTGAATGGAAAGCTATTGGATCAGAAGGTTACTAATGGAGTTCATAAAGAATGAGTCTTTGGTCAAAGCTTTTGCATTTTTAAAAGTGTTGATATTTGCCATAATTAAACTTATATCAAAAACCTTGCCAATGACATTTTCTGATAAGACCAAGTAGCATCATATATGCAAAAAAGGACTGAAACATAATAGAAAAAGGAAGGACCTTAAGTGGGTATTGAAAATGGCATGCAATTTAACAACAGACAACAGCAAGATCTTACAAAGAGGGACTAATAAAAACAAACCGTCCAATAATGTGGAAGCTGTTGATAAAATCAAGGACACGTATCCTATTGTATAAGAGTCAAACAGTATGAAGACTTGAAAACATTGTTTGTAGGCCTAGCATGCAAGAAACAAAGTATTCACAGAAGCAAAAAGTGAATATAGTTGTATAAGACCCTATAGCAAGAACGCCGCCGAGTACCATGCTGCAAGATGTGGCAAAGAAACATGAACTGAAAAGATGCAGAAACCCCACAAAACCAAACTAAAAATGACAAGCAGAAAAATCTGTTTCGTGAAAGGAAACAGATTCATGAAAGCTAAGATATACTGGTTTATCCAGCCAAAAATAATGCTTAGCCAGAACAAGTTTGCTTTCTATGAAGATAATTAGGAGAGGTAAATTCTCAGCACGGTGAGGCCACACCTTGAGTACTGGGTCAAATTCTGGGCCACTCACTGCCAGGAATACACAGAGTAGGGCAGGGAAGCTGGGGAAGGGTGGAACACAGATCCTGTAAGGAGTGGCTGAGGAAGCTGGGGGTATTTAGCCTGGAGAAAAGGAGGCTCAGAGGTAACCTCACCACTCTCAACAGTGACCTGAAAGGAGGCTGTAGACAGGTGGAGGTCAGCCAGGCAACCAGCGACAGGCCAAGGGGGCTGTCACTCCAGCTGCATCAGGGGATGTGCAGGCTGGACACCAGCAGAAATTCCTTAAGAGAAAGCATGCATGAGCACTACTGCCCAGGCAGGTGGTGGGGACACTATCCCTGGAGGTGTTCCAGAAACAACTGGACCATGGTCCTAGCTGATAAGGAGGTAATCAGTCAAAGGCTGGACTTGATCTCCAACTTGATAAAAACCTCGGAGAGGTTTTTTCCAACCTAAATGTTTCCATGATTCTATAAATTCTAGAGACAGCTAAGAACTATGTAACAGAAAATATTAGCTGATGTGCAAGTAGGTATGAAGTGGCCATGAACAAATTTCCATCAGAAATTAGATGGCAGTTATAAATCATCAGAGTTCTGACACAATCCCTCCACTGGCATAATGATGCAGAAATTTTCCTAGTTTGAACAAGCAGCTTCTTTAATCTATACATTTAAAAAATAAAAATAAAAATAAAACAAGAAGGAGACCACATTATCCATACAATAAAAACAAAAACCTAACACAATATGCCAAAAATTTCCAGAGGATTCCAAGGTACACTGTAACCACAGCATGATGGTCTCCAAGCCTTTGTACAAAAACTCATCTTAAGCAACTTAACGTCGATTTGTTATCTCATGATCTCCCTTAATAAATTCAGGCAGACACTAATAAAGAACACCATTTATTGTTCCTCCATTGTTTAGTACAATCTGTTCTACTCTGCCACAATTTCTAATTTGTCACGCTGCTGGGTAGACAAGCCCAGGCCCAACATATCAGGGGCACCTCTGGGCTTCTTGAGTTCTGTTCCTCCCCACTGTGTTTGTAGTATTTTAATTAGAAGAGCAAACCGCTTGTAAAAAATGCAGGAGCTGAAGTGCTGGGACTATTCAGTCAGTGAATAAAAATTGCTGGCTGCTGCAGGAATTAATTTATAAATTGGATAGAATATGGCAGCATTTAGTGGACAGAGTAACTGCCCATCATTCACTATTGTTCAATCATGATGATCTGCAGCAGCATTTGAACTTGATGGAAAGGACTGCTCTCCCAGAGCAGAAATGCGGTGTTTGTGCTTCCTTGCTTTCAAAGATAAACTAACGTAAAAGACACTTGGATAGTGAGAAAAATGTCTGGTCCTGGGAAGCTCAGAAATATTTATCAGCAGGCCATCATCTGTTTGATGCTGCAAAATTTTTAATGTGGACACCTGTTACTGATGTCTTCAGGGTCAGCTGGACAGAGCTATGACCCCAAAAAAACACACAAAAATTAACCTGGACATACCCATCCTATGAAACACACAAAGTATATCCCGTTTGCTTCCCTCTCCTACTCACCCTTTTGGGTATGAGACACATGAAAGATCATGTCTTTCCTGATTAGGCATTTGTTAGCACACCACAGCTCCTTAAAATATCAACTGATATCTTGCCCAGGAGAGCTTCAAATGCACAGAGAAAGCAGCTGTTCACAGAAACTGAGGGCTAAATGCTAAAGGCCTTCTTGCAACAGTGGTTGCTGAAGAACATGGGAAGTGACCTACTGAGGTGCAGAAAAAATGTAGCTGTGTACCAGAAGTGACAAATAATAATGGGGGAGAGTTTGGGGCCCAAGAAAACAAAAATTTAAAATACAAATATGTTGTAACATTGAATAACCCAATACTTTTTGGCTCCTTGCCAGTTCCCATCTCTGGCTCATGTGTGCGAAGGATGCTCATTATTCTCTGTGGAGCCTCCATTTCAGAACATCATGAACCCTGCTGAGCACTCCCGAAGATAATTTTGGTGTGTATTTCGCAGTACCCATTTTTATGAGAGTCGGCAGCCCACCCAGTTTTGTACTCCAACCAATCAGCCAACCCAAACAGCCTGTATCTGTCCTACTGCTGCTTTTCTGATTTAATGATGAAGCACCATAATATATATATGATAGGTCTGTTACTGCATCACTCCATACACCTCTAAGTGTGTATGGACACACACACACACACACACAGAGGCGCGCGTGCACACTCTTGGTGTAGTAAATTTATCCAAGAGCCTTTTTTAGTGATGGAAGTCCATTCCTGAAACACAAGGAAAATAGTGAAGAGCACATGCAAGGGGATCTTTTACTCTACGCAGCAGAACTTTTTCAATCAAAATGGTAGTCGCTGCACGAACTGAAGAACTGTGAAACTGTAACACATTACTGAAGATAGAAATACAGAGGACAGGCATTATACCTGTGAAATAAATTCTCAGCATAGATTTATTGTATGAAAGGGAGCAATTTAACAACGTAACAACAGCATAAACAATACATCTTATTGCTAGGATCCAAGGTTGATTGTGGGTGAACAGCAGACTTTGTGGTATGGACTAAAGACATACTACTTAGACAGCTACAAAAACAAAAAAAATTTGCTTATGTGAGGAGTGTTTTGCATCCTGGTTGAAGGAGAAGCCTTATTGCTATTAAAATACTTAATAATTTTAAAGCCAGGATTTCTCTATAATCACTTTGTACACCTGCAACACCAGGTGTGCCCTCCATTAAGACACAATTACACTTTACTTGCTGCAAACAGACTCGATTTGTTACCAAACCGCAACAGCCGGTATATTTAGCCACTGCTATTTAAATAAGGCCAAGACGATATCGTAGCTCTAACAAGACGCGACACAACTAGACACGGTTCATGCAAATCCCCTAACAACACAGATAAAGCAGTTTCAGCGCTGGCTGCACAGTTGCGGGCGTGCTGAAAGACATCTTTTTTACGCGAGCGACGCCGATCCACGAGCAGGATTTTTTAGCCACTGCTCCCTGTGCCCTGCGACCGGGCGGCTCTCGGGGGACCCGCCGCCGCGGGC
>VWZN01013794.1:301389-318493 GCA_013396955.1 Regulus satrapa
CTCCCCGGGTCCGATACCGGCTCCCCGCAGCCCTTGGCGCGTTTAGCCGCGGGGCCGTGCGGACGCGTCCTGCCCGGGGCCGAGCCGGGCTCTCCGCTCACCGTCCCGAGTGGGTCCCTGCGCCCGGGCTGAGGTCAGGGCGGGGAAAACCTGCTGGGGGCCAGGTTCTGGCAGGAGAGCCAGCCCCGGGCTGGGGCTGTCGCCTCCGTCCGACTCCGCGGACCTGCGGGAGAGTTTGTCACCGGCGGCTGTGCTTCGGCGAGGTACCTGCCTTGGCCGAGGTCCTGCGGGCAGGAGCCCCGCCGGGGCGCTGGAAAGCGTTCGCTTCTGGCCTTTCCAGCTGCGGGTTGGAACTGACCTACTTCAGTCCTTTCCTTACCTTTCCTCCCCCGTTTCTTGACTGCTGCCAATTTAATGAGCTCCAAGGCAAATTCTTGGTTCAGAACAAGAGCACCCCGTGTTGAAGGGAATTGCTGGTATTTGTGTTAGCCTGCACTGTGGTGTACTAACTTAGCGCTTTTATTCATACATCTGTTAGATTAGTAGATCCTATCTGACTAAAGACGAGAACAGGAGTCGTTTCTTCATTGAAAATGTGTCGTGTAAATTATGATGTATTGGATGGAAACACAGCTAATTGTAGGGTTAAACGGGAAGCGGCAAAAGTGCTTCCTGTAAGGATTGGGGTAGTGGGTGTTCTAAAGAAAAAGCAATACGCATTCATCAAGCAGAAATATCAACCCAGTTCTCAGGGCTTGCCTCTCAAGTATGTCAACTTGTTATTGACTCCAGCATCAATTTCGTTATCTGAGCTATCAAGGCTAATCAGAACTTGCTGGAAAATGAAAAGTGATTTAATGCATCTTTCTGTTTCATTTAAAACATTCCATATTCTGATATGTTTGACAGAACTGATTTTGTTCAGATTTTGAAAAACATGCAATAACGCAGGTTATCTCTGCTTAACCATCTGCGTTCTATGCTCCCGTTGTCGGTGTGGCTCACCCCTGATCTTTTAAGAGTTAAACAGCTGTGCAAATAAGTGTTAGGGGGTGCTCAAGAGCTGGGCTGCTAAAATTTGATACGCTACTAAGATTCGGAAAGTTGGATAGATTTTTCAGTACTAAACAGCGATTCCAGGACTTTCAGATCTTAGGTGGTGTGACTAAATTGGTTTTGCGTGTATGTCGTGGGGAAGGTGGGGACAAAGGGATTCTGCTGAACAATGTAAGCAAAAGAGAAAAAGGGATGCCAAGGAATATCAGAATAGAAAGTGGGATGGTGTCATGGCAAATCTAAATTTCAGCGAGTTTTTTTCAAAGAGTACTAGGGCAGAAAGAGAGAAGATGAGTGGTATTTAAGAGGGGATGAAGAGTATTTTGTGTGTGATGTAGTATGTGAAATTTAAAAAAAAGGGGGGGGGAACAGGTGAAACAAGATTAGAGATTAACGATCCTGCTGACAGCATTATGACAGCTTTTGACATTTCAGTTAAGGAGTTCCTAGGCAGGGTATGAGAAGGCTGAAGACTGACAGAAGAAGGTTTAATATTCCTCTCTTGTTGTTGCTGCAGAACTCAGTGCCAGCAATGTATAGGCATTTCTAATAAAGCTATTGCTCACATAAAAACTTAACAACTCCTGTGTTTGAATTTCAGCCTCGTGATCTGTAGAATCTATTTCCTACATTGAAGTTATTTAACTGTGAATTCAGTAAGGCAGTTTTCTGACAGCTGGTTGGTAATACATCTCAGTAAAAATGTTATTGTCTGTGAAGGCTTCAGGTGGAACTTGAGATCCCATTTTAAAATGTATATGAAGGCCTGGAACTGTTAGAACTAAGGAACTATAGCACTTCAAAAAAAAATTTCTCTATAATTTGAAGATTATCTTACTGTACTGATCAATCCATATATTGGTTTCAGTCTTCACTTACAGCTGTACTCCTGCCCTTCCTCTCTCATGCACTGCACGAGATTATATTTATATATACACAATAGATGTATGATGCCAATGAATGTCCCTTTACTAATTTTCTGCCTGAAAATGTTATGCTGGCTTCAAGTATGTGTTTTGCCTTTAAAAGGAAAAAGCATAAGTTCAGAGTTATGAGTTTGACATTTATTATTTCTTGCTGAAGAAACAGTCCTTATATGTGAATTATAGAACTTATTTAATGTGGGCAGAATGTATAGCTTAGGCTTGAAATTGGATTTGACAACAACAATGAGAAAAATGTATTTTAATGTCAGAAATGCAGTTCAAATGGAAAAAACATCGCAGGAACAGAGTAAACAAAATCAATATGACTTTTCCAATCAAACTTCATTGCTTTCAAGGATTGAAAAAAAAAAAATTAGGCCTGCAGGGTTTAATGTCCCTTTAACCCTCGAATGTGTCAAGTCTCATTAGAGTTACTCAGCTCTGTCTCTGCATGTGATCTTAGAAGGTTGTTTATTCATCTCTTGTCCTGACCCTGAATTATCCCTAACTTTCCTGTTTTACTTCTGTAAGTCAGTGAACAACCTAAGATTTTGAAATCAATGTTTTGCTTTTGCAGTTTAATTAGCATGTTTTCTAAAACTAGTGGCTCGGAAACCACAGTTTTCCCTTGTACTTTAAAAACTACATGTATTATCTTCCGGGATGTCATGACTCATTCCTTTTTTTGTTTCTTTTGAGGATTGTGGCACCTGAGAAAATCAGACCCTCTCCATGCTTAGAAAATAAATGAACATTTGCAGGAAATAAATTAATGATCTCACAATACTTTTTTGAGGTGTTTACTTAGTGAAACTTTCTTTTTGTAACTGAAAACAAAGTAATTGACCTGAAAAGTCTCGTAATGAGTTTTTTAAATTTAGGCTGCTGGAGAACAGGAGTTTTAAAATACTTCATCTGTTTCTCTCTGTGGTTATTGAGCGCCAGTGCAATAATCCCTCAGCATATCCCAAACAGCAGTAATTCTCTTTCTCCCAGTGTGTTCTTTAAAAGCCAGACTGGCTTTCTTGTTTTGAGATTGCGAGTCATAGTGTTTTGTGCCAGAAATCATCTCAGGAACAGCAAATTGGCTGTTGGAGCAAGCTCTTCCTTCATGTGAGGAAAAACCAGCACATGGATGTCTTGGTAGATACCCTCCAGGCATGGCATTATTTTCATATGTAGCCTACAGATGTGATTTGCAGTATCTGAGGACACAGTGTGCATATGTAAACACGGTGCCACAAGACAGCCAGTGCATGTTTGCTCCAGGCCAGCTGCTGCGTGGTAACCAGTTTGAAGCCCTCTTCTTTTCCTAGGGTCTGTGAAATAGGTTTGTGAATTAATGTGTGAAATATGTGTAACCTTATAGGTGAAAAGGAATAGGCTGCCAGATATATCGTGTGGCCAGATAAGAGTGTTCGTATGACCAGCTTCTATAAAGTAAAGTAAAGCTGGTTTGTTAGATTCACTCCTTTGCTTGCCCCACAGTAATTTGATTGTGCACCATTATCTTAATCTGAGCTGCTGTCAAAATCTGATGCCACACTGATTTGTTGTTTTGCTTTCTTCCTACTGTTGGTTCAGAAGGGAAAGTTGCTTTAGGCTGGGTTGCAGGATCCTGCCCAGGGTACCTTTTGGATGACTTGAGATAGTCCCACAGGGCATCCTGAATACCAGGAAAGCGAAACTGTTCATGTGAAGCACTGTAAGGAAAGGAATATCAAGTTATGTCAGCTTGCCAGTGTCTAGAACCATTTGTCCCCTTTTCATGGACAGATGCAAGTCAACATGATTTGTTCCTGTTCTTTTGTTTTTCCTGAATATGGAAGTTGTTGACATGATCTCAAAGGTATGGGCAAAAAAAATTACCTGGTAAAAACATTCTTTAGCAACAGTAGGGTTTATTGCAGGAGGAGTAGTGCTATTCAATTCTTTTGCCTTGGTTCACCTTAATTTATCATTGTTTCTCCTTGTTCCTATGTAGGGCAGGGAAGAGAACAAGAGGTAAAAAATTGAGAAGGCTTTAAAGCTGCGTAATAATAATGCTTAAGATTGCAATATCTTATTGGCTTTTCTGTTTATTATCATTATAGTGTGTAGGAGAAGACACACAAGTGTTTTTAAGTGAGGTCCCCAGTTTTCAAATTCCATCATCTGAAGAACAGAAATGGGCAGCACTTCAGGGTCAAAGGATTGAGAGTAGAAGTTGCTTCAGGACATTCTCATCCTCCTCTGAAATAAATCAGAGGAAGACCAGGAGCACTTCCTGGTCGAGCAGTAGCAAGTGTTGGTCTTGGAGGAGATCAGCAGGATGAGAACGGGTGGCGCATTTTCCTCACCATGCTGAAGGACATAATTCACCAGAGAGATAAATGTCTGTTTTCTGTGCTGCCCCCTTAAGTCAGAAAAAGAGCACATGTATTGATCTGCATAGGTTGCACTAATGGCAATTTGTTGTTAGGAAAATAATACCCTTTGAAATCTATTTTTTCTAAGGGGGTTAGGTGTTGGTATTTTTAAACATCTTTTTTCTTTTTTTTCTTCTTTTTTCCTTTCGGCACTGAGCACGGTATTGGCTGTTCCTGCTTGAGCAGCAGATTTCCTGTTGGTGATGGCAGCATTGCCAGTCACTTTATTTATGGATTTCTTCCTTTGCATAGTCAAACAGGTTGGAGGATTTATCTTTGACAGTTTCTCTGGCTCCTAAACATCTAATCTGCTTATGCAAATACAATTTTACGTTTCTATCCTTAGATTGGCGTTTATTACTGAAATTCTTGGATGCAGGGATTCTCTTTGAGAAATGGGTTAAGGTTTGAGGCAGGAGTGGGAAAATCATTCTCTAATTTCCTGAGTGAGACAGGCTACAGAATCCAATGTCCAGCCCAAGGTTTCCTCTGAAAATTCTATGTGTGTCAGAAACTGTGTAGAAGCTGCCTGTAAGTGCTTATGGCTCCCCTCAACACTAGGTGAGATGTTTCTGTAGTTAGTAGTCCTTTAGGTTTCATAACAATCTTAGAGCCTTGTTTCTAGTTTGAGCTTGTCAAACCTCAGTGGTCAGCTATGGGATCTCATCAGGGGCTAGGTGGTGTTTTTGGTTTTGGTTCTGGTTTTGTTTTTTGTGATTCAGGAGCCATCTGTTATCAAAAATCTTTTACATGTGCGTAAGTATATATTCTATTACGATCTTACTTTTTAATTTCTTGGTTAAATTAATCAGGATGCACTTCCTTGGGATTTGAAGCATAATTTTCAGACCTTGGATGATTCTGTAGTTATTTCTGAGATTGCCAGAAGGTGACATTGCATTTCACTAACAGTCTGGCAGGTGCTATGTACAGAAATATTTTCAACTCCCTTCATCTTTGATACTTAACAGATTATTTACTGCTTAGCTTCAGACCTTCATGGAGCTCTCATTAAATAACTATGTGAAATGATTTCCAAATTCTCCTCAATTTTTACTCTCCTAAGCATAACCAACCATCTCTGTCCTTTGGTGAATAGTTAGTTCCGAATGGCACCAGGAAAAAGCCCACTGTGCAAGCAACTAACTACCCCATGAATTTGCTCTGTAACATTTCCTTGGTTATATTTATTGTTTTCCACCTTGTTTATGCTTGCTGTTTAACAAAAAGTTATTCTCATATGACTTCCAGTCATTCCTTACACCTTTATATATAACAGTACCTCCTACTTAGTTTTCTTTCTATTCTGGATAGGAAATTGTCCCTTTTACAGCTCTGCTATGTAGAACCTTGTTTTTCATCCGGCAGTGAATTGAATTAGCTTATAAGCAACTGAACTTGAATTCTTGATTTCTGATGTAAGTCTACTATACTTTTACCCTTGTATTTTTTTTCTCTCTAAGTAGTTCATTGCTTGTATCCTTCAGAAACGTGAAGATATTTTGTTGAGGAAAACTACTGGTATGCATTCCCTCCTTGGAGTGTTTCCTCTCCCATCACATTTGTGTTTGAAAGGGCTCTTCATCACATTCCTTTCTGATGGAGTGGCTGACTGCAGATCTGCATTGATACTGAGACTGTAATGTGGCTGTTAATACATTGACCCGCATCTACTCTAGATGTAATGTGCAATCAGTTTAAAGCACACAGTGGTGTCTTTATTATCCCACACAATTTGCTGTTCTCTTCTGTCTGTCTCAATGCTTTTTAACATTGAAGTAATTTGAAAAATTCTAGTAGCCGTCAGAAATCACACTGAATTGCACTTATTATCAGAACTGAATTTTTCTGCTCTGTTCATTATCCAGGTTTCCGCCACTGGCTTATAAACAATTGCTCTGTTTGCTTTGCTTTTCTTTACATTTTCATAGTTTAGTTTTAATAAAGCCATGGGGTTTTTTGATAGTTTATATTCAAGTAATGGTGTCATGTCTTAACTTCTGAGTGTGCTCCCTAATAAATACTGGATAAAAGCCCTACAGAGTAATCTAGTTTGGTGGTATCCAAAATGTTAGGCACTCCCACTATAGAGAGAGAAACTTCCAAGGTTTATGGACTTAAGTTCGTGCGTGGAAAAATAATCCACAGGATATTGCTTGCCTAGCCAGTGTTTAATCTCCTGTATCTTTTTCAATCTGTTTTTCTCACTTGGGCATCAGGAAGGGGTCCAAAGCAGCCTGTCTCTCTCCTGTTTCCAGGGAGCATTAATAACTTAGTAAACATTAATGAACATGGCCCAGGTCTACTACTGCGTCATGCTCTGTAACAAACTGGGCATCCCTTCTTACACAGGTCCCTTTATTGCTGCCACTTCATATTCCAATTGAATAAGCAGTTGAAAGTGAGTTGAAGACTCACTTGTCTGAAAGTGAGTGTACAGCTCTCTTCTGCTGTTCAGGATCAGCAGTTACCAACCCCAAGAGTTGATTTTGGTTTTTTTCCTAGCAAATTGTTGATTCATTTCTGGAAGCCTGCCTTTCAATGGGATGCAGAAGGTGGGATAGTCTTGGCAGTAAGAGGTAGCTGGGTCACTGTTGTCAGTGGCTATAGGGAGCTGTATCTTGGGAAAGAAATTCTGGATTCCCTCTTGCAAGATTTCTTTAGAAATTGTCTCTGCCATCAGAGACTCTGCCATCAGAGGTTTATCTCTTCGCTAATGTAGTGGCAGCAGGGGCAGCCATTCTAAGTGTAGGTAGAAGCAGTCTGGGTACCATTTAGAGATTCATGTCCTACAAAAACATGGTTTTACTGTTTCTGCCTCTCTGCTTAGACCAGTGGCTTGCTGTTTAGGAAATAGCTGCCATTGAGAGCATTTGCCTTCCCCCCTCCACCCCATCTAGATATTCTTCAAACCAACAAATCCCCACAAAACAAACCTAAACTTTGAAACTTTATTCTTGCATTTCTAGGCTAGAGATTAGGATATAGTGCGTATCGGTAATGGTGATAATGGTGATAAAACACAACCAAACACCAAACCTACATTTCAAAGGGAGTAATAAATCAATGGCCTCCCCTATCTATTTCCATGTGAAACATTAACTAGTGTGTTTTCTTGAGGGCATCATTTAGCACGTGCATGACTTACTGAAAGTATACCAAAATATTGATCAAAACAAAGGTAGCAAATACAGAGGTAATACATAAACAGCACAGGAAACTTCTTTATTTTATAAATTTGCACATTTCAAAAATCACTCAAAGCACTTAGAAATCTGAAAGTATTCCAGCATGTGGAAATGAATTGGTCATAAATAATCCCTTGAAATATTCAAGTGTTTCAGACCTACTTTTTTAAAAAAAGCAACCACAAAACAAACAAACAAAAAACCCTGAAACCACTCAAACAACAGGATCAAAACTCCACAGTCTCAAAGTTCCTCATGAACTCCTTTTCCTGAGTCCTGTACACTCTCTCCAGTGTTTGTCATCTTGTTGTGCCAAGTGGGTCATAATTCATAATGGGGGTGACTGTTCCTAGGTCAGACATGGTGGGAAGAGTAGTTTTGTAGGAGGCGCAGGAATCGTGTTTTACAATAGGAAGTTACTGCCTTGCTACAAAATTACTGCATTAACTTCATCCCAGCAGACTAACTGAACTGAACCTGCCAGTTTTGCAACTGGTGCAGTAATTCATCTCAGTATTGTTAGAGGACGAGAGGAAGGGAAAAAGGAAAATGAGGTTACACATTTCTCAAGGTGGTGGAGGAAGGGACTGAACTACCCTGGTCACTATTCTGGCTGTTCCATTGTCTTCGTGGCTTATTGTACGTCTGGCACTTGACACACTTGCAACATTTTTAAATTATGTTAGAGTTAAAACTGTAAAACCAGGCAAATCCACTCTGCTTTGCTTGTAGCATCTGAGGGAGTGCTAAACTGTTTGTTTATGGAAAGAATTTTAAAACTTCCCTACCACTCCTTGGTGTGCCTATTAAAACAAAGAAAGGCAACTAGTAAAGAAGTGATGTTAGGGAAGGGAGACAAGTTAAATGTTACAAAATTTTTAATACTATTCCATTGCAGGTGAAGTTGTTCTGTGGGCAGTGGTGACTAAAGTCTTTGTTTTCTATCCTTCCTAGAAATTAAGAAGCCACCAGTGGCCCCCAAACCAAAATTTGTCCTGGGACACAAGGCAGCGCCTCCACCTGTTGCACCAAAGCCTGATATTGTACTTTCTGGTGGGATACAAGCAGCAAGGAAAACCAAGCCAGCAATCGCACCAAAACCAAAGGTTCTCAAGAGCTCCTCCATCCCAGAAGCTAAACCTCCATCGTCTACACGAAAAAGCACAAAAAGCTTTGAAGAGCACAGGGAAGATTCTTCTCAAATTCTAGACCATTTGAACTATAAAAACGAAACCTCAGAGGAGAGTACTGGAAACACAGCGTATATTCTGCCTGTGTCACCTTGCAGATTTGAATGCCTTCGTAAACTTGGAAATGGAGAGAACACCTGTAAAACTCAGATCATTCTTGAGCACTTTGACACCTTGGAGAACATCAAGCTTGGTGAAAGAAATGCTCTGTCTCTGGGGGATAATCACAATGAAAAATTGGCAAGTAGAAGTCAGGTAGTTTTGAAAGCCAGCATTTTGGAAGAGAAACTTAAGGATGTTCTAACTCACGGTGTGTTTCCTAACAGCAGTCCTGTGAGACACAGATATGCAGACAAATTTGACAAAGGGGATGGCAGCAGTTCCAAGAATGATGTTAAAATAGAGTTTATGGAAATTGTACAATCTTCGTCAACTTTTGAGGTAGCTAAAGGGACCCAACAAAATGCTGATGTTAAGATTATTGCTGATGAGTTTCAGATGTCTGAAACTTGTCCTATTTTGACTGAAAATAATCACAGCTGTTCTTCCCCATTGGACAAGGAAACTCTAGAGAATGAAAATCTAAGTAGCAATAGGATGTTTTCAGGTAAAGTAGGGATGAAAGCAGATGCTGATAAAACCTCCCCTGAAACATCTTCAGTCTTGAGCTCCAAAGTGCTTCTTCCTATCCCTAAGCCAAGAAAGCCACGTGCTGCATGTCTAGTCCGTCAGGATGGCATAGATAGCACAGGAGAAGGAACAAAGGAACTGTCTAATTCAGAGAAAGATTCTTACAGTGTTGTGGACCAAACTTTAAAAAAGCCAGCAAGAATTAATGTCCTTGGTCAAAGTGTTTGTTATAACAATAATGCAGAAGTGTTTCATCCTGAAAAATGTGAGGTAACTCAAAGCAATGCAGAAAAAATGCCTCAGGTAAAGGAACCTGCTGTGAAAGCATCAGCTTCACCAAGTCTTTTGCCTCAGTTTTCTCACAGAAGCCCTGATTTTGTGAGACATGCTGAATCTTCTTTAAATGCAGACCATAACTCCATTGATGAGATAACAGATGACACCAGTGTGCCAGATGCTGTGGACAAAAGGACTGACTTTGTCAGGTGTGGTACTCTGTCCATGAGTTTGCCAAAGCAGCTCAAATTGGCAAGTAGTCAGCACTCATCTGCTTCCAACAGCCTCCATGTTTCCCCACAAAACTTGGAAAATAAAGAAGTTAAAACAAAGGATGAGAGTTCCCCCAAAGTTATTCCTAAGAAACCACAGAGGCATGGCCTTCCAGCTGCTGGCCTGCTGAAAAAAGCTGCATCAGCAGAGCTTGTGGACAAAAGTTCTTACACCTCCAGTGAGGACAAATCGAGCAGCCTTCTGGAAGGATCTCACTTTGCCCATCCAGGAGCCAAGGAGCAGGATGCACTTTCGTCCTGTGACATACCCAAACGTTCTTCTGAAAAACCCGTCTGGAAGTTACCTCATCCTATTCTTCCGTTTTCAGGAAATTCTGAATCATTAAAAACTGCTACCAGCTTTAGCCACCTGACTGTTGTGACGAAGCCTAGGGCCAAGTCTCTCTCTGCTGTGGACATGGATAGGACAGACAAGCCCTGCAAAGACCATCACAAGAAAAACAGCTTGAAAAAGCTCCTGAACATGAAACTGTCGGTTTGCTTAAGGAAAACTGACTTCCAGAAATTTCTGTCTAAAGGCAGCCAGTCAGTGGAGAGTGCCATTGCCAACCTTTCCAATGGGGATGGGTATGGAAATAACAACAGGAATATAGGGTCTGTAGGCAGTGAAAGGAAAGCTAAATCTGCCAAGGCGCATTCTGTAGAAATAAGTAGTCCGGCATTACAGAAGAAGAGGCAGAGAAACAGAAGTCAGCCTGAGATGCGAAATAACCAAAGGCTGGAGTCTTTTGAAAGACATGGACTTTTGGGAGAGAATTTGTCCCAAATGCCTTTGAGTTCTGTAACCAGCACTTGCGATCCAGAATACGAGAATGTGCGTCACTATGAGGAAATACCCGAGTATGAGAACTTGCCTTTTGCTATGGGTGCTAGGAGGAATCTCTGCTCTGAGTGGCAAAACTCCAGCAGCGTGGAAGACCAGAGCATTGACTTCTATGAAGTTGAGGAGCCTTGTGAAGCTACAAGCAGGCGTTGGAGACTTGACAGGTAAAATAAAGAGAAAAGGGGAGTTAAACAGCTGCACTGTAAAACTCTGTTGGTTGTAAATATGTTTAAGTGATGGCTTGAGAGGCCATACCTCTTTTGTTAAACGTCAGCAGGACCGTTGTTCCTGTATATCTTTCTATAGGTTTTATTGTTCTGTAAACTGCTAGCACTTGGCAATGAGTGAAGAAGAAAAGCAAGCTAGTTATTCCTCATATATTCCTCAAAATTTGGGAAACTTTTCCAGGTTTAATCAAAGCAATTCAGATGCAGTCATGCATTTGTACCCAGGAGTACTTCAATGGGGAGGAATTAACCTTACCAGTCTCACGATGAACTGGAATAACTATCCAAAGAGTGCATAGTTGCTAGGTTTGTAGGGGGAATGAATATATTTTTAGATCAGTTGATAGAGCTGGGAAAAGCAGACAAGCTTTTAGTTATGCAACATCAGGTCTGGAAAGCTTTTTTGGGTATAACAGAAGCTACTACCTCTCTGCAAATACAGTGACTCTTCTGTGTCTGCCTGTGCTTCCAGGAAAGGTGGTAGTGGTGCACAACTTCTGTGCAACTCATGGAATATTTGTGTGATGGGGTTATGTAACGCTGCAGGGAGCTGCTGTGTTCCCCTAGCTCAGGAGGTGGTGGAGACAGATAATAGCAGCAGATTAAAAAATGAATTGGAAAAAGGGTTCATAGATATGAGGAAATAGCCTCAATTTGCCCTGGGGAGGTTTAGATTTGATATCAGGAAAAATTTCTTCACTGAAAGGATGGACAGTCAAGGCATTGGAATAGGCTATTGAGGGAAGTGGTGAGATCCCTGTCCCTGGAAGCATTCAAGAAATGTCTGCCTGGGGCACTGGGGGACAAGGTTTAGTGATAAACATGGCAATGCTGGTTTAACAGTTGGACTGAATGATCTTTGAGGTCTTTTCCCACCTTAATGATTCTGTGATTCTATGTCTAAAACGGTTGCTGAATGGAATAAGCAGCAATAGATCTTCTAATATTTGTACTGCTGTGATGGATGCTGAGAAGAGAAATGGGCCACAGAGAGTGGCCAGGCTCATGAGCTCTCCCTCAACAGCACCACTTAAGTTTGTCTGTCAGTGTGGTAACAGGTAAAGCATTGCTTTGTCCCCATATGGTATAATCCAATTCCTTAACTTCAGCTAATCAGTTTGTCTTATGGATCCCAAAGATTTATCTCAAATTAGCAATAAAGATTTGAATGAAATATGCAGCCATTCTATTGCAAAGTCCCCAGCAAATTTCTTCACACTATTGAGAACATATGCATAACGACAAGAATAAATTAATTCACTTCAAGACAGTCATAATTAACTTCCTTTTTCACTGATAGCTACTAAGCTTTGTTTCATTTTGGATATGTATATAGCAAACACATGCTTCAAAGAATGTGTTCTCTGATATAGGAAGAGGCAAACATCCTCGTTAGTATTATCAACATGGGTCTGCTTGTCAGAAAGCATGAAACCTTGTGATGGAAAGTAGGATTTCTAGTTATGGGTTAGGTGCTGGAACATTTACTCAAGTTTTTGTTGAATATATTTATAATTTACAGTGGGGTGTTTCTTAGTTTTTCCTTGGTACATTTTAAAGTTCTTGACAGAGTGTACGCTTTTTGTTTAAGTCTTATCTTTGAGCACCTTTCAGGGATTTTGACCTGAATATACTCTCTTGGTACTCCCTCAGTTTGGTGTACCTAAGAAGCATGAGACCAAATTTGAATTTGTATGCATTTCATGTGTTCATGTGACTCGCTTTGATTTGTTGTTTTGTTCTGAATACAGGTGAATATCTGTCTGTTTTAGGAAGAGGATAGTTTTGCTGTATGAAGTATGGTGGATGTGAGATTGCAGTTGCTTCTGAAGTGAAATTCTGTAGTTTTCTTATCTGGCTAATGTGTGAGATTTGTTATTCCCTTTCCACACAAACCTTCCCCAGTACCAATGGTGATACAAGGGTTTAAGTGGTCTCTGGCACATCTGCACCTGAAGCTGCTCCCTAAGTTGGATGTCCTTGGTACAGCTGGGTTTGTGTTGCTTTTCTTTAAAAATAACATGCAGAAAACCAGAACTAGAGCCATTTATGTGGTTTTTTTTTTTTT
This sequence comes from Regulus satrapa, assembly GCA_013396955.1. Classification (NCBI taxonomy): domain Eukaryota; kingdom Metazoa; phylum Chordata; class Aves; order Passeriformes; family Regulidae; genus Regulus; species Regulus satrapa. Next base: position 314,475 of record VWZN01013794.1, read on the forward strand.
TTTTAATCAAATTAAATAGTTGGAAACTACCTTATGAAACGAGCAATGCATGTAGTTCCTTCAATCGATTTCACAGAATAAAGAAATCCCTGGGGGAAAAGAAGGGGACACAAGAGTACAGTAGTCTCTTGACCTGGCTCAGTGCTGCTGGGAGAGCAGAGGTGGATATTCCTTCTACCTCTGCCTTGGGAGGTGTAAGGGTCCTTGCCCAGACAGGCCAGGCAGGCAGCTTCTTCAGTTTTTCCCATCCAGTGTTATCTCAAATCCTTTGAAGCTTCCTTATCAATATTGTCTTACCCTTTCTGCATAGTTCTGTAAGAGCTTTTTATCATCTCCTGGGCCGAGCTGTATTATAAAACCAGTCAGAGAAACAGTGCTGCTGTTGTTATTGAAATAATTGCCTCTCGCGTTTTCCCCAGCCTGTCAGAACACGCACTCAGCTCTGTCTCATAGATCACGGCACACACATTCCTGTAATGCACTGCTAATGGGGATCTCAAAGCCAATTTCGTTATGATTAAAGCAAATGTACAAATGAGATTGTTCTTCTGAGAAATTCAGACCAATTCCCCACACTTCTAGTCGTAATAGCATATTCAATATATTAAGTCTGAATGCCAGTCTTGTCATTACCAGAAGAGTTCAGCGGTGTCTTTAGCTCATTCTACATTTCTTTCTGGAGGAAGAAATAAAATGTTGATAATGTACTCAGTGCTTTGGTGGTTACAGAGAAATTTTCTCACCGTCCCATCTGGTGAAACCAGTATGCTTTTATGGGGGAATGGTAATGGCTTTCGACACTTATATCTGAACTTCATATGTTGCATTTAATTCAGCCATATTTTGTTTGCTTGAGCCTTCCCACAGGGAATTAAATGCAATTGGCAGGCTTGGGTAATTAATGGTAGGTATCAGTTGTCAGGACTTCATTTCTGAGATATTTGATGTCAACCTCCTTTCTGCTGAAAGGAAAAGGCTTGGCTTTGGAAGGAAGAGAGTCAGGGTCCTGCTCCAGTGTATGAATCACTGAGGTGGAACAGATACTGCTGATGGGAGTCAGAATGGATTTGGTTTTTGTTAAGTCGTTCAGGGGAATATTCTCAATAAAGTAAATGAAGTCAGTAGCTTGGGAGCACATAGTCTATGTTTTGTTTCCACTATAAAAAAGAGAAATCTTTTGAAATGGTGTTTAAAGATTGTTTATTTTGGTCTAGCCTACCTGTTTGACTGCCAGTTTAAAATTAATAATTTAGATGAGTGTATTTTCTGTAAACTAAGTGAGTGAAGACTAGATGCTGTGAGATAGCAAATGTGCTGTTAAGTGTAAAAGAAGTTTTAAATATCATTATCTAGTCAGATAACATCAGGAAATGCAGCTCTCTGGGTTTTCTGGGGTTTGGAGGGGGTTTTTGTATGTTTGGGGCTTTGGTTTGTTTGGTTGGTTTGGGTTTTGTTTTGTTCGGGGTTTTATTGGTTTTTTGTTGTTGTTGTTGGAGTTTTTTTAAAATCTTTTGGAGGTTTGGGGCTTTTTTTTTAAGGAAACAAGGGTTCAGGCCTGAAAAGTGAGATGAAAAGTCAGTTATTTTTAGTGTTGTCAAAAATCAGTAGTTGTAATGGTTGTTTCAAAGGAACACCATTTCTTTGAAAATTCCAAATGAAATAAAAATATTTGTGCAATAGTTATCATATTTTTAGTGTCAAACCTTTATTCTGAGGAGAACAGCAAAATTTTCCTTAGATTTAAGAGTAACATTGAGTGTACATTTGTCTAGTGAACTAAAGATGCAAAGGAGCAATGAATGTGCCTTGGAACATCTGTCATGCTGCAGAAAATAGAAATTTAAACTCCTTGGATCTTGTGGCCTTCCTTTTGGTATTACATTTTTCTAGGCAGTTGTATTTTAGGTTGAGTGAGTTTACTTCAGCCTTCTGGGAATAGCATACTGTGTTTACTGGCTACTTCTGACAGTGTTCCTTGAAGATGTTGCAAAAGTCCATGACTGCTAATTTATTAATGACTGTGTCATTGTGTTTCCAGCCAGGATTTTGCTTTGGAAAGGCCTGGGGAGGGGGGAGTACCATGTGACAACAAGCCATTATGATTTCAGTGTTGGTTTAATAAAATATTGCTTTGTATTTTGCCCACACCTGCTGACTTAGAATACTCCATTGGTTTTCCAGAAACGAGCATGTCAATGCAAAATATAAGTTTAGTTTTCTGTACTAAATTCTGCTCTGGGGACTGAGTCCCCAGAGGTCAATTAAGTGTCCATGAAAACCTTCGTGGAATATTGAATTTCGTATTGAAATCTGTGTGGTTAATCGCATTGATGCGTATTCCTCTTTGATGTTGTGGTGGGGGTTTTTTGTGTGGTTTTGTGGGGTTTTTTAGTGTGTTTTTGTTTTTGTTTTTTTTTTTTTTTTGAAATTCCCATTCAGAAACACTAAATTAATAAAAGACTGCAAGATCTAAATAGCATTTAGAATACTGCAAGTTGAAACACTTATGCTGAGATTTGAGTGCACAAAATACATTTCAGGTATTGGACGTGTTATACCCAGGTCTTCTTTTATTGCTTTTTTTTGAAGGATAAGTAGGGACCAAGTATGTATATTGTTTGTTTGTTTGTTTTTAATTTAATCTGTTTCTCAAAGATTATTTTCTGCTCTGAAGAAGGTCGGTTCCTCCTTCTGCATCAGCTCTGCAGTTTTGCCTCGCCTCCCGACCTCCCCTGTGTGTCTAGCTGTCTCTCGCCACCCTTAGTTGTACATAAAATCCTCTCTCTGCAATTGCCCATCAGGCTTTAATGAAATAGCTTTGATAACAAGCTATTTAGGTTTCCTATCAGGCTTCATTATCCTCGGCCATGTGTTATCACGCCTTTCTTTTCGTGCTGTGCTTCCTCGGGCCCGCCTTTCTTTGTCCCTCCCTCCTTCCTCTTCTCTCGCGGCCGTGGTGAGCCGGGCGGGCTGTGCCCGCTCCGAGGGTTTGTCACCCCGGGCTGAGTCAGAGCATCGCTCCCGTCTGCGCTCCCCAGCCCCGCCAGGCTGGCTGCAGAGGGACGGGCATGGACAGAGCAATCCTTGCCCAGCAGATAGAAAGAATGAGCCATTTTGCTGGCTTGTCACGTTTTGCTCTTGCAGACCACGAAGAAACGAATCCTGTAATTTTTAGGCCTGTCTAATAGAGTCAAATCAGGGAGGTGTGGAAATGCTGGGGAGAAGTGGTGGCAGTGCGGTGGCTTGGGAATGCTGGTGTTTGACAAAAGGACTTGGGGGAGAATGCAGGCACTGGGAACCTTGGGTCTGGAATTCCTCTATTTTGTAGTGTTGAATTAATTATTTTGTAGCACTAGGGTAGCATGTCAAACTACATGGAAGACTCACAGGTTTTGTTTTTATTTTTTTTAATTCAGGACAGGATATGGAGTGTTTTGGGCTTTCTTTTCAAGAAACTTTATGCCAATCCGTGTCTCCATGGTCTGCTTTTCAGTAAGACAAAAGTTTTCCTTAGCATTGGAGTGTTTTTCAGTAATACAGCTTTACAGTTTAGTCTGCCATACAACCTGAAATAAAATGCTTATGCTGTAAGAAGAAAATAGGCACTCTGGGAAAATACTCAAATCTTCTAAAGCAAACTGGTAGAATGATGCTGGTATTCTCCCCCTCTTTTTAAGATCCTTTAAAATCAGAATAAGTAGGAACTTTATTAGAATCTTGACACATTCTCATGCAAATATGTTTTTTGAGATGTCCTGGTTTAGTCTGTTTGGCAGTAGGAGAGATTCTGAGGTCTGATTGTCTCTGTCTTCAATGAGGGAGAAAAAGAAGTTGGAGAACTACTTTTTTCCAATGTGGTTATTCTGGCGTACAATCCAGTCATGAGAAGATTTAAAATGTCTTATGACAAGCAAATAATTGTGAAGATCCCCAAGATGGTAATGTAAAAGAATTTTTGTCTTTGATATTTGTTTCATCCCTCTTTTCAAGGGCTCCCTCTTGATTTTTGGTTAAAAAAA
>VWZN01013794.1:318573-366691 GCA_013396955.1 Regulus satrapa
AAAAAAAAAAAAGAGGAAGGTGAAGAAGGCTGGCTCGGCCAGAGAAACTTCTAACAGAGTTGGAGGTGCAATAATGAAAGCCTTGTAAGTCATCAGGTGGTATTACAGGTGCTAAATAAAAAGAGGTGTGGTTTCAATTCTCGACGTTATCTTTTTATTCTGTGTAGTTAGGGGTGGGTGCAGAGGTGAGTGCGAGAGGCAGTAAGATGGTGGCAGCGGTGATGAGGCAGGTGCTGCTGCGAGCTCTGCCCAGCTGCTGGGGACATGCTCATCTGCTCTCCAAAAGATTTGGTGGCTGCTTTGGTCACAGTCTGTGCAGTCTAGGAAATTGCATCATATTAACCTCGATGCCCGCGCGATCCGTATGCATTAAAAGAACCATTTCGAGGGTAGACTGTGCTGTGCTTTGTCACTGAAGAAGTGCTCGCCGCAGACAGCAGAAATGCCCGGACTCTGTTGCCACTGCTCCCCCTGTACAATACAAGGATGTCCTTGTCCTTCCGGTGACGCTGGCCGGTGGCTGGAGGGTGGCTCGGGGTGCCCTGGGGAGCCCGAGGGAAGCAGAGTCCTGCAGAAAAGCTGCTGCGCCCCTTGGGCTCCTTCCTCACCCCCCTGCCCGTGGGGAACAGGAACTCAAGGGTCACGCGCTTTCGTAAATTCAGCTGCAATGCTTTATCTTTTTCTTTCCTCTCTTATTTCGTGTTTGTGTTTTTCCCAATTCTGGCATTCTTCATATGTATTTCCTTTTCTTAAAGGCGGAGGAAGCCGAGTTAACACTGCATATTTGTTGCCGATGTTGGCCTTTCTCCCCCGCCTCCGACGTGTGCGCTCTGTCTCCTTTTGCCACCCCTGGCATAAATTAGCAAAATGTAGCTCTACAGAATGCATGGGATGCAGAGTGGAGAGTTAAATGTGACTAAATGTGATATGAGAATTGATGAAAGACCCATTTATATGCACAACAGCAGCCTTTTCCTGTGGGTTATTTTCAGCATCAGCTCAGGAAATGTGCTTGTGGAGCTCTGTGGTACAGGGATATTCCAACTGCATTCTAATGGAATAGTATGTGTGGAACGGTAAGATTATGGGGTGGCACAAAATAAATGTGTAAAGAAAGTGATCAAAATATAAACTTAGTTTTTTATCTAAATACCAGCAGTGATATTAATATGCCACATTTACCCAGCATTTCTATTTGACCTAGTTAAAGATATTTTCATGAATAGATTTACCAAAGTGTGAAGCCATGTTATTTCAATGCAGTAGACAAAATTTAGGTAAAGAGATGCTGGTTTTATTTTAGATGCTAGAATCCACTAAGTTTCACTTAGAAACATAAGGTTTATGCAAGTTTTAAGTTTTCTTTAAAATACCTTTTTACTTATGAAAAACTGTTTTGCTCAAGCAGAAGAAGACTAAAGAAATCTTTGAGACACATATAAAAAAATAACGGTAGTTTTTACCAAACCTACCATTTTTAAAGCTACAACCTGAGCCTTATGGCGCAGTGATTTCAACTGCTCAGAGTTCACTTGGTTTTTTTGTTGCTTTTTTCCCAGTGGTGTTTGTGGGGTTGGGCTGTACAGATTTTTAGATGAGCTGAAAAGTTTTTAGAGTGTCTAAATCCTATTCTTCTAGTTTGTGCAAAAGATTAGAGGAAGTCATAGCACAGGTCTAATCTCGCAAGCAGCTAAATTATTCTTTACTCTTAGTCTGTGTTGCTCTTGACCAAACTATTTCATTCTCTCTTTTCTGACATACTCTCCAGGAAGCTGCATCAGCTCCCATGCATGCAGAGAGTTGTGTGTTTAGGAACTAAGCCACTCCATTTTAATTTCAGATCTAGGTCACTACCTTTTGAGTAATCTGTTACTCAGCTTTCTTTGGTCATCTTCTTGATATCTGGTATGTAAAAAAACCTGAGTGCAATAGGATGTGCATTATTTTTAAGTTGAGTGAGCAAGTGTTTGAAGTGAGATACTGGAGCCCTGATTCAGGAATAGTCATGCACAAATCATAAAATTAATGCTGAGTCAATACAGAAGATATTCAGTAGGGCCTTGCATTAGCTCTGATTACAGTGAGCAGAAAGAAGTAGCTATGCATTGAAATATCATGGTAGCTCTGGCAGGGTAAGGTCCATTTTATTTGAAATGGGTATTAATAGGAAGTTCTGTTCTCACTTGGTCTGAGTATTCCCTTTGCTATTTGATACATTTGTTTTGACTTTATTTTTTTTTGGTCACAATTACATTATAGTTTTCCAAAAGTCTGTTTAGTGTTCTAGAGTTCTGTTGCAGTTTTTCCTTTTTTTGTGTGTGTGACTGCAAAACAGTGTGGTTTTTCCTCTGATCCTGCTGTCCTTTCCCAATCTACTTCATCCCACTAGGGTCTGTTTTGTGAATTGAGAGAAGTTAGAATAAGAGATCCTGATTGTGAATGAGTGCCGTATTTTTCTGGTCCTTTTTAATATTGTTTTTGCCAGGAGCTTCTTCTAAAAGTCTTGCCCATAAATATTGCAGCTCTCCCTATAAAACAAGAATTAATGACAGGGGAAGGCAAAAAACTCTAAATTTTGCTGTAAATCTGTAAGGAGAGAATTTGAGAGCTGTTCACACCTTTTTTTAAACTGTGTTTTTTAAAGTCATGCTGCAAAGTATGCTCAGGACTATAAATTCTCTTTACCTACCCTGGGAGACAGATGATCTCTCACAGCTTTTGGTAGCGACAGACCTCTTTCCCTTGATGTGCTTCCAGCCGAAGGTTTAAATCCCAAGGTTTTGCCACAGTGCTTCACTTTACTGTACCCATGCTCCAGACTGTTCCCTTGTATCCTCCTGGGTCATATTGTACTACATTGGCACCCTCTCCTTTGGCACCTTTGCTGGGGTGGGTAAGATAAGTAAGACTCCTGGCCCAGGCTGCATTTCACTCTCATTTTTTGCTTCATGGTCCAATTTGCCCAAAGGAGAATGGAAAAGCAGGAGGACGTGAAGATATCAGTGAGGGAAGGGATATTTTTAGGGATGGTAGACAGTCACCGTTGTTCAGAAGATCTAAAGTTCAGGGGACAGTTCTTGATTTATGATGGGTTAGGTTCCAGGTGCATCTAGAATGATATGAAATTCTTCTTTATGCTTTCTAGACTGGCTTGTGAAAGGAAATGTGGTGATGTTGATTTCTTCAGGCTGGTTGTAGAGGGAAGATATTGCAGCAAAATGTAACTCATACAAAAAGTGCTGTAGTTGATGCCTTTACTAATCTGGCTGATCTCATTATATATTTATCTCATTATATATTTTCTTAAATATTTCATAAATGCCCACTTGTGATCTTGGTTCGTATTCATGATTATTTGTCAGTCCAAGCATCTCTCCTGCTTGTCGCTATGTCAGCCGTGTCACACTGTTCAGGAGCTGAGCTGCCCTTCTGTGGGCACCAGTTTTCTTGCAGACTTTTAAACTGAGACCTCTCTCTTACCCTTTTCTTTTTTCATGTGGCTTTGCTGTGGTGAGTGTAGAAACATCTGAAGCATGCATGTGTGTTTATGTTGAACTTTCCAGGGGACTGAGGAATTGTCAACAAACGGTCTGGCTGAAGATGACTTTGGTGAGCAGGGGAGGCTGCCTGTGGTGAGCTATCCTTGGGTACCTCTGGCCTCAGGAGCTCGTGTTTGCAAATCACTGCTAAATAAGGGGATAATTTGAGATCTATTTGCACCTTTTAAAAAAAAAAGTGCCATGGAAATAGGGGCATGACTGTATTGATCATACTGTGCCTGAAGTGGGGTGACTGACAGAATGGATTACTTAATAAATGTTGTACCTTTTTTAATGTGAAGCAGGTTTGACAAATATCAGATCTATCATATCAGATATGACAAATGTCTTTCTCCTGGCGTTCCCACATGGCCTCTCTCAGCAGCCAGCCTATTGCCCAGGAGGCAGCAAACAGCTTTCAAAGTGCAAGCGGCTCTCAATGAAAATCCATTTCAAATACACTGTATCGAGGTTTTCTTTTGAGAGTTTATTTCTGTCATCAAGGATCCTGGCTTTCTGTAAAAATAATAGACACTAATGGGTGCATAACACTACATATGATACCGTTAGAAATAATTCTGTTTCAGTTCTTGAAGTCTTTAAATTGAAATTTGAAAAAAGGAACCTGGAGTGCACAAAATATTTTCTATTGTAGTTGCTCAGCTGGATGCTAGTCTTTTTTGTTTTCTAGCTGTGATTCTTGAGGAGTGTTTATATTTGTAATTGAATCCTTGAAATTCCCTAACCAGCCTGGAGAGAATGTAGCACAAAAAGTCTAAGCAATGAGTAGTCATGGATTCATTAGTTTAGTTTTTTTTGACCCTTGTTTGGTGGTACCTTTTATTTTAAAAACCATTGTAGAGGTCTGTTTTATTCTGCCATGCCACCTCTGGAAGGATTGCTCGCAGAAAGAACGAATTAATATCTCAGGCATGATCTGTTTAAGAGATATAAGGAAAAAGAAGATCAAAATCAATTATGTTCCTTGGGATCACACCAATAAAAATTCACGTCTGATTGCCTTTTTTTCTTGTTATTAGTCATGATAATGAGAAGAACTTATTAATATAATTGACTTATTGCTGCAGAAGAACAAATGGCATAGCGTTAGTGCCATTGTATAAAATCATATTTGAGGGGGCACCTTGCTATCTTGCTCTCCTGCTGTGAAAAAGCACCATTTTTGGCAGGGAAGTTGAAGCCCAAGCAGCTTGGCTGCAGTAAGGCAACCAGTCTCCAGTGCTGGCAGCCACATCAGCGCTGCTGCGAGAGACACGGCGGCGTCCACCAGCCTTTCTGACACTGCCACTGCACCTGGAGAAGAGAGGTGTGATCTCAGCTTCAGCTGCTCTCATGTGTGAGTCTGTCATAAAACCAGAGAGGTGACCGATGCTGTAGAAGGAATCCAGAGAAGGAATCCCTCTGGCCTGGGATTTCATCTTCATTTGCTGCTTCATGGCCCAGTGTGCCTGAGGGAGAAATGAAAAGCAGGGGCACACGAAGACAACAGCAAGGGATGGGATATTTTTAGCTCTGTTGGTAAACAGCCACTGTTGTTCAGAGAATCTGAAGTTCAAATGGGAGGTGAATATTAAGTTCCAGTTGAGCTCCAGGTGCATCTAGAGTGAGATGAAATTCATCTTTATGTTTCTAGACTGGTTTACAAAAGGAAATGTGCTGGTATTGACTTCTTCAGGCTGGTTGGATGAGAGGTATTGCATAAAAATGTAACTCATCCAAAAAGTGCTGTAATTTATGCCTTTACTAATCTTGCTGATCACTAATCTCGTTATGTATTTTCTTAAACCTTCCATAGGAGCTCACTCATGAATGGAATCCTGTTGCTTGGTTGGCATCCTCTATTATCTTAATGCTTTGCCAAGTGTGCTTGCTGTTTAGAACTGATTTGCTTTTTCTAAAAATCTGCATTAGATAAATAATAAAGACACTGGACTGTCTTAAAAAAAAACCAAACAAACCAAACCATTAAATAAAAGCAGAAGAAATTAATTAAATAAAACAAAAAGGTTATTAACCAAGCATTTATTTAACTTTTGCTTTGGTTTGCCAGGGGCATCTTCTGTTGTTTGAGAACCCAAATCAGGGAATTACTTCCTAAATTGTTTTGGCATATTAATGCGACTTCTGTATTTACAGTCCTTCCTTGAAAGGATTGAATTTAGATCAGACCAAACAGAAAAGATTCCACAGAACATTTTATTTCTTGAAGTCTTTTACCTTTGCATTTTCCCAGAAGTGTACAGGCAGGGTTCAGTTAGTGAGGCATGCTTACATCTACTGGGAGTATGAGGGTCTATGAAAAAAATAACAATGTTATCAACTATTGCCTTCACAGAGAACCAGTGTGCTATCAGGTCTTGAAAAGCCAGCAGGTGCATATGCCTTAATTACTAAAATTGATTGCAGGGAATGGTGATGTTAACAACTGAAAATGATTAAGCACTAATAATAGTTGCTTGCTCTCTGGGGAAAAACGAGGTGCAAGCAGCTGTGAAAAGATGGTGAAATGCTGTAATGATACGAAAAGGATTTGAGATTAAATATGATGCCATATTTAGTTGCTTTCTGAAGTTCCGGTGTGTATTTTTTAGTTGAGTAGGAACTTCAGTTTGTGAAAATTTTCCTGCATGTTGAGAGCTTGCTTTAAAAATAAACAAAGACCCACAAAATCACACAATAATATACTGGAGAAAGAGACAGAAGGATAAAGCTGAGTGTACCAGAGACTCCTTTTAAAAAAACAAAAGGATGAGAAATAAAGAGTTTAGCAGAGTGATGTGTGTAAAGCTGTGTTCATTCAGCATTCCTACGTGTTTTTATTGCTTACTGAAAGTAGGAAAAAGATCTAAAAATAATGAAGATTGCAAGGAAATATGTGTAAAGCAGTAGCATAGATGAATCTATTTTAGCAAATACTTTGGAGCTGTGGAAACTTGCTTTTTAGTAGTTATGGAGATGCTAACACTTGAAGTCACTCCAATCTACTATAAAATACTTAATGTTGGAGCATTCCACGACAGACAATTTTTTCTGAATGATCTCCTTAAGTCAACCTTAAAATACTCATTGCCTTCGAAAGCAGTTGGAACCTGAGACTGGAATGTTAAATTGTGACTTCAGGCTATTGTGTCCTATATGTGCCCTATGCAGGGTCCAAATCAAGTGCCTGAAACTGAAGTCACAGGTGTATTTGAACCTTTAATAAGACAAGCTAGTCTGGACTAATCTTGGTCATCTCTTGAAGACAATAAGTGGGTTTTGTGCTGATTCCCACTGGTAATAGTGTGATGGCAGGTTTTAAGTTTTGACAGTTTCTCTTGCTGTATGTCTTGCTAGGACCAGCATGTTTTATTTCATGTTTTATTAGTATTTTACCATTGCAATGATAAAATACAGCACAACATATGTGCATCATCCATATGCCACTCATTCCAAGTCAAACTAATGATTCCTTGATTTTATGTATCAAGTTAAAAAGCCCCACATCTATATTTAGATAACTTGCTCACGCGATCTGGCAAGATGTTCTCACTCAGTGCACAGCGCGGTGAGCTGGCAGGGCTGGTGCTTCACATGACTGATAATGCAGAAGTTCCTATTGGTATTGCTGTGGGTAGGACAAAGGATCATGATGAGAGGGAACAAGATAGAGACAGTTCACAGTGTCCCCAAAATACCTATCAGAAGAGCCACTTAAAATAAGCCTTACTGCATGCTTGTGGTATTTTAGAAAAGGGGAATTAATATGTGTTAGAAAAGACTGTTTATTTAAAGATTTACTACTATTTCCAAAGGCAGTTGAAGTGCAAGGGATTTCACTTTATCCAGAGATTACTGTAAGGGAACCATACCTACACTTACGTTGTAGATGACTTCAGAGGTAAAAGTACAGAAGAGAGTAATCAGTAAATATAAATCTGCTTTCTGTTTCACCAGAAAATCCTTAGCATTCATAGCATGAAAGGTTAAGGTGTGAGGGTGTTCTTCAGCACGTGGCTGCTAAACACAAATGAACACAGTCACTCTGTCCCCATTTTCTATGAGGAGAACACAACTGCAGATAGCACTAGGATAGTATCTACCCCTGGCTCCTAGTATTGCATCCTATCCCTGAACTGATGGCTTGTTTGATTCTGGAAAATGGCTGAGTGTGAACTGATTTGATCATTAATCATCTAATCATCCAATGTGTTTTTGTGTTAAAAAGCAAAGAAGAGGAGGAAAAAAGTATTAAAAATACCACTAAAAAAAACCCCCTCAAACAAGAGGTATCATGGGGAAGAACTGGAGGACAGTGAACTGACCAAATACAGGATAAAAGTGGAGTAGATACTCTATGTAAGATGTTATGCATGGTTCTCCTAGCTGTCGTGGCTTCCTTTACATGAATAGTAGGTGCATAAACACCAGAAAGGCCAGAAGAGGAGCTCTTAAACATTGTGATTTATAGGAAGGAAAAAAAAACCTTACACAGTGAGTGGTTGTCATTTGTGGGCCCTTACTATGCATCCTAAATTGTCACTAGTTAATTACAAAAAATTTTAAGTAGTAGGTTTGTTTTTTTTTTTTTTAACTGAAACTTTCTGTGGGATACATAGATAAGCTGATTAATCTTATGTTTAGAAAATGCTTCACACAACACAAGCCAGCTAGTTTGTTCTTCATCCTTCAGTGGTGACGGGATTGTGTTTGTGCAAGTAAAAATACAGTTTCACCTGGAAGCATTCTTGTTTCTGACTTCCGAAAGGGTGGATTTTCTAAAACTTCTAAGCTTTGGCACAGCTGCCCTGAAAACATTAAATGGAAAATGGCAGCAAAGTCTGAGAGTGGGCATCCAGTAGAATATGCTGTGAAGTCACAGGTGTGAAAACAGTGTTTTCTTGATGAGAAGGAATCTCAGTTAAAGGAAGTTAAAACAGCAATTAAAACAAATATTAAGGCTTTGAAAAAGGGCAATAAAATGTCTATTAACAAAAATAGACATTAATGAATAATGGACTAGAAAGTGTATTCCAGTGTGGTCAGAGATAAAACACTTAATATATTTTGTGGTGGGTGAAAAATATCCTTGATTTGAGATAGATTCAGTGACAGATGTGGATGGTAAAGCTGAGTAATTTAGTCAAGGAAGGAACAGCAGTAATTTCTGTTTCAGGTTTTGACTAAAGCTTGGGCATATATCTACCTCTTGTCATGCTACTGATGTGATAAAATGTTTGTCATAATAAAAGAATATGAGATGGTATCTGCTAAAAAAAATATTCTCAGCTGACTGTGATTTATATAAAACTAAACAAGAAGTTTTCTGAATTGCTGAAGTTAATTAATAAGTGCAGAAGTCTTAGTTTCCTGCTAGCACGATTCCAGGGAAAGCTCCAGTATAAAGCTGCTTATTTTCCTGAAACTCCTGGAGTCTCTATGGGAACTGTCCCTGGCACACACCATACGCTGTTGTCATCAGCACTCATCTCTCTGGTGGCTGCTGTCTTCCTGCATGAAGCTTTCCAAACCCGAGTAAATTCCAAATTCCAAACCCCAGTAAAGGGGTGTCTGTCTGCACCCAGGGTGCTGCAGTCTTGGCTGGGGATCTTGTTGAACTTGGTGATGACCTTACAGTTGCCTTCCTCCCCGCCCCTCTTCACTTCTGGGAGACAGTAACTGCTTGGGAGTTTCCCAAGTCCTTCCTGTGTTGTCATAATAGAACTGAGTTATTTTAATCTTCTCTAGGTCTTCATGGCTGACTAAGGTCTGTGCACAGGCCAGCTAATCTTTATCTCCAAATATATTTCTATTTGTGATCAGCATTTTTGTGTTGGTTTGCTGGTTTTTAACTCTTATCTTGAACATTGAGTAATAAGCACTTTGCTGTAGCAGAATCCCCTTCCTTGACCTGCTGGGCACTCTTGCTGAGGGTGCCCTCAGTCCCACTGTCCTTGCCACCGACAAACCCATTTAACAGCGCCAGTCCCAGTACTGAATGTGAACCCTGAGGAATGCTTCTCCTTTTCATGTTGCTGGCAGACACCTTCCATGGGATCCATGGTGACAGGTTTTCTTTCTGGTAGCTATCACAGATAGAGGTGACAAGTCTGAAGAGTTCCCTTTCATTCCTGCCTTCCTCCAATTCAAAGCAAGGAATAAAACAGTTGTAACTCTGCCTTGCCTCGGGGGGCAGAGGGCCGGGTATATGGAGAAGTGTGCGGCCCTGGCAGTTGTTGGCTGTGCAAGGTTAGCCTAGTGTTAGGCTAGGTTAACCAAGGTTAGCCAACACTAACCAAGGTTAGCCAAGGTTAGTGTTGGTCAGCCTAGTGAGATCTCTGCTGGCTGCAGCAGTTTATGGACAAGGGTTCCTGGGTTTTTGTTCTGATATATGTTAGGATAGCTCATCACTTCTGGCTCATGTCAAAAGAAATCTGTGGCTTCCCAGCGTCTTTTTGCAGACCTTAAACACAGATTGTGATTTCTAGATAGCTTTAGCATGATTGGAAATTATTAGATATTTCTAAGGATTAAAAGTAGGAAATTTGCTGTTTCCATGTAACCTACAAAAAACTTAAGGTTGTTTCCTCTGGTCTGTTTTCCTATCTATCTTTCCCTATCCCCTTTTTTATTTTCTTCTAGAATTGCATTTCTTAAATCTCTACTGAAGTTGTCAAGGCTAGTTAGAGGAAGGAGATTGTGTGCCCGTCTTGTGCAATTCCTATATTGCAAATACAGCTGAAGCTAACAAAAAGAGACTTCTATAATGATTGTACAGCAGCAGAACAAGGTTATGTTTTATAGCTTTGACAGCTATCCAAAAGATGTCTGTTTCTGGGGGATGGGTGCTCTTAATTGCAAAAGATTCTGCTTTCCTGCTTTTAAGAATCTTTGGACAGAATGGTTATGATATCGCTGTCACTGATGCAGTTGTTTACTTTATGCACTGAAAATCAGGCCTGTAGGTATCTATGCATCTAGAATTTCTCACAGAAAGCTCCAGTGTGAGGACCACATCTGGAACAAGATCTACTGCTGTGAGATAGAGGATGGAAAAATGGCTGTGATCTTTCTTCATCCTGACACACAGTACAGATGCTGCTCTATACATGCGCATAGCAATGAGGGAATAGATTTGTCAGACTAATATTAATGCTCGAAAGGTATTGAGGCTTTTGCTTGCTGTCAATGAGCATTGTATCAATAAATAAAATGTTGCAGAATTATGAGTCCACTGTGGAAAAGCCTCCAACATCATAACCATCAGACTACCCACTACTGTTTTCAGGGTCTCATACCAAGTAGATAATTTCTTGTGAGGTGAAACAGAAAGCTCTTTACATAAATTATGATGTATATATTTTAATATTAGGTCCTTAGAAGAACACCATGATCATCCCAACGTGGTAATGGGAGATCTTCAGTCAGATGAAGAAGATATCATGAACAGTTCTGATGAAGATGATGATGCAAATTCTGATTCCAGCAAAGGAGAGACTGATCCTCAAGAAGATAAACAGGTATCTTTTTATCTTCTGAAGCTATTCCTCATTTTTGCAGTACTTCATATGTTGTAACCTGTTTGGATATTTTTTAATGTAAATCACCTGTTGCCTGTTGAGGTTGATGTCTGACCTGTTACCATCTCTGAGTGCCAACTTGGAGTGATTTTCCTTATTTTAATCTTATTCCTTCTTCAACTGAAGAGCAGGAAGACAGTGTTAACTACTCTGAAGGAAATGAAGTTATGAGGGTCCTGTCCCTCCCTTTGGGGTACCCATGTTCTTACTTTTCAGTCTTAGATGCTCTGAAACCCGCCTTGCCCGTAGACCAGTGCCTCTCCTCAGCACCAGTCCCAGCAGCTGTTTCCTTTGATAGTGGTTATATCTGCTTCCTTTCTTTAAAAATAATTAAAAATGAAAACAAAACAAAAACAAAGCCTCAGCAAGATAAATAGAAAAACCCAATGAAACTTTTTAGTGCTGGAAGAAAAGGCTTTGCATGTCAGGCTTGAGTGTTGTTAAACCGAATGGGAGGACTAAATTGGGAAAGGGAAAGAGTCAAGGGAAAAGCTAGTTCCTGTGGAACTAAACAAGACTTTACCTTTATAGAAGCTAACTTACCTTGCATGCCTCTAGGAATGCCCTCAGCCTTTCACAAGGGAGTTTTACCAGGAAATGTCCCCATTAGGAGGGTTCTCAGGCAGGTTTTATGGAGCAATTCAGTGCTTGCTGGGAGGCATCTGCTGTCGCTTGCTTCAGCTGCCTGTGGCACGTGCAGCCGGCAGCTGGGAATTAACAACCAACTTCCTCACAGCAAGAGCAGCTGCAGAGGAGAATGAAGCAGTCTCTGCGTCGGTCATCAGCTGGGCTTGTTTTATTTTTCCTTACTGCAAGCATCTGGCCATTTTGATGCTTTATATCTGTTAGGGGACTGACAGGGCTTCTTTCCAGTGTTGTGCCAGAGAGCCTTATTTGTATCCCTTTGGTTCTTCCATTAGAGACTCTCAGAGCCAGAGTATCTTTGTCTGAGCAAATGCAAAGTGGCCCTTTCAGCACCAGCTGGTATGTGAAAAGTCTTTCAAATGGGGTTGAAAACAGACTGTGATACTTCATTTTGTAATTGTTTAGCGGTAGCATCTTGTTCTCAAAATACTAATTTTCATCTAATTTGCAACTGACACATCGACAGTGATGGCAGATACCTTGCTCTACATAATTGACTTACTTGTGAATTCAGTCTTGCAGGGAGTGTGTCAGCTGTGCTTTCTAAATAGGCAGAGAGACCTGAGAGTAGGTGTCACAGTCTTGCCTGAATGCGATTACCCCACACTGGATAGATCTCAGTGTCCTTTGGAAATAAGTTTCATTTCATAAGTAAAATCCCAGATCTGTGTGCAGATGTCTGTCTATATAGTATATAAAATAGAGAATGTATTTTGCACAAAGGTGGTGTTACACAAAATTATTTAATTTAGAAATTAATTTCAATTCAGTAATTAGATGTGCTGTCATTTGATTTCCAATAAAAAATTAATTTTGATTTCTTTTTTATTTTGGATATAAAATACAGTATCATTAAAACTAGCCTATAAGTACTACCTGTTCCATGGTTTATTTTCCACCACTTGAGACTAATTTATAGCCAAATCTTCAGAGAAATCTTGCAACATTAGTGCTTATAAACCAAAGTTTTGTGGATAAAATGCCACTGATACCTCGTTTTCTAGATAAACTGTTCAGTGCCCATATTATCTTCCATACTCAATACAGCCTTCCCAGGACTCCCATCTCACTTGAGCTGCATATCCTTTGGTGTTTTAGGGCTCCTCATCCTCTTTCTTTGGAGCCCATTAAAATGAACGCCTAAATGTGCAGTGGATGTGGTGACAGCTGGCAGTAGAGAAGCATATGGCAAACCATGAGAGCTGTTTTGGAGAAAAGTGTTCCATCCGAGGGCAATAGTACTTGGAAGTTACACTGTGTAGCAAGCACATTTGCATCTCGATGCCTGCCCTGTTTGCTTTGTTGTACCTATTCCCTCTATCTGATGTTGGACAGTGCCCTTGGTTTTTGGAAGCCAGAAGTACACGTGAAACCCAATATCATCCTTGCAGTGTTTCAGGTGGATAACAAGGCTCACATATCTGCTTCTTTGGAGTACAGTTGCTATGTATTCCAGCAGCTCCATTAGTAGATTGTCAGAAACTGTCTTTTCTCTTCGGTGTGATGATTTTTTTTTTCTCCTGTCTTCTTGTTTCTCAGTTAAGAAAATTTATGTATTTTAAGATGTTTCTGAAACACACTTGAGTTCACTGCAAATATTGCTGTTGCTGTATTAATCAGAAAAAAACCCAATCAAATAAGATAGAAATACTCCCTGTACTTTAGTACTTCTGCTAAACCAGTAATTGTTGTTTGCTAGGACTTAATTCATTACGGGCTTCAGTGCTTCCTGTAATAATTAAAAGAAAAGGCTGACAGTGTTGTAAAAACTGCTCCTAGCTAATATTGTTGTTTCTAGATACACACTAAATGGATTTTCTCACAGATTCTGAAAAACCATAAGGTGTCAAAGCTAAGAGATTTTAAAGCAGTATGAAGTGTTTTTCTTAGCAGTAACTATCAAATAATTACATTGAATTTAAGGAACTAATAGCTGGAAATTATCTTTTTGACAGTTTTAGTAGGTGCGTAGTGTAACATGTAATTTTATTTGCAGGGTAAGGCAGCTGGAAAGAAAACAAAAGTTTACCATATTGCCAAGGAGATCATGAGCTCAGAGAAAGTGTAAGTGTCAATGCTACACTTAATAACGACTCAATTTATTTTATTTGAGTAATTAAAATGTAACTGTTTGCTTTTTCTTGCTTTTCTGATAGGTTTGTCGATGTGCTAAAGCTCTTACACATTGTAAGTACTCCAAAAAAAAAAAAAACAAAAAACCCAGTTTCCTCTTCTATTTGTTTAATCTATTAAAGTTTTATGCTTAGGCTTTATGGTAGTGACTGTGTCTTTTTTCTGCTGCATCTACATATTCAAAATATTAAAATTAATCTAATTAAACTGAACTTTTAAGTTCCTTCTGGATCTCCTTAATAATTTATGTCATTTTCACTTGAGTGTGGGTATTGACTACTGAAAATTGAATATATATCAGTCTGTGTTAATCAGAATCATATTAATAAGGCAGCTTGTACTGGCTTATAAATATGTATATAGCAACAAAAATAGTTTTTGTTGTTAGAATAACTATAAATGATGGGGGGAGGCAGGAACAATTTATTTTAGTAATGGTATATTAAAATGCACATTCTTGAAGCAATCCAATTAATAGCTGATAATGCATCCATCACCGTGGCGGCATATTTTTTTGAGGTTGCAGTTCATTGACAGATGTTTGTTTTCTGACAACACCTGTGGTTGTAATACCTGCAATGTGGTGTACACAGCAAGGGTTAAGCATTTCATCCATGTTTGTGCAGCTCAGTCATCTGTAACACATGCTGTGTTGAAGGTGGCAATAGGAAATTAATGAAGATTTTATTCTTTCTCTAGCTCTATGTTGTGTGTTTTCTGTGAATTTTGAAATGATATGCGTTTGTACCATTTTTTCACTCTATTAAGTGTGAATACAGTGGTTTTATACCTTGGGTAGTAGAAGTGGCTGTATTGCAAATGTGCATTGTCCTGTCTCAGTCTCTCGATAAACGTGTTCTATGAAACTGGGAACAAAGGCTCTTACAGATGGTTATATACAGTCCTGTAATACGGAGATATTTTTCAGGGAAAAAAACCCTCACCACATATTTTGCTGATTTATCTTTTGCTTTCTTTCTAGTAACTGATTTTCTGATTCTCTTCAAGCTTGGTTTTTAAGAGTTGGCTCTGTGAGTTGCAGCCAATATATAATTTATATTCAACGTGGCTTCTAATACAGAACTTGATCTTAAATACCAGTAAAAGAAAGAGAGTTGTCCTAGGCAAGCTTTAAGCGATGTGTTTTTAAAATGATCATCTTTTTCAGACATTTAACTTATTTTTTAAAGGAATTTTTGCTTTTCAGTGTACTAGTTTTTTAGGTAATATGTGCAATACTGGAAGAAATGTTGTTGATAAGGAGGATGCAGGCAAGCAGAACAATGTAAAAAAGGGAAGAGTAGAGAGTTTAGGAAGTTTCTAGGATAAACTTAAAGCTGTCCCCACAATGTAGATGTGCTGTGGTGTAGATGTGTTTTGCTTTTCCTTTAATGGATAACTTGCAGCTGTATTCATGACAGTCTGCTGGTTTCTAGCTGCCAAATAAGAACTATTAGAAATGGTTTTTGTTGGCTAGCAAAAACAACCAACATGGATATAGCCTGGTCTAACAGGAAGGATGCTAGACTAGGAGTTTAAGAAATACTTTGTCCTGAACTTGTCAGTTGGCCTGCAGCAGGAACCTTGGTGAATGTCCTTGGCAGAGAGGGCACTGGGTTTGAGGCTCTGTGTGTGTGCATTCTTCATTAAATAAAAACTGCCATAGCTGAGAATGGTTGCAGACACCCAGATTTTTGTTTCCACAGAGCGGTATGCCTGAGGATTTGTTTGTTTTTCACACACATTATTAAGTCAGTTGATTTAATCACATATTTCTTACGGATAATATTTTTATGTTGATAAAACTATCCTTTTGATTTCGTGTACACTGACCACTTTGACTTACTAGCTGCCAGTCAAACAACCTCTGACAAATTTCTGACTTAGATTCTCCCCAGACTGAGCTCTCTTACCCATAGTAAAGGTTTGGCTTATTGGGGATGCTCCATTGCACCCTCTGAGCCATGTATTAGTGGTTTTCCACTTGAAATTTAGTGACTAATTCCATTAGCAATGATCTAAAATGAATAATACTCTCCTCAGTGTATTTTACCAATGTCAGCTAAACTAATCACATGGCGCCAGAGAAGAAGAGTGTTGATGTAAGAAAAAGCTTTTTCATTTGCTTCATCTTAGAGCCTTTGAAGTGGAATCTAAAGCAGTTGAGGATGTAGGAATGTGGCTGCAGACTGGTTACAAGTACCCCTGAAATTTTTTAGTCTTTTTTTTTCTTATGTTGACAAAGTTAAATTAGGTAGAGCAACCCCTCCAAGATACCAGAGTGCCAGCCTGTATGGACCCTGTCACACACTTCAAGTTCATCTGACTGCTTCTGTTGAAGACTGCAAAATTACAAACACTTGGTGATACTTCTATAAATACTAAACAAGCTGGTCATGACTGAGATAAGGGACTCACCTGGCTTCGCACACAGAGTCTCAAACAGACTCAGCAAATGGGGTTGCTTGAAGATGTAATCAAACATTAAATCTTAAATCTTGAATTCTCTGTACTTCTGTTATTGTTAGTGCTTTTTTAGGGCAAGATTCCAGTAAAATGCTTTTAGGAACAAACTCCTGGAAACAAAGGAGGTTAAATCAAGCTACCTCCTGTGAGATGGTTGATGTATTGTCTCTTGAGAGTGAACAAGGTTTGAGAATATAGAAGTATTATTTTTTCCTAAGGACACTTGCAGAAAAAAGAAACAGTGTACAACACAAGTGACATAAGAAAAGAGGTTTATTGCTTCTCTCTGTGTTGCTCTGTGCCTAGAAAACACCTGTGTTCCTGGAAAATGGCATAAGATGGGATTGGTATCCTTTGTACTTCCTTGTTGTGGGATGCTTTGGAGGTGGTTTGCTTTGCATGAGTGAGGGGACCTCCTCAGCAGCCTCCTGGCACGGTGAGGGTAAACTGTCTGGCTTATTTGTTGTCATTTTTTGGTACATTTTTGTCCTGAATTTTGTTCCTTTGCCAAAACCCTCTGCTTTTTTTGGTTTTTCCACTCTTTTTGACTCTGTTTCCTCTGTGCTGCTGTGGTATATGCAGCAAGGCTTCTGGTCCAGCAGAGAAACTTGGGTTTTTGAGATTACTCCTTCCACTGCAAGGCTTAGTGTGTAACTTTTGCTGCGTGAAAAGAAAAGCTTAGGCCTGTGGGCTTTTGCCTGAGCCTTTAAATCTCTGCTTCTGACTTATACCCCTGTTCTGTCCATATAGGGACTCTGAGACCAAGTAAGCAGGAGCTTGTCAGCAGGCACCTCTTAGCATTTCTGCAGCCACAAGATCAACCTCTTATTTTTGCAGAAGGCAGATAAGAGGTCAAGCATCTTTTTCTATGGTGTGTCCTTCCAGAAACACAAGAGCAAAAAATTCTGGTTTAATGTTTCCATTTTTCAGAATAAAATTCTGTATATAAAGACCATATATAGTTTTATATATCTGTAGATATATCTATAAACTGATGTCTATTGTGGCAAGTATTGTGAAAGATAATTCATAGTAGATTTGGAAAAAGAATGTAAGGAAAAATTAAATAGCTATGGTCTTTGGAGCAAAGTTCTGACCTCTGGTCCTGGCTTAAACTGGCTTACTGTTTGATGGTGAAAAATTCCCTCAACATTCAACTTATTTTTCTTCATCTGTGAAGTTTCAGTATTTGACCACTCTGAGGTGAATATGTTGATAAATTTTTGGTCTCTGAAGTACTTCAAAACTGCTGAGAATTTTGACATTGAGTTGCAACTGTAATCCTCTTACTAAGAAGACTAATAAAGTAGTTTTAATTTAGAAGGAAGTACTGCTCTACTACCCAACCTATTGCCTGAAATAATATTCTGGGAATATGCAACAGTCAAATAATTGATTATTGTAAAAAAAAAAAAAATCAACTACATTATTTAGTCAGAGTCTTATAAATTATTTTATTACCTGAGGAAAAAAAAGGTGTGGAACTGCTTGGCAGCTTTCCAAAAGTAATGGTATATGATTGAGAAATGTCATGATCCACACTTAGTCATAGTCTTGATTAACTATAGTTGCTGTAGTTTAATTTAGCAGTTTATGGCTAATAGTCTGACTCTAGCTAGGAGTGCCTATTTATATTTTAAATAATCTATTTGTGAAATCTTCTGTATTGCTAAGCAGTCATGTTTACAGTTTGTCACATCTAGCAGCTTGGCTGTTGTGAAACTTCCTCCTCTTCCCTCCTCCTTCCCCATAAGATGTCTCTGTGTGTGTGTGTGTGTGTGTGTGTGTGTGTGTATGTATTCCTTGAAAATAATCCAAGTGCAAATGTGCTTTTTTTCCTTCAATTAAACTGATATTTGAGCTCTCTGCTGGTGTGTTTAGCTGGGGGACTTGTTCCTCAGTGGAAGGGATTAGGACTTTTTTTTTTTTTTTTTTGCTGATGGTATGTTCTGGGAGAACAGATCCAAGATGAATATTGGTTGAAGCTTTAGGAATAGGTGACTGCATTTAGATTATGTAATACTTTCCTTTTCCGTTTAAATTGCCAAGAAGTTTTTATTTCACCTGTTTGAAATGATCTTCATTCAACTCTAAGGTACCTGAAGGTGCACTTGGCCCAGTGAGCAGCTGAGCACGGTGTTAGTCAGCTCAGTAGCTCTTCTGGTTTACAACTAAAATCGTCCTTTGCCCCTTAGACTGGCAGAGGCCGATCCCAGCTGGGAATCCTCCGGCAGGAAGATTGGGGGATCGTGAATCAGGGCCTTGGCAGAGGGGATGGGCATGGGCAGACTGGAGATGATCCAGAACAGGCTCAGAATTAGTTCAGATACCACAGCCTTTTTACTTATTTAAGGAAGTTGCATTGAATGAGTGGTGTGAGAAAACAAAAGCAGTGGTGATGGTTACCTTCTCAAATATTGTTTAATATTTCTGTGGGGGGAGTGTATACCAACAAGACAAATAGAATTTCCTACACATTTTCAAGTTGGAAGTGTTTTATCAGGCAGTAATTCAGCAACAGTATGTACTCAGAAGCCTTTTAATATGCCTAGTCTAGACTTTCATGTGGACAAGTACTCAGTGGGAGGCTGTCTCAGCCTTTTATAAACTAAAACTGTTTCTGGTTTGGAAACAACGCTCTTTCCAGGATTGGCCATGTGTGCTGCCTTCTTGAAGTAGCTGTGTGAGAGCAATTACCTTTACCTAATCAGTAAAAAGGGATATCAGAAGATTATTATTGGACCAGAATATACTGTAAAAGTAGAAACTGTTAACAAGCATTTAAAAAAGTGTACAATAGCCTCCCCACTTCTGAAAGGAAAAAAAAAATACTGATAAGAAGCTGGGATGATTCAGTATAACTATTCAGCATAATATTTTGTGTTTTGTCATGCAGCATATGAACCATGTCTAGAGTTGCAAATGTTTTGCAATTATATAATTACATTAATTCCAAAGTGTGGCAAGTTGGTTTTTGGATTTGTTAGGTTCTTTGTTTTTTGGGGGGGTTTTTTTTGTTTGTTTTTAGGATTTTTTTGGTGGGTTTTTTTGGGTTTTTTTGGTTTTTTTTTGGTTTTTTTGGGTTTTTTTTGTTTGTTTTGGGGTTTTTTTGATGAGTAAGATTTCAGTGTTTGAAAGACACATTTTTAATTGGAAAATGTGTCTTTAAAATTGACTTGTAATGGATTGCTGCATTGCTTCAAACAGAATAATTTCTAGGACAACCTAGGTGATTGCCTTTGAACAGACTGATGAAAGCAATGCTCTTCAGCAGTTTTATGTAGGACAATGTGCTAAATACATTTGTAATATGAATCACATTATGCAGGCACGTATAGATATCAGAGCAATGTATATATTATTTGCAAGAGCAATTCTGCTTTTATTTAGAATTGAACTGATTTAGGTTTAGAAGGAGCTAGGTCCTGGTACTTTTAAATAAATAAAAATAACTATTACTGTTTCTGATTTCTAAGTCATTCACCTCCTTGCATTAAAAGTTGTCATCTGAATACTTTCCATCCCTTGGGGAGAAATTTCAGTGTTTAGTTTGTAAATTAGCATGTTTTTTATCTGGCACCTAAAACAGATCTGATCTATGTTTTTCTTTTTGAATATGAGATTACTTTCTCAGGCGGCCAGTACCTTCAAGTCTAAACGCTGGTAATTCCAACCTTGTTACATTTGTTTTTCTTTTCCCACCCCCCCGATCCTCAGGCATGTGCTCCCTGCATTCAACTCTTGAGTTTATCTCCAGATGAACTTGGCATGACAGTTACTTCACACCCACTGCCAGGTTAAAAATAAATGGTAATATGATTTCAGTGACAAATGCATAGTCAGTAGTGAAGATAATTTAAAAAGAAAAATTAAAAGAGCATTGAAATTTAGCTCTAGTTGTTTTGTAGGCTTTCAGAATTTGAAAGATTCACATTATCTTTCTTCCCTGTATTTCCTCTCTGCAGCACTTCCTCAATTTACTCAGTTGTGGAAGGGGACATAGTGATGAAGTAAAGTTTTGGGTGGCTATTTTAATGGTAGAACCTTTCATGGTATAATCTATAAACCATGATAAAGCTGATGGACTTTGGGCCAAGCTAGTTGAAAAACCAAATCTGTGTTTGGAAAATGCCCTGCAGACTCTGTGAGAGCTGTATCTAGAAGTTAAATAAATGCTCTTAACTACAGCTGACAGTCCTGTGTTATCTAGCGGTGCTTAAACCCGGCTCCCTGCTCTCCTTTTGTTGTTTGGGCAGGGGAAAGCCTGGGTTGTTGATTACGGTACAGATGAAACTGCTTTGCTTTTTGCCGTGCAAGTCGCCTTATGACATTGAAACAAAATTCTTGTCTCATCCTATGGCAAAATACATACAGTATATTGTGTGTGCATACAATAGGGGGTGGGGGAAGGATAGTATCATAATATGATGATGATGCATTTTGCATGAAGCTCTCCAGAATGTCTCATTTGAGCTTTTGCCATTGTAATTCCATGTATCATTTCAGTGTTAAGCAATGCCCCAGGGTCAGAAAAACCCATAAGATGCAGCTGGTAGTTAACCTATGTGTCACTAGTCTGCACAGAGGATGTAAACCAGAGCATTTCCATATGAATAACGCCATCTGTTTTTTAACTCCCTTGCATTTAGTTCTCAGCCTTCCCCGTTACAGCCAGTGCCCTGTATCTCGTTTCAGTTTCTTGTCAGAACTGCCCAGTCACAGCCTTTGTGACCCATAGGGTCACAAAGCAAGAAAGCCTGTCTGGAGCTCACGTTGCCCAGAGCTGACGTAATGAGGAGGGAGAGCAGGGGAAAGTTGAGGCTTCAGTCTGAGAGACCGGTCTCTAAATAGTGCCAGATGCTGGACTGATGGGATAGCTAATAAGAGTAAGAACATTTTGTTGGTCACTTTCTTCAAGATACCTGCAGATCATACATGTAATATTAGGTTTCATTAACCACAAAGTCCAAAAGAGCTGTTTTGCATTAATTCTCTTTTTGCCCAAATTTAAGTGAGACGTGGTAATACGTAGCACTATGCAACTTGTATTGTCTTTTTTGTCAGTTAAGACAGTGTTGTTTTTCAAGTGAAATGCTAGATTGCTAAGCTATTTGAAAGATTTGTTTGCTTGTGAATAGAGAAAGTACAGTGAATAATGGATACTGAGTTTCAATCTTGGCCATGCTGATTTGTGTGGGATCGAGATTTTAATTTTTAACAGCTTAATGAGGACCAATGAGCTTCAGCTCTGCCCTGTTGGGAGCTGGTTATAGCATAAAAATGCTCGAAGATCCTTCCAGAGTAAGTAGGGTGCTCCTCCTCCCTCGTAAATGTTTCAAAGGTACCAGTCAGTGTTAGCTTTGATCATTGCCAACATTTGAAATCTTGTGATTCCCATGTTGTTTCAATATCTTTTTGTTAGATGTTAATTTTCCTGTATAGAGAAGAGCTGTTACATATAGTTTTTTTTTTATCCTACTTTTTGCCCTCCAAAGTGGCATTTGTAGATGAGTTATGAACACTAGGATGGTTTTTAAGTAAGATACTATGATTGTATTAGCTGATATAAAAGTTTTACTTTTTGACTTACATGTTTGCAAGAAGACACTCTAGGTTGCCAATAACCTTGCAGATACAAGCCTTGTTTAGCTCACCTTAGTTTCCTCACCAGTAATACTAACACATTTCTTAAGGGCATGTTGTAAAAGTAATGAGCAACTTGTATATTATGCATACAGGACCAAGAAAGTAAAGTTCCAGTCCCAACCAAAAGGATTAAGGTGGTCCCGGGGGAGTAAATTGAAGCTGCAGAAAAACATAACCCAGATGGTACCTGCCTTGCCTTTGGTAATAGGGAGCAGTGCCTGGAATGCCTGCAATGGGAACACCATTGTGCTCTCTGTGTTGGTGCTTTGAAGGCTGTTCATTCACGGCAAGGGGGGGTTTTGTACTCCGGCAGGATTTCCGGGATGCTGTGGCACATGCCTCTAGGCAGCTTGGAAAGCCAGTGATTGAGGACAGAATCCTGAATCAGATCCTGTACTACCTACCTCAGCTCTACGAACTCAATCGGGACCTCCTGAGGGAGCTGGAAGAGCGATTATCTCACTGGTGACTATCAATAAAGGGATCCCACTCCTTTAATGTTGAAATTTATCTGGGGGGCTTACGTGACTTCATGTGATCCTGGTTTGACTCTTGTTTGTGTTTCAAGTACCTTCCTAAATGTCAGAATTTACTTTGAAAGTATAGGAGATTATGCTTCATTTAGATGTGCTTTTGTGCCATTTCGATGCATCCCAAAAGGTCCAGGAGGCATGCCAATACATTTTTGTAGCAATCACAGTTTTTATTTGAAACTGTTTTTAATTGAAAGTTCTGGACCCTGCATGAGCATGTTAAATGCACGGATTTCATTAGCGAGAAAGGAGGCTGTTCTGAAGGCTGGTTTGCATTTTAGAGGTAGTTTAGATCTACTGATCAAGCACAGCGCTGATTGACAGCCACAGTCCGCTTGATTCTTAGTGACCACTGGTGGGTGGAGCTATACAAAACCTACTGGCAAAGGCACTGCAGTAGGTAAAGACTTTTCCCACCTTGAACTTAAGTGTTCAAACAGTTCAAGACCATTCTTAAAAGACTATATATTAAGTGGTTGTCATCTAACACTGCTATGTTGACTTGTGCCTAATAAGGTTTTTCAGAATAGCAACTGAGATAGATGCCTATCTGCTGTAGGCTTTTTGTTCAGAACATAAACTAGCATATCTTATTCTGAAAAAGAGAGGCTTTGCTGTAGGGTTAAGATGTATACTATTTTTAGCTCTAATTGCAATTTGTTGTTGTTTCTAGGCTTGAGCATCAAAGAATTGCTGATATATTTGTTAAAAAGGGTCCCTACCTAAAGATGTATTCAACTTACATAAAAGAATTTGATAAAAATGTTGCATTATTAGATGAACAGTGTAAGAAGAATGCAGGATTTGCATCAGTAGTCAAAGACTTTGAGGTATTGTATTCTTTTTTAAGATATATCCTGTTCCTGATATATCCTGAGTTTTTAGCAGTTGTGATCCTCCACTGGGCTTTAGAAACTACCCTTAATTTGTTTGTGTTTTGGTGATGGGGTTTTTTTCCTGCAGTCTTGGCTTAAGGCAGGAAGAAGACAAGGCCTTTTGAAGGAGTCAGTGTTTCAGATTCAGATTATTTTGAATGCAAACTCAGGATAATTAGAATTTTGAAGCATGGATCTTTTAATTCTGTGTTGTCTTTAGAAGTGTGGATTAATATCAACTTCTGCAGTGAGCACTCCTGCCTTTTTGCCTAATGGACACTGACAGCGATCAAAGGAGCATGTTGCCCTTGCTATCCTGTTTCCTTTTTTTTTCTGGGAAGCTTCACCTCTCTTCCTCCTAGGTCAAAGCACCTGTTTTGAATCTACAGAATATGAATGCTTACTCGTGTCTTTCATGCATGGGTAATTTTGCATGCAGTCTTCCACATGGAAATGCTTGCTCTGTAGTGTGGTGCTTAACACTGGCAGTAGCACTTTTCAAAGATAAAAAAGCTTATCCATTATAATCAATAGTTGTTTGTAGGCATGTTTTCTTTTGCTGGGACCTTTGACTGCTGTGGAACTGTTATTTATTTTGGGTGTTTCTTTCAGATGAGCCCCCGCTGTGCTAGTCTGGCCCTCAAGCACTATCTGCTCAAGCCAGTTCAGAGGATTCCCCAGTACAGGCTCCTGTTGACAGGTACAGTCAAGCTTTTTGCAGGCTTAAGAAGCCAGTCTTCACATGCCCCAAGACACCTGTTTTCAGACAGCTGTATCCATCTGTAAAGTGTTTTTATCGGACTTCAGATATGTGAGGCTTTTTAAAAACATGTCACAATATGTGAAGCTCTTTCTAAAACATGGCTTGGGTTTAGAGACTTTTCTTGCTAATATTGATTGTGGTGAGATACACAAGCAAGGTCCTAATGTTTCCAGCACTGTGGTGTGTTCTGATGGTAGATTCAACAGTACCTAGAAAACATGGAACCTGTGATGGATTTTCCTTGAATTTGTGGTAATAGAAGCCTGTAATTTCCTCAAAGGCTTGGAATGCTCCTGTTCTGCTTTGGGTTTTGCTTTTTCATTTTTTTGGGGGGGGCTGGGGATTTAACAAAAAGACAGTATGGAAAATTGGAGCAAGGAGAAGAAAGATATCCATGCAACTGTGAACTGTAAGTAGCTTCTCAATTTCTTCCTCACCCAGGTATTTTGTCTGTAAAATCCATTCCCTTTTAAAGGCAAAACACATGTTTTTAGTGCACACACCAGTAAGTGCTGAAAACTTGCTACCAGAGCCAGCTGAGGAGCTGATTTGGAGCTAGGAAATCTGGGCTCTGTACCCTGCTCTGGCACTGGTGTGTTTGGGTGGCCTTGAGCAAGTCATCTCCATCATGCAGTGGGGTTTTTTGTCTGTAAAGGAGGGCAGTGACAGAGGCCTCCTTTGTGAAATATTTTGAGATGTGTTTGTTGTAAGAGGGGGATGGCTCCTGTAAGGATTTGGAAATACTTAAGGCATTGTTTTTGAGAGCCGTTGCTTCTTGACGAGCAATTTAAAAATAACCTCTGTTTATGTAGTAACTGCAAAATAAAATGCTCCGTGACCTTTTTTTTGGCTCTGTAGCAGCTCATTGGCATTTCCCCAGCATGTACTTAGACTAGTGATGCTGTGGTAGATTCAGACTTAAGTGTTATAGAGCAGTTACCAAGTTACTAACATTGACTTTTTCATTTTAATAATTTCATTAAACGCAAGATGTTGAAAAAAGGGGTAGAACTTTTATTAAATGCAATACTCTATAGGGGAAAATCATAATACTTAATTGATGAAATCAACCCATAAAATGGCATTTGGGGACTTGCTTTATTTTAAAAGGTGCATGGTATAGTTTGTTGCACACTTCAAAATCAGTGGAGCCTTAGGTAAGTTCAAAGGTTTTAATTGAAGTAGAATTTAGTTGAATAGAGGATCAGGTTGGAGCAAATGCCATTGTCACTATACACAGCTGAGCAAGAGATGTCAGGGATGGATGGCACTGGAACAAAACTCAGATGTTGAAGGGGAAGTCCTCATGATAGTTAGCTGTCGCTGTGGCTGGGACAGACTGTTTTAGACCTGAAAAAAGCCTCACCCTGTGCTGATGGGGTTCACTGTGGGTGCCCCCAGTCTGCTGATCTTACTGTGGCTTCCTGGCTTTGAATACACCTGCAAATGCTGCTGAAAGGAAGGGGATTGCCATGCTGGTGGCAAATTTAGAAACGTAATTTTCTCTTGTTCTCTGTGAACAATAGAAGAGATCAGGCCAAGAATTTAATTATGCTGGAGCTGGAGAGTGATGTTCTGGATCTGTTTCATTTTCAGCCTGTTCAGTCTTTCATGCATGTACGTTGCCCTTGAGTTCTGACTCTTCCATGTCTCTGTGGATGGCCATCTGCTTAGTTACCTTCCAACAGCTCTGTGTAATATTGAGCAATGCCTCTATAAACTTGTGCTATATGAACATCTGGAGGACATGGGAAACATTTGCTTCTTTTGTGGCAGTGGGTGAGATGTAGCGATGGAGCAGCTGCCTGGGCCGGAGACAGGGTGGGGGGATCTGTGGGGAGGAGGGCAAGGGCAGCAGAATGAAAATAATCCAGGAAACGAAGCTGTCAGGCCTGAGTCAGCAGGGATTTCTTCCTATTTAGATGTTCTGTGTCAGTGGGACAGCTTTGTACTGGTAACCTGCTGCTACTCAGTCACATCACAAGATTGTTGCAGTGCTTTGAAGTGGAGTTACTTTTGTGCTAACAAAAGCAGGAGCAGGTGGACTCATAAATCAGCCAAGGAGATGCACAGCTCAGCACTGTTTCTGTTTAATTATACAGCTTCTCCAGTCCAGTAAGTGGACTTCCACTTCTTCACATACTAGTCCTGGGCGCTGTGCAGTAAAAAATAGATAATTTATGGGGAGGTTAATCAGAAGCCTCTGATTTCTGAGAGAAATTAAGGAGAATTCTCTGAATTCTCTTCTCTCAAAAACCTCTAATTTGAGTAGATGACTTGAGACTTTGCAATATGAACAGGCTCTTGATTGTCATAGGATGAGCCTCTCTTCTCTTTTTCACAGCATAAGGTTGGCAGAGAGAGTCTTTTATTACCCTTAACTGGGTTAAAGTGAGGGGAGGCTGAGTGGGATGAAAAATTAGCCTTTTTGCACTCTGCAGCTTTGCATGTTGAAAATAGATTTGTGAGACTCAAGGCCAATTACATAGTGTGAAACAATTGCTTTGAGTTTAAATTAATTACATTAGACAACCCAAGACAAAAAGCAGTTACTGACGCAAAAGATAATTTTAAGCAGAAGAAGTGATAGCCACTGCCCCCAGCAAGTGGGAAGAGAGAATTGGGATCTGCTGTCAGGTACCAGTAGGCATACAGAAATTTTCATCACAAAAACAGTACCAGTGTGCTTTTATGTTTATTTTTGTTGTGCTTTGGCATATTTAGCAGAATTAAGAATTTCTGAAGGTATGATAAAAGTCTTTCTAGTCTGAACAATGAAATCCTCAATGAATCCCCATATCAGAGGATTTTTTTAAGAAAACATTGCATGCCATTTCACCTTAAATCTGAATTCTGTATTTATTTTATCTAGAAATACTTCTGCAAAAATTTTACTGCAACATTTTTCACATTTGTGAAATCAGCTTGTCTGTATAGCTTTTGCCAGTGCCTCCAGAAAGCTGTTGTAAGCACAGAATTTCCAGTGTGTATTCACAGAAAAGACTAAAAATATCTGTTCTGATGCTTCTCTAAAGCTGAGTTTTAGCTGTGAATTGATGTCCACTTATCAGATAGAGAGCACTAAGAGGAAAATTACCTATTTATCACTTTGAAGATTTTACTGTTGTTTTATTGGCTGCTGCAGCTTTGTAAGACAAAGGCCATTTTCTGTTTAAAATACATAATTTTAAATGAATGTAGTTATGTTGAAATCTTGATTTTTTCTCCCCCCCTTCTATTTAGGGTTTATATTATTATAATAATATAATTTGCATATTATATATTTTTCTATTTTATATATATATATATGTATAATTCTATAGCAAATACCCATCCAAAAATGTGTGGGTTTGAGTGGTGGTGCTTTGGGAAACATGTTATAAAGCATGAATTTGCCAAGAAATAATTAGTTCACATCTTGGGTCTCTGGTTTTATGTTTCCCCTGCAATTAGTTCAGATGTTAAATTGGATGTCTTCATGTACCAGGGGCAGTGTCTTAGAGTGCTAGCTGTACATTTGCAGATGAGGAAATTATACCCGCCTTACCTCCTGTTCCCAACTTGTAGAGGTGAGTGTGTGGTTTGGGAGCCTTATTTCTGGATGAGCTGTAGGGACACATTTTTTATACTGGGAGATTCCCACTGGAATCTTTTGTGCTGGTCCCAGTGAAGATCAAGTTGCAATTGTAAAGCTTTAACAGTTGCCTTAATA
The DNA here is from genome assembly GCA_013396955.1 of Regulus satrapa. Classification (NCBI taxonomy): domain Eukaryota; kingdom Metazoa; phylum Chordata; class Aves; order Passeriformes; family Regulidae; genus Regulus; species Regulus satrapa. Next base: position 346,466 of record VWZN01013794.1, read on the forward strand.
GTGGAGTCCGAAGAGTGTTCTGCTTCAGCAACGTGGCACAGCTCCAATGTGAGAGACCACCCATCCACAGGCAGGGCAGGAGAGGGCAGCTGGTGTATCTGTGACAGGTTCCTCCAGGTTAAACCAAATTAAACCTGTGTGAACTCTTCTCAGTTCCTTCCAAAATACCTCCTGTTAACATTTTTTTCCCCCTCATATGAGCCTCTTACCAGAATAACCCAAGGTGAAGCAAGATTAACTTGTTTAAACAATTGGATATATGGCCACCTAAATATTGCATTGGAATGGCTGGTTGCTACTACAGCACAAGATTTTGAGGGACATGAAGGGTGCAATATTGATGGAGGAGAAGTTTTGGTGCCAGGTCAGACTTATCTTCAAAGATCATGTGTTACCAAAGCCTGCTAATAATCAGGTAGTACTCCGACGAGAGCAGAAAGCCGTGAGTGTTCCCATGGACAGCCAATCCTGCTTCCCAGAGCTCCCTCCCTGCCTCCCAGCTGGTTCCTCTTCCTGCACCCCAACCTGCTCTTCATGCTTCTCCCTTGGATCCTCCCTTAGATCTCTGCCAAACAATAAAGTGTCAGCGCCAAATGTTTCTCTTCCTGTACTTCTGTTTTTCTCAAAGCTTTCATTAACTGTGACAAGTTCTCTCCCTCTTCGTAGCAACTCTACTGCAGAAACATGTTTCATAATTCCCTTTTAATTTTGTGCATAAGGAAAAGATTACAATACACTGGTCTCTGAGGGGCATGTATGAAGCAAGACGTCTTAGGAAGGCAGGAACAATTGGCTCCTGATCCTTTTTGAATGAAAGAATGAATTTGGGTAGGGCAAGCATATGGGAGTTGAATTACTTCACTCCTACATGAAGCTTGTACAACTGAGAAGCTCAAATTGAATGCTTGCTGCATTACATGTAATTACTTTTCATTAGATCTGCCAGAATATTAATACTTCGTTTAAAAGGTAATTATAAATCAGTATTTGTTGCTTTTATCAATCTAATGTATATCTCTTGGAATGTTTCTGTTTTTATTTTAAGGAGTTCAAGGCTTATAGAGTAGATGGCTGACATTTTACTGAGGATATATATTACTCTTTGATAGGGTATGAACCAGACACTCAACCAGGGAATGGAAACTCGAGGGGGATGTTTTCTTATAGTCATACACTTGTAGTTAATTTTAGCAAAGTAAAATAGATTTTAAAACTACCCAGACTTTAATGGATCGAGGGTGCCATCTCGTGGTTAAACTACTTGTATCATTTGAAACAGAAAAAATTTCTTTTTGAACATTGAGGGAAGTATATTATTTTTATTACTGAAAAATATGAACCATAACCAGATCTTCTGTAAGGGACTACTTCTTTATTAGCTCCTCTGGACTATTTTAGGTGTTCAGACAAATATACATAATCTTCAAAAGTTTTTGCATCAGCTTAAATGTAAATGATTGCAAGTATGTACTAATTTTCACTTACTTGTCTTTTCTTGAATAATGTAAACAATGTCAATTTTCACTGGAGAAAACCACTGTTTCAGTAATCTATATATTTTTGCTGATATCCTTTCATTGTGGAAATTCTAGTTTTCACTTTGTTATTACCTTGACAGATTTCAGAGATGAAGTAGTAGATCTTTGTTGATTAAGTAGTAGATCTTAACAGCAGATTTGCAGGAAAAAGATGGGGTTTACTACTTCCTGGTGTTGTTTATTCATTTAACAAAACTATCTCTGTTTTTTTTTTCTTTATACAGATTATTTAAAGAATCTTTTAGAAGAATCTGCAGACTATAGGGATACTCAAGGTAAATGTCTCTTTAAAGAAATAACAGCTTATGTACCAATGTTTCCAGATTTTAAACGCAAAATGCTAAGTCACTAATAGAAATATTTTCTATTTAGTTCTAAGTTTCTCAGCAGAGATACTAAAAGATTGCAAGCTTGTGTTTAAAAAAGTTTGGAGCTGGCAGTCCTATCAGCTCACACTTGAGTTGAAACCAAGAGATAAGAGTGAAGTTCCACAGGCAGTTTAAACAGATATTTTAGGCACTGGCATTGAAAGAGACGGTCCCTTGCATCTGTAGACCTTTAATTGGCAGCCTGTTTTCTCCAGCTGTGAGAGGTCTTTCTGGCCTCCTCCTCTCTCTTTGTGCCAGGACATGCATCCATGGCAGAAGTGAGCAATATCAAGGAGCTGCCATGGGTAATATTTAACCTGAGGAGTTCTCCAGTTTGACTTGGCAGGAGCAGCACAAACACAAGTTACTTGCACAGGTTTGCCTGCATGTGGGGAGAAAAGAGATCAGAGGAAATGAGAAGTAGTTGGTGATGAAGAGGACAGGACCATGCCTTTTGTAGTAGTGTAGGATTAAGGTGATTTAACTTGAGCATATCAATGCAGTGCTGCTTCCATCTTCAGAGTGTGCCTCAGCAGTACAAAAAATGCTCCCAGTTGATGTTTTCATTTCATTTTCATGAGATCGTGTCACATTTGTGCAAGTCCATTACCTTTAGAAGGGTTGTGCAGATGTAATTGATTGAACTTCAATAAATTAATACCTTCAATGTACTGGGCCAAGTTTGCTTTGTCTGCTGGTACAATACCATGAAATATATGAGTAAATGTATTTCTTAGGATATATAGACATATTTGACTATGCTGAAGATAAAAGCCAAAAATATTTAAACTGATGGCTCTTCAAGAGGCAGAAAAGTTCATTTTGCGCTTCTTATGGCTGTGAATAAAATAATACTTGCACTGCATATTGAAAAAAGAAAAGAAAGCAATGTCAATATATACTTTATTTTTTTTTGGTTTCTCCAGCTTCTCTTGTTTTTTGTAGTTATATATTTGACACTATTTTTCTCTCCCTTCTTGTAGCAAAGATAGGAGCCAAGTTATAATAACAACTAAGCATTAGTTTGACATTTGACATATTTGGTAGTCTATCTTAGAACTTGGGCAAGAAAAGAAAATCTAATCTTTAACCACCAAGATCTTTCTTGTAATAATTAAGCGTAACTTACTTCTGCCTTTTGTTAGTTATTTAATTCGACTGCAGGGCCCAGGAGTGAAGGGGAGGAGTGGAGCGAGAGACTAAGTTTGCTTGTAATTAGTACTCTTGGGAAAAAAACCCAAATAGCACAATTCTTCTTGCTGACCTTCATTTGAATACATTACTTCAGCTGAGTGGTATAAGTGGAATGCTCTTCCCTGCCAAAAAGCACTTCATTTATGGACTTTGACCCTATAGATTATTTTATGTTGTTGTTTAGATTCATTTAGTCTTAGCTGTATAAATAGTCCTGAGACCCTGGACCTTTCCCTTCAATAGCTAGCAAATGTTATAATTTTCTCTAAAATTCTTCAATATTTCTTGAAATCAATTAATAACATTTCAAAGTTTAATATATATAGTAAATGAGAGATGAAGGAACAGGGATTCTGTAGGGACTAAATTTTAGCCATTTTACCCAAATACCATCACTGCCATTCATGGAAGACTACCTAGAGAAATTATATAAATTTCTCTATATACGTAAAACGTAAAGCAGAGAGAATCAGATACTCATTCCTATCTTTGTGAATTTAGCTACATTTCCCCTCATCCTCTTCCACGTGGGTGGGACATGGGAAGGGTTTTGCCTGAAGCAGCTCCAACATTTCCTAGAAAGAGACCACCAGCTACATTTCAGCAGGCTTGCTTGATACCATGACAAATTTTGATCAAATGCTTGATATGTGCTATGTATTTTAGCTGCTTGACTCTGTGCTTGCATCACTTTGGCTCGTGACAATCTTTTACAAAAAATTCTCCTTTGATTGGCTTAGGAGGAGCTTTTGGATCAAGTCTGTTTAGTTTCTTATATGGCTTCATGATCTTGTGAACCTTTCAGTCCAGAAAGCTCTGTCTTTTTTAACATTCTTCCTTTCCAAATTTGAATCAACAATAAGGGAAGTATATTCATTCTACAGTACTGATACACTAATGATTATAGAGGAAAAAAACCCCAAGGCCTTGGTTTTGCCTGCTTTGAGAAGCTTCCCTGTGGACTTCTAACCAAATTTATTCCTTTCTTTGAAGTGCTTAAGTTACTCAGAAGGTGCTGAATGCTTTAGAGACTACATTTCATCAGAACAGTTGTTCTAGCTTTCTGTTAAGTGTCTTTTTTCTACTTAAGTAAATTGCAGGTTTTTGGATAAGGTCCTTGTTATGAGATGGATCCTTGGACTGAACATTTACCGTGTTCACATAAAAATTTTGTCAAATTGCTTTTTACACTTACACTGAAGGATATTTTACAATTGAATTGCTGGTTATTAAAAATCAGTGCTTAATAAAATTGTTCATATTTGGTAATGTTTTTTCAGACATTTATTTTTGTTTTGGTATTACAAGTTCAAAATTTAGAAATGTGAACTTTACTGTTATTTTGAGGGGCAGCAAAACTGAAGGCAGAAGACAGAAATGGCAAAAATTTATGTAATTTCTCTAGGTAGTCTTCCATGAATGGCAGTGATGGTATTTGGGTAAAATGGCTAAAATTTAGTCCCTACAGAATCCCTGTTACAATGTTGTTAACTTTTCTACCTTAAGTATAGTAAGTAATTTATTGTGTGAAAAACTGAAATTTCACTTTGCCTATGGACTGTTTTGAGTAGCTGTAAGAAATAATTGGCACTGTTGGTTGAAGCAATGACTTGCTAGAGCACACTTATCAAGCCATAATCCTGAGACGAGGGAACTGCTCCTGAATGCAGTGACTGTACAGTAAGATCCTTCAATCTTGGAATGATGTGGAAATACAGTATGGTATCTCTGCTTTATATTATACTAATGATAACTGGTCTGCATAACCAAAACATCATTCCTTCATCTTTCAGATGCTTTAGCTGTTGTCATAGAAGTTGCAAACCATGCCAATGACATTATGAAGCAGGGAGTAAGTATTTTGCCTTATGAAGCTGGTTGATTAAAGCTTTCTCTTTCTCTCTCTCTCTCTCTCTCTCTCTCTCTTAAAATATTTTTTGTTGCTTAAGAAAAAACATAAAGTACTTGCAAGGGCAAGTACTTATCTTACTGACCTTCTGGGTTTTTTTTCCCCTCATAGGATAACTTTCAGAAACTCATGCAGATCCAGTACAGTTTAAATGGGCACCATGAGATTGTACAGCCAGGAAGGGTAAGTGCCCTACATGACATTCAGCAGATTGCAGTGAAAGTGAAGTGAAAGGGAAGAGGATATGGAAGCAAAGACCAACACTGGAATATACCAAAAAGAAAATGGGTCCATTACTTCATGATTAGGTTCTAACAGGCAAATAAATACTGCTGCTCCATATGTATGGGGTGGGTTTTTTTGACATTTATCTGACAGAAACTTATATTTTTTAGAATATGATTCCTTGCCAGATCTTGCAGGCAGGCTTTTGTCCTCAAACTTAATCCTATATTTCTCATGGTTTCACATGCAGCATGAGAAACTAACGCAGTCATCCACACTCACTTTTGGAGAAACCTACGGATAAACAGCTTTTCCCTCGGAAAGGGAACCCTGAATCCCAAAACTTGTGCGGCACTTCTTGTGTAGTAATAATAATAATAATAATCATCATCATCATGATAATAGTTATAAAAAAGTCAGCTCATTTGCATGGCTTGTGCTCTAAAATGCTACGTTTTGCATTTCTTGTTTTAATTTACTAGGTGTTTTTGAAAGAGGGAACACTGATGAAGCTATCACGGAAGGTCATGCAGCCAAGAATGTTTTTTCTGGTAAGATGCTATGTATGTTGCTATGTTCCTTATCCTAGTGTAATTTTTAGTGGTTAAAGCATTACACTGCAAACATAACTAGTAACTGCTGGTAGTAGAAAAAATTACTAATTGTTGCTGTTCTATTCAGTCAGTAGTATATCTATAATATACCTATAATATAATAAGTACAATATCTATAGAGATATTATATTACAGATACAAGTATAATAGATAGAACATATAGGTATAATATCTATAGAGATATTATCTGTGGCATATTCACTAAGTTAAATGGAAAACCATTTCTCGCTAAAGTGTACTTTAATTTGAACAATGCTCATTTAAAATCTGAAGGCTTTCATGAGAAGACATTATCTGTGGTACTGTGGAAGGTTATTCCACAGTTATTCCACCCCTCTTTTCTGTACTTGATCTTAAAGCCTAGAACTCTTGTCACTGCTACTGCACCCTTCCCTTCCTCTTTTCCTTCCTCCCATCTCCCTCCTCCTCTCTCCTTCCCCTTGCAGGAGCTCACGTGCATCCTGAGCAGAGCACTGGGTGGAAGTTAAATACTGGGTTCCCTTCCTGTCTCTGCTGCTGCTTTGTTTTGAAACTTCTGTGTATCTCTGAAGTTTCTGTTTCCACTTGAACCTTTTGTTTATATTTTCTATTTAGACAGTAAAGCAGCTGTTATCTTGTAATTTATGGCATTATTGGTCCACAGTCCTGGCTGAATTCTGTCTTGTAGTTGCCCTAATATGAAGAAATACTTCCCTAGGCAGTCCTGGAGTGTGCATTATACCAGTTATGGAAATACTCTCAAAAATGTGGTGCTATCTCAAGCTTCACAAATCAGATATTGCTAATTTCAGCATCTCTATCTTGGATTTTCTCTTTGTTTTATAGGGCAAGGGTTTTGTTTGCTTTGGGGTTTTTCTTAGAGATAAATGGTACAGGCTAACATTCACGCCATTAGGCACAGTTCTCTTTCCATTTATCATGTTGTGAAGATTTAGTAATCATTTGAAGCATTTGGTTATTTTGCAAAGAAGAATCACATTGCAAAAGCTTATGAGACACTTCAGATTTTGGTATTTGTTTATGTGTAGTAAATGAAGTTTGAATCCATGTACATGTGTTGAACAGCACAGAAAATAAAAAAGGCTTGGTTACTGTTCAGTAAGTGCACTGAACAAATCCAAGTCTGGTAGCACAGGAAATAAAAAACTGGTAAAATTCACAAGGTAGGGTTAAATTTGTCCTTATAAATTGCTAATCCATTCTGCTGTCTCCTAGTTTGTGGATTGCGTTGATTTGTTCGAATGGTTAATTCTAGTATCTTTATAAAGTAGTTTGCTATATTATATACCTGTGTGCACAAGAAACATTTTTGTCCCTTTTGACAGCCTGTTCTTTGACATCTGTGCACTGTTTACTCATGTAAACAGTGTATGTTTACTCATGTAAACTTGTATGTTTACACAAGAAGGATATAAATAGGTATCTATTGTTATCTAAATTCATACATGAAGATGTTTATTGGATTCTAAGTGGAATAATAGGAAGCAGAAGATGCCCTTCCGGACAATTATCTCAGTGTTGTAGGCGTTCTGTACTTCCAGTGAAATGCATCTGAAATTATCTGTCTTTTAACAAACTTGAGTCATTAAAAAGCATTCTGTATTACAGTTCAATGATGCCCTGTTGTATACTACTCCAGTGCAGTCAGGGATGTATAAACTCAACAACATGCTGTCATTGGCTGGAATGAAGGTGAGTCACTTGTTAAAGTGAGCCTTTCTTCAAATCTACCTAAACTCAGACCTTCAAATTTTGAAAAGACAACTGCATTTACTGTTGGCAAGAGATATTAAATATGTTTATGTTCCAGAGCAATCCTACAGGCTTAATGATTCTCCCATAATGTGGCCTGTGGGATTGCTATCTAGATTTCTCTAAATATTCTGTTGCCACAGGATCATCTTGGATGCATTTCTCCCAGTGTTGTCCTACTCTGGAATTGTCTGCCTATTTATTTTTTGTATTGTATTTTGTTTAGACTGCCTCACTTTTGCTGTTTAACTGCTTTTTATTGCTGACACCCAGAGATTAGGCATCTCTGCCTGATAAGATCCTGGTGGATCAGTTCTCTGTGGTTTACAGAGATTTGCTAACTGTGTGGGAAGATATGGCTTCTTTCCTGTACCCCTGTGAAAAGCATCAAAGTTAAGCCTTGAGCCCTGCTGGGTAATGATAAGGGGTAATGACTGCATGCTATATAATGACTCAGTCACTGATGTAACAGTAAATGAGAACAACAAATCATTGCCTTGGGAATCACTGTCTCCAGTCCTGTCAGAAAAAAAAATCGCCAAGTCCAGTTGCAGCACAGATCTGACACTCATGGTCCAAAATTTTGCAAGCAGAGCTACAAAACCTCTTTTGCCAGCAGATGTCTTGCAGTGGTTCAGACCCACTCTTGACTTTTAAGCTCCCTTATGTTTGAAATTTGATATCCCAGAAGGATCAACAGGGTAGTGCAGCCCTTTCCCACTCTGGGGTACACCAGCGGGCTACATCTCATCCTGCAGCAGCAGCAGTGCCTTTTCTTGTCCAGTTGCAGGAGATACTCAGGGAGCAACATGACTGGGCCTGTGTGGAAGGTGTCTGGAAGCTCTTGAGCTTCATTTCCCTATACATCTCCAGTGTTTGTAGGAGGGGCAGTGAAATAAAAGGACGGGCTGCATGTAATCTTAGTGTAGCTGGACCCTCTGGACTGCTATATGATTTCCTATTTCTGAGTATTTTCTCTCCAGTGTTCCCCTTCTGCAATAAAAATGTAAGAGATTTTACAGGAATTAAAATTAAAGCAGTGACAAAGTACCATTTCAGTTTGAATGTGAAGTTTTCTCTCTTGGCTGAAGGTTAAGAAGCCAACCCAGGAAGCGTATCAGAACGAACTGAACATTGAAAGCGTAGAGAGATCCTTCATTCTTTCAGCGAGGTAAGCCTTTCAAATAACAGTGGTTTTAAAACTGTGTTTTCAAACAGACCACACAAGGTTTTTAGTTCTTGTTTTGCACTTAATGTAATGAAATGTTAGTCTCGGCTAGACTGAATAGAGGGAATCAGTAAATCAGAGTGACTAAAACCATTGTTTGCTTTCTCTTTTTCACTTTAGCTACACCTTCAGAAGCTTTAAGTAAATTGAAATGCTACCCTTGCACTGCCTTTCCTTGAGAGGGTTTAAATTTAATTAATTTTAGACTTTGTTTCTCAGTATTTTTTTATTCTTCTAAAATTACTGATACGTTCTATGTTACCAGATTCTCTCAGTAAAAGCAAAAGGATATGTGGTCACTAAGACCAGCTCTGGTCACCTTCACTGAGATGCCTTTAGCAAAGGCCTGTTTTCGTGGATTTTTGTTTTTACAGTGGTTGAATTGAAGTTTTATGTGTTCTGACATTTGTGACAGTGTTGATACCAATGAAAAAAGACATGTTTTCTCTTTTATTTAGCACAGCTGAGCAAGAGCAGACTGCTGCTTTTTGTGTGACCTTGTAAATACTGACATGAGAATGCACAAAGATAGCAGTATCTGTAGCTGAGGGGTGGACCAAGGTTAACATTGTCAAAGAAGCCAAAGGAAGTAGCTCAATTGTCAAAGCAGTAGTTATTTATAACAACACACTTCAAATGGGTAATTCTGTATTTCTGCAACAAATGTAAACGTTGCTTATAGTCTTCTGCACACCAGGGGAAAAAAAATGCATTTCCCAGTTTAGGGTATGGCTCTGCTCCAGTGTAATATGAACAGCTCTGTGCTGCTTGGGTGCCTTGGTGACTGGATGTCACACAGACGCATGAAGGCATTCAGGGGATGGCAGCAGGCAATGAGGCTTAATCTCTGCTTGCCTTGAAACAGCGTTTCAGTTTTAATTGAATGGTTTTAAAAAATTGTCAAAGAATAATTGGAACTTCTGAAATGGCTATCCTCTTAGCATACAAGCTACCTATTTTCCACAAAACAGGACAGACTAGTCTTTTTGATTCACTGATTAAGTGGTAGATTAAAAGCAACTCCTGGGAAAGATGTGCTGGTCTATAGGGGAAAACCCCTATATATAACATGCTCATCAAATTTGGCATAGTTTGTGACATGCTTTTTTCTTAACCTTGAAATTGCTGGAATTAACCTCACATTACCAACTGAGGCTGCCACAGTTTGTTTTATTTTTGTTTCAGTGTTGTTGATGTTGCATCTTTTGGGAGCATCCAGCTCTGTTAATTTTATACTTGCTGGGAGCCATGCATGCACAGGAGCCCTAAGTTACACAGCAGGGACAGAGAGAGAGTGCATTTGCATGGCAAGAAGGATGTGCGGGAGGCTCCATGTGTAAATGATAGTTTTCAGATCGGTTTCTGTCTGTCACCAGAACTGTTTCTGTTGTGGTGTAGGAGAGAAGCAATTGAAAAACTCTGCCAGCAGCAGGTCCTTGCATATATTTTTCCCAATCAGCGATGTTGTTCCTACTGATAAATATTCTAAATGTGAAGAGAATTCATATCTTGTCAACCCAGGCTATCTTCCTTTGAATGATGCCTCATTCTAACAGCTTATTGAGTCCTACGTAGGAAAAAAACATCACCGCCTTAATTTCAAATCTGTCCAAATTAGTCTTAAAAACACTGGAGACAAATTTCACTTCCATGGGTTTTCTTTTTTTTCAAATAAGAAACATTATGTGGAGTGTACACCAAAGAAGAGATTCTGAAATTATCCTGGGGGCAGAGACGGGGAAGAGAAAAATTAAGCAGGTGAAAAATTGCTACTAATAAAAAGCAGGCCAGTTAATAAATGAAACATAGACTAATGCCTAAACAAGAGTTCATGTTTAGTTTTATTGACTGCATTAGTATTCTGCTTTATCTATTTTGGGCTGAGGTATCAGTTTTCCTGGGATATCTTTAGGAATGTATACTGTTTCTTATAGTACAATGCAGTATTGTACTAGAAATCTCTTCACCAGAAAAACAAGTTAATGCATCTGCAGGACACAGCACTGTACACAAGTAAAGCTTTGGTCCTGGCAACAGCAGTCATGCCAGCCTGATGTGGTCTGGCCCCTCAGTGAGGCTGACAAGTAGCTACCCTAGGCAGGTAGAGCTGCACCTCTTCCTGTCCTACCTAAGGACTGTTGGACAAGGCTGGCTCAGCTGGGAGAGGTGCCCTAAGGCTCTGATCCTGGAAACAAGAGGGACACTCTTGCCCAGTGCCCTCCTGGGGCCACTGAGCTGTTTAGCTCCAGTCAGCAGCTGGATGTGTGCCCCCAGCACATGCATTTACCTGTAGTAACTATTCCTGGGGTTCTCTGTAATTCATTTGAGGCTTTCTACAATGATGTTAAATCTTAAATAAATAAAAATAATAGTGTTTAAAACTACTGCAATTTTAAAATCAAAATCGCTTTTGGAAGGATGCAACAAATACTGGACCTGCAGCTGGGGATGCAGTGGGGGAGGGCTGGAGTAACAGCAGAAGAAAATGCCAATTTTGCTGCAGCAAACCATTACATCAATTCTGTTGCCAGTGGCACCACCTTTTCTCTAACATTCTGAAGGATTGTAAACAATCCTAAAGGCTACCACTAGCAAACCTACCAAGCATGAGGTTCCTGCTGGAATATTAGGGTGTAAGCCTGTAGCTCATTGTGCAAGCTGAAGCATACAGAGCAGTCTCCACATGATGGGAGTGGTGGTGCTAGTGTGTAATCTCCAGAACCTGTGCCAAATTTCAATTTCATAACTAATATAGTTACAGGAATCTAATTAAATGTAACCAGATTTTGAAAAAGCTAAAGGAGTTGATTAGAGTTATGAATATTGCATAGTTAACGCAGACCAGTTGTTCTTTCTGGATGAGATAAATAGACTGAACAAAGTGTTCCACTCAGAATGTGAGATGTTGGGACAGACGCTAATGCATTGCTTTGCCCTTGGATACATCTTATTTCCTCTCTTTTTGTTCTGAGTGTGTGCTAGATCTTTTTTTTTTTTTTTTCCCCACTTGTGCCTCACAGGCTTCCAGTGTGTTTACTTTAGCAGATTTGTCCTCTCTGATTCTGTACAGTACTCGGTTTCATCCCATTCAAACCCCCATTCAAATATTTTCCTTAAAGGTCCAAAGATGATAAAAGCTTCCAAATTCACCTACAAAACCATTAAATAATAATTGCTGTTAGACACCTAATTTGTTTAAGTCATTGCTTACCTCTTCGCTAACTTTCTTTTCTGTATATTTGTGTTCAATTCCTTGGTTTAAACAAATTAATTAATTTGATACCAATTAAAAAGTGGGGAATAGAAAAAAATGTTGGGAGTGCATTCTTGTTTAAATTTTAGAAGCCCTTTTTAAGCTGGCATGGCATCTTAAACAGCCTGACTGTTTCTTTGCTGCAAAACTGCTTCATCCTTCTCTGTGCTGCTGGCAGAAGTAGTTGTTCAGCTGTGTGATGAACCTACTCAGTAAACTGATCCAGAGGAAGGGCAGGTTGATGGCTTGCTTTAATATGGATTAGTTCCCAATCCAGCCCGCTGCATAACTGTGTGTGTTCTGGCACAAGAGCGAAAATAAGATCTAGTGGCTGAGAGAAAGGGTAGTAGGCTGTCTTTTGCAGCAGGAACAGCACAGATTTATGAAAATGATGTTGTGCCCATGGACAGAGGAGGGGCTTTGGCACTGCACATAATGCAGTATAGCTGCAGGGTCCTGCTGTGCCAGGTACTCCTTGTGCTCCTTGTGCCATGCCACTTCAGCCTCATGCTTTCCTTGCACTTGATTAGTGATCCACCAGCTGTGGAATAAAGAGATGGACTAAGCAAACCTGTCTGTCTCTTTGAGTTAGTTAGCTCATCCAGTGGAAACATTTCGGGAAAAAAAAAATTATTTAAAAGTAGCATGAGCTGGTAGGAGCAAATATTTAGGAGTACAAGGCAGGAGAAGAGTCAGTGTGTTTTTATCTGACAGAAGCTTGGAGTTTCACAGGGCTGGATATAATAAACTGTGCTCTAAGACAGAAGAAAGTGGGGGAGAAAAACAGTTTTTGAAATTTCAGGTTGTCTTCAAGATGGGAGGCCCATGCCTTTGTTCTGGGAGCATCATTTAAACAAGTATTATTCAGGCTATTCAAGGGTCTGGGGAGGAGGGTGAAGCAATGCCAGACAAGCCTTGAGAATCACAGGGATTTTGGAAGGAGGAAAGTGAAGGAGGGAATCCACATGACAACAACAGACAAAGAAATAATTTTTAATATTGGTCAACTTGAATAACTAACACCATACCAAAGGTTAAAAAATAATGCCAGTTCCAGTAGGCATTTTAGATGTTTTATAAACTGAAATTGTAAGAGAGTTACTCTAATGTGCAATAAAGCTAGTGGAATTCTAATCAACACTTGCTTCCTAAAATGTTAATAATAATAAATTCCTTTTGTGGGTTTTTACTCCAACAGTTCTGCTACAGAAAGAGATGAATGGTTAGAAGCTATCTCCAAGTCAATTGAAGAATATACAAAAAAGAGAATCACATTTAATCCGAGCAAAAGTCTTGAAGAGGTATATCCCACCATTATTGTTGGTTTGTTCCCTTTTTGAATATAAAGTTTCCTGGCAGATGCATAGAGAAACAAAAGGTATTCCATGATGAATACTAAAGCAGTATGGCAATAATTGAACAGATGTTAGAACAGAATATTTAAAAGTGTTATCTACTTCATACATTTTAAATAATTTTCTTAAAAAAACCACCCAAATCAGCTTTCACAGTTCTCTCTGTAGCCTTGTACACAGAAAGATGAAATTAAAAGGTTTTAAAATAAAGCAGCTATTGATCTAAGTAGGCTGGTAAAGCTTGAAAGTCATTAAATGCAGCTCTGTTGTCAGGCTTGCATTATAATGGTCACTGATGAAGTAGCGGATAACATTTAAGACCATGACAATTTATCAGAGAAGCCTTTCCAACACCATTAGCACTACCCTATAATCACTGATGAATATTAGTCTTATTTCTCCTCACTGAATGTAACGATATTGTGTCTATGTTCTCTCAGGCAGATGCAGAGACCCAGGAAGAGGACAGTCCTCTGGGATCAAAGGCTCCCATCTGGATTCCTGACACGAGAGCCACGATGTGCATGATCTGTACCAGTGAATTCACGCTGACATGGAGAAGGCATCACTGCAGGGCATGTGGGAAGGTTGGGTGATTTTGTGCTTACCTTTCCAGTTGGTCTTTCAGGTTCCTTGTGTGATGTTCAGGTGGAGCTTTATCACCCAACTACTTTTCTAAGCAAACCTGTATGACACAATTATGTGGGCTAAAACCAACATATCTGGGTTGGTGGTTTAGGGGCTGGGGTTTGGGCTTTTTAGACAGGTGCTATGACAGACCAGTATTCAATTTTCAACATGCTACATGTCCGTTATTTTGCATTTTGGAGTGCTATTTATGGTTATTTTGCAATTACATAACACCCACAAATGTTAGCTGAAATGAAGACATATCTTCCTCACTAATATTAATAAGATAAATAATGATTTTTGATTTTAGGTTAGTACCTACCTTCTTTTATATTTTACACTTATGAAAGCTATATCTAATAAACTTTATCTTTCTTGTTTTAATCCAGTAGGAATACAAAATTAGAATGTAATGCAGTTGAGACATCTGTGCTGTAAAGAAATCGTCAAGAGAGTAATAGCTTTTTAAGCTATTTCAAAAAAATTATGATTGAAACATAAATTCTGTAACACAGTAGGCTTGTTCTGTTTTTAATGGATCATTACTGTTGGCTTATTGACTCCTACTTCACAGGGGTTTTTTAATATTTAGATTTTTATCATTTAGAGGAGGAAAGGACAGTATGTTGAGCATAAAGACAGGAAAAACCAAAATCTTAAATAATTTGCACTGTGAAATAGTGCCCATTTCAGGTTTTTTTTTGGCTTAAAAGTGCTGAAATGAATGACTTTGGGTATTTGGTGATTTACAGGTGCACATCATGTATAATAATGGTTTTATCTGTTTCTATTTGGCTCCAGATTGTCTGTCAAGCCTGTTCATCAAACAAACATGGCTTAGACTATATGAAAAACCAGCCAGCTAGAGTATGTGATCATTGCTTCAGGGAGCTACAAAAGCAAGGTAAAGAAAACCTTTACAAACTGTCTTACTTTTGCAGCCTTGATAACATGGTATGTGTGTACCTCATCTTTACTACTGGGTTCAAGTGCTTAATTCTGCTTGTGCCTGAAAAACCATAGGCACCTGAGATTCTAAGCCAAACAAGGTTTCTGTGGAGCAAACCAGGAAATGAATTGCAATACATTGGCTCTTCCTTCCAGAAACATGTGTGCCTTTATCCTGTGGGAATGACATGTAGTTTATGCTGCTTTCCTTTTGATATAACAAGCGTACATTGCTTTTCATTAATCACAGGGTACAAGTGTACATTAGAGTTCTTGGAGTTTATCCTGACCTCCTGGGGAGGGGGGTTCATGTGTACTTTTACACTTTGTAACTTGTATGTTTGTACACTTCATTTTTGCCACCTGAGCTGCTGAGTTGGCTAAAGTTCTGGAGCTCTGTAGAGACATAGGCCTTAATCTTTCTGAAGCTGAGTATCTTCTGGTCTATAAACTGGCCTCAAGCAACTCTCAAGCCTCAGCTCAAATGGAATTCAAGTATTTGGCATATCTGTACTTCAGTTCTGAAAGCAAACTCCTAACCATTGCCTACTGAACACTGGAAATTTGGAATTCAACACAAAACACCATGGCTAGAGCAGTTTTCATTGAAATGCTTTCAGAGAATGTGGTGCCTAGTGGAAAGTAATGGCTGGATAGCCTAATAGTAATAACATTTGCTTAGAGAGGAGGTCCAAGGTCAGTGTCCTCATCCTGAGAAAACTCTAGTACATCTCTTTGAAGAAGCTTCATACCATTCTGCAGAAACAAGTGTAAAACCAATGGAAGCACCTCCCAAGTGAGGTGGGAATCCAGTCCGATTCACAGGACTTGCTGTGAATTAAGTCAAAATACTTGAGTATAAAGTACATAAATGAGCTGTAAACCAACTGAAAGAGCTTTCTGCCCTTCCCTGGGCAGAGGCTCCAGTGCTACACGAGCTTTCTAGGGTATCAGGAAATCTGTTGTGCCCAGTGAAATAATAAAGCTATGGATCCCAGCATGCTGGGGGTGACATTTCTCATGGGGGTGTGGAAAGCAGCGTAGATGACCCTAGAAATTACAGTGGGAGCCTGTGGTGATGGGAAAGCCATTGTCTAAACCACCTGCAGGTGTCTGTGCTGGGCTCTAGAGGCTGCTCTGCTGCAGGCAATTGCAGCTGCCTGAAGCTGGGAAAAGGGCTGGGGAGCAGGTGCAGTACAGCTGGCAATCACATTGCTCTCCTGCTCTTCTCATTATTTCAGAGCCTCACCGAGTTCAGGGCCAACTCTTCTAGAAGCAGACTTTATAAAACCACTCATTTCAAGTGCAGCTGTAAAAAATGTGGTGGGTGTTTCTAGAAAAAGGGGTTTTGAAGAGGTGAAGTGTTGCAGAAGTCTTCCAAGAGAGAGGAAGTAATTGTCTGTGGGACTAGAGAAAGCACGTGCTGGAAGATGGGAACATCCAGAAGTGTGTGTGTGCTGGAAAAGGAGCATCCCTATTGAATAAGGTTGAGAAGTTAACAGATGTAGAAAATTTGAAGATAAACTACAGGCAATACAGAGAGCAGCTGTAAAAATCTGCTGCAAATTTTAAGACTTTAATTTTCACCCTCTTTATCAGCAAAGGCAGTTCAACACCCAGAAAACAGACTTTGAAAACAAACAAGACCTATTTGTTTAGTTTTGAACTTCATGTAGTTTTTTTGTGTGATTGTGATCTGGGGGATTCTAACTCATGGAGTTGATGATTACACTGAAAAGTTAATTCAGGGCTGAATTTAATGTGATTAGGTGTTACTATTGTAACCCTGTGATCTCAATACAAATGCCAGCTGTTTTTAAGAAGAAAAGTCCAGTAATGAATTGCCTGTGTTTAGTCATCTGTGACATGAAATCAATATATTCACTCTGTGCATTTTAGATAACCGGTGTACTCCTAAGACTGGATCCCCAGTCAACCATAAATCTCCATCAAGTGCCTTGTCTACAGTATTACAAAGTATTCCCTCTGGAAGAAAGCAGAAAAAAATTCCTGCAGCTCTCAAAGAAGTAAGTGTTTTATTAGTGAAAAGTGGTGCCTTGTGTATTATAGCATCAATATTAAGAGCAGGAAAAATATCCTTATTTTAACCATCTTATCTAGAATCAAAAGTCAAAGTGTGTCTCTGAGGTTTGGGCCTTAGTTTTAAATAGGCAGGGACATGAACTATGAAGCACTGTGTAAACTGCATAAACACCTGTGAGACCGTGATTCAGAGATATAGTTAAAATCGTAATTTCTTGCTTCCCTGTGTTTCCCTGAATTGTAATTTATCACCGTACCAACAATCAGTGAGAAGACTCTTACGCCAATTTAGCTCTTAATTTATTATTAGAAAAGTTAGAGTGAAGCCCTACTTACTTGTAGGTCTTGGGAACGAGAGGAAGCAATTTTTCAGCAGGTCTGCTGATGACACCAAGCTGTGTGTTGCAGTCCACACCAGAGGGAAATGGATGCCATCCAGAGGGACGTGAATAGGCACAAGAGATGGGTCTGTGTGAACCTCACAAAAATCAGCAAGGCCAACCACAAGGTTCTGCATGCTTGTCAGGGAAATCCCAAGCACAAAAACAGGCTGAGTGGAGAATGGATTGATGCCAGCCCTGGGGAGAAAGAGCTAGGGCTGTTTATGGATGAAAAGATCAAAATAAATCAGCACTGTGCACTTGCAGCCCAGCAAACCAACTGTCCCCCGGGCTGCATCCAAAACAGCATAACCAGCAGGGTGAGGGAGGGGATTCTTCTCCACTCTGCTCTGCTCTGGTGAGACTCCACCTGCAGTACAGCTCTGCAGTCCCCAAAAGAATAAGGACATGGACCTGCTGGAATGAGTCCAGAGGAGGGCTACTAAGTTGAGAGAGGGCTGGACCATCTCTCCTAATAGAACAGGCTGAGAGACTTGGGATTGTTCAGTCTGGAGATGAGAAGGGTCCAGGGAGATTTTGGAGCAGCCTTCCAGTACCAGAAGAGGAGCCTACAAGGAAGTTGGAGAGGGACTTTTTACAAGTGCTTGTAGTGATTGGATGAGGGGGACCCTTCCTAAGTTGAAGGAGGGTAGGTTTAGATTAAATACCAGGAAGAAATTCTTTACTATAAGGATGGTGAGGAACTGGAGCAGGTTACCCAAAGAGGTTGTGAATTCTCCATCCCTGAAAGTGTTCAAGACAAGACTAGATGGGGCTTTGAGCCATCTGGGCTTTAGGGGAAGGTGTTCCTGCCCATGACAGGGGAGTTGGAATGAGATGATCTTTAAGGCCCCTTCCAAGCCAAACCATCCTGTGATTCCATGATTCTTCTTATATAGGAATGCGTGTTCTCCAGCTATATGTTTTCCTCAGTGTTTCCTTGTTTTTCTTTCATCCACCCAAGTTAGTTAGCAACATTAACCTGAGATCAGGTAAGAATTTCAGTCTCTGACATGCAGGTCTCTGGAAATCTGTTAAAAAAAAAAAAAAAAAAGAAAGAAAAGCCATACTGTGCAATCTTATGAGGGTTTGTTGATTCATTTTGATTTTCCTCTTCAGGTTTCAGCAAATACTGAAGACTCTACAATGAGTGGCTACCTACACAGATCTAAGGGCAGTAAGAAACCATGGAAACACTTATGGTTTGTTATAAAAAATAAGGTGCTATACACATATGCTGCTAGTGAGGTAAGAGACCACATATTAGAAATGAAATATCTAATGATAATACTGTCTTTGTAATAAAGTTGTTTATTCTTAGGTCTAGAAAAAACAGCTATAAAATTAGATCACTTTAAAGTATTTGATCTGATTGTGGTGCAGCATTTTGAAAAGGCCCCATGAGCTTGATACCATAATACATTGATATAGCTACACTGCTTTTGATTCCAGATCTAGCTTTGAGTACCTCTGCACTGCACACCATTGCTCAGTTGTAGGTATGTTCTGAGTCAGTTGAATACATGGGGGATCTGTTTGCATGCATCACAGTGTACTAGTGGCAAAGGCAGCCTTATAAAAGCATCTTGAAGTATCTTGTTCTGCAGTTCCATAAGGTATTGCAATGGTTGCAAAAGGTAATCCAAATGCTTGCAAAAGGAGTAAACTAAATCTCTTTACTTCTCCGGGCTGTTTTCTTCAGTCTGGAATTGCTATTTGATATAAAAGAAATGCATCTCATGTAATGGCATTTGCTTTTTTTATTTAGAATGTGTAGTCCTATTACAGTGTGGAATAATTGCTAACATATAAATATATATATATATATATATATATGATATCACAGTATGTACTGAGGGCGTAGTTTAATTGCATCTTAGAATGTTCTTAGAATGCTTTGTAACATATATGGATATGTTGATCTAGGGCTTCGGGTTTTTACATTGTTTGTTATAGTTTGCTACTAGCTTACAAGAGCAAAATAGCCAAAGTGTCTGCTATGTAAAGAATTATCGTTCTTCACTCCCTGCCACCCCCACTCTAGTTATTTCCTGGTTTGTGCGCAGATTTGTTCCTCAGTTGTTCCTGCCAACCTTTATTTTAGAACTTCTGAATTAAGTCCAAAACCTGTGATGTTATTTCTACTACAGCATTGGCAATGCTAAAAAAAAAAAAAGAAAAAAAAAAAGAAACCCACCCCAAATAGTTTTAAAAATAGTTTAAATAGTTATGTAGAAAACAATTACTTTTACATCAATTAGAAAATAATTTCGGAACATTATGTATCTTCTGGCCTTTGCAAAGGAAACTTCGGCAGAGGTAAAAAAAGAGCAAAGTCTGTAATGATCACCCTAAATTTTCTTTTGCTTTACTTCCTCTGAGATATCAACCTCATAGAGTAGCTTCAGTTTGCAGTTCACAATCACAAAATCTTTCCTATTTTCTTAAACTGAGGAATATCTGTCCTTAGTCTTCATCTTGGTGAGCCATTGCAGGAGACATAATTTAGAGAGTCTAAAGGGAAGGTGCAGTGTTCCCTTGGCCACTTCAGCTACTTATATTTGTTCCAAGTGATAGAATGATCAATGGTAAAGAAATCACCTATTAGTGCTAAGTAGACCTGTGACAGTAAAACAGATGGTTCAGCCTTACATGACTCTTTTCCAGTATCCAGAAATGCTGCTGTCACAAGACACTTTTGTTCCACTGTAAAGGCAATGACCAAAGTCTTCACCCAATGTGTCAGTGTTTATGTAAATTTGCAGGGAGACTGGGGTAGCTTTTTTTTT
>VWZN01013794.1:376204-416628 GCA_013396955.1 Regulus satrapa
GCCCGCTCCCCCTGTTTGTCCCTGGCGGCTCTCTGGGTTTCTGTGGGTTAAGGTAGTGTGTCCGGAGCAGCGCCCGGTGTTATTTTCCGTGGGTCAGATGCCCCTGCCGCTGTTCTTGTTTTGTCTCGTTGGGCGGGGTGTTTCTTCTCAGCTGAGGAATTTGTGGAGTCTCTGTTGTTTCATTGTTGCCGTGTTTTGCTTTAAGTGTAAAAAGCACGGCCGCGTGCCCCCGTGGTGCGCTTACATTTGCAGGTTGTGGAGGGAATGGAGAAGATGCCATGTGTTGTACGAGTGAACTTACACAACAGAAGAGAGAGAAAAAAGTCTTGATACCGGTTTTACTGAACCAGTTTTGCTGAAAGATGAGTGTGTGGACATGATTCTTGAAAAACCAAGGTAGTCAGTCATTCTTAGTGGAATCTCCGATTTGAAGCTACTAATGTCAGCAGAGTGGACTTGGGAAAGTGGTGTAGCAGGAAGAGCTGCATCCACACTTGTCGTGGAAATATAAGACAAGGAAAAATTAAAATAATTTTCTATAGGACAGCTTCCTGGTTTTGGAATTAGCATGATGTAAGTGGAAATAGAAGTATCTGATCGATGAGAAAACATCACAATTTCTGTACCAGTTCAGACAGCGTTCATCTGCTAAACACTTTCTACTTTTGTATGGCTTTTTCTGTAAGTTATTTTTCTGAAAATAATTCCGCTAATATTTTCCCCACCCCCTTTAGTCCATGATTGGCAGCTCTGACATGGGATGTCCAACAGAGCATTTAGCCCATGGCTTGCTCCTTGCTCCACAGCTTTACTCAGGGGTGCTTGTTTGAGTGAAGTCTTAAGGTCTTAGAATAGTTTGCCTGCTTCTCTATGTAGCTCTTTCTCCAGAGGTGCTGCCGAACCTCTCTTATTGCAGGACGAAGTATTTCCATGTGATGGTGGTCAGCTGTATGTGTGCACGTGTGTGATAATAGAAGGAAGATAACAGGTCACCCGGAGGGGTGCGCAGCCCTCGGCTGCTTCCCTGCACTGCACTGAATGGTTGGACACCACTTGATAAGTCTGCTGCATTCTGCAACAGCAAATCAAGATGCTCACAGTATATAAATTAACAGTATATAAATTAACTAGCTTTAACTTTTCTCCTCAATTCTTATTAGCATTTCTGGTTTTCTTACTGGTTGTGTTTTCTTGTGAAACATACCTTTTAAGGGAACAAGTTTCATGGGGGTTCTCGTATCTTTAAGAATAGTCATATCCCAGGCTAGACTGTGGGATAGGAGGGTTTGTTTTTGTTTTTGTTTTGCTTGGGGTTTTCATGTTTTTGGTGCTTTTTAAAAGTATGGCTTAATTTTTCAGTGTAAGGTTCTTAGCCTGTGAAGAGAAAGCCCTAAGCAACATGAGTAACTCTGAAGCTGACGTTGTTTTGGGGGAAAAGAGGTTGAACCAGATGACCTCCAGAAGTACCTTTCAATGTGAATTAGTTCATGATTGTAATGTTACTAAAGGTCATGGGGAGCAGACCTGTGTGTGCAGGGAACCAAAACCTAACAAAACCCCACTGATATTGTAACATGCAGTTATACAGCTCACCTGTGGAATACAGCTACAGAAGTGAAAACTGACTTTGATCCATAATTTGAAATCTCATGTTTACAATAGTAAGATTAATTTGTTCCCTATGCTTATACTCAATTTTTGCTTTAACTTACTGTGTGCTTATTGCATTACGTAATTAAAGTTTGTGCAGCCAGTGAATATGCTGGAGTTTCACTGGAGTTTGTGAAGGAAAGCAGTCTCCCTAAAGAAAGTAATTTCTTCGGGTCTAATGCTTGGATCAAAAAACCTTGAAAAAGAGCAGTACCTTTTGCTTCAAAAGGAGTTTAACTCAACTGGAAACTCAGCTCTACCTGAGTTACTCTCTGGCAAAGTTTTTACCTTTTTTTTTTTTTCTTTCCCCCCTCAGTGGTGTTTCAAGCTGCTTTTAGCACTTGTAGACTTGTTCCTGTGCATTACTGGGATAAAGTAACCTGCTGCAAGCAAGAATTATATCAGTAAAAATTAATGAATAAAACTGCGAAGGTACAGTTAATTAAATTCTTACTCTTGTGGATACAGACTTGTCCATATTTTCACTCTGCAGTCATCAGCTTTTAATTCCAGAGATTACTGCATTACTTGCCAAAATTTTAAATCAGCAAAGGATTTATTTTTTGTAAAACCAAACTCTTTAAAATTGCAGTTCTCTGAGACTGGTAGATGGCTTGTGCTGAGTTCCATTTATCTGATGATGCAGTGCTGCGGATTTTGTAAGGAAATGCATTCCTTCCTGAAAATCATGGTCTAAGAACTGCCTTTCTTTATCAATATTTAGATTAATTTTGTTGACTTTGCCAGGCTTTCTCTAAAAGGCTGTTTACATTTGTTTAGCTTAAATTACTTTTGTTCAACTTGGTAGTAAGCCAGGCTGGACTAAGCTCAGTATTTGAATGCCTTTGTCAGAAGTTAAAGTGGAAACTTGAAAAATATAAACCACCAAAAAACTAAAGCCAAACCCTCTGTTATTGTCATATTAGTCTCTCATAAATAGTTATTTCATTCCAAATAAGTTGAGTTTGCTGTTTATAACTTAGCAGTAACTTTGTGGTATGAGAGCTAACCATTTTAGTGTGGTAATATGTTTCCTTTGAAGTCTTAGCAGGACAGTGTGTCAACATGACTCTTAATTCGACTTAACATGAAGATTTTTTCAGAGTGCTTTTCACACGTTTATAGAAATTTTAAAAATCCCAACCCCAACAAAAAAAAGATTCAAAAACACACACCCACACCCTCTTAATAAAATCTAATCCTGTGCAGTCGGTAACAAAGGCAAAAAACAGGGAATCACAATGACTTGGGTTGGAAGGGAACATAAAGATCACCTAGTTCCAACTGTGATGCCATGATCTACATTAGTTTGCTCATAGCCACATCAAACCTGACCTTGAATGTTTCCAGGTATGGGGCATCCCTAGATTCTCTGAGCAACCTGTTCTAAGGCCTCACATCCCTTGTAGTAAAGAATTTCTTAATATCTAATCTAAACCTACTCTCTTTCAGTTTGAAGCCATTCCCCCTTGTCCTTTCACTAAAGTGTGAAAGGTCCTTCTCCATCTTTCTCGTATGCTCTCTTCAGGTACTGGAATTAGGTCACCCAAAGCCTTCTCTTTCCAGGCTGACCAATGCCAATTCTCTCAGCCTTTCCTCACAGGGGAGGTGCTCCATCCCTTTGATCAGGTCAGTG
This sequence comes from Regulus satrapa, assembly GCA_013396955.1. Lineage (NCBI taxonomy): Eukaryota > Metazoa > Chordata > Aves > Passeriformes > Regulidae > Regulus > Regulus satrapa. The sequence goes on from VWZN01013794.1 coordinate 379,491, forward strand.
TTCCTCCCTCCAGCAGGTCCCTGTCCTTCCTGTGCTGGGACCACGGAGCTGGATGCAGCCCTGCAGGTGGGGTCTCACCAGAGCAGAGCAGAGGGGCAGAATCCCCTTCCTCATCCTGCTGCCCACGCTGCTCTTGATGCAGGACACGTTTGGCTTTCTGGGCTGCCAGTCCTCATTGCTGTGTCCAGCCTTTCATCCAGGAGAAGCCTCAAGGCCTTGGCAGGGCTGCTCTTGATCAGTTCATTCCCCCAGAATACACGGGACAGTGTCAACAGTGATTTACTTGGGAGGATGTGTGGGAAACTCAGTTTTGTTATAGGGAGGGTTTCGCATCTTTCTCTGGATTTTTTGTTTTGTTTTTCCTTTTTATCTGAAGGATGGATGTGCAGATGTGCAAGTTTGTAAGGGTTGTCTTAGTAGTATTGTTGAAGAGGTTTGCTGATTTCTGTAGAGTACCGTCATGTATCAGCTGCCTCACCTGTGGCTGTAGTTCACTGAATATTCCAAATGGCCATCTTGCATAATACCTGAATGGACAATTTGGCATTATAAATAAGCTGGTGTAACATTGTGGGCTTTTTTCCATAAAGAAGTGGTTGATTCTTGTACTTGCTTTTCCTCTATTGAGTGTAACAATTGCTAGGCACAGGGTGAATAAAGTCAGAGGATGAGTTTACAGCTATACAGTCATGAGGGCAAATGCAGAGTGGAACAGAGCCAGCAAAGAGCCTCTCATGAAGTGCTGTAACTGAACCATAGAGGATGTACTGTCTCCAAGTGTACGGAAAGAAGGGTTTGTCCTTGCTATGCTGTCTTAGGATGATCTTTCTGTGCCAGTTGGAATGGACCTGGCAGAACCTGATCCAGTAAATGGGGAAGTCTTCAGTCAGATGAGCTTCCTGGACCTGATTCATGGTGCAGCTTCAGCTCTGGTGCAGGGAAGCAGGCTGGGGTTTTTTCCTCTGTTTTTCTTTTGCAGGCTTCAGGTGGAGATGCCAGCTATGGCCGACAGTACACGGGGCAGGTTGACCTGATTAAGTGTCTGTCTCTTGTCTACAGCTCTGGCATGTAGCCAGTGATCCTGTGAGTGCACTCCACTTGCAGACCTCCTCCTCCTTTTCCCTGTTGGTTCTGGTACTAGTGGGCTAAGGCAGCTCACCTGTAGCTGATGGGGCGGGTTCTAGAGATACCATGATAAAAGAAGTAGAAACCAAGGCCTAAAAGTGGGACTATCTCTTTGGTGGCCCAAACTAAAAATAATTTCTCAGTCACCTGAAAATTTACCCAAGTGGTTCTCTTTTCTCATGTTTCCTTCCACTGTACACTTGCTTACAAGAAAAGGTAGTGAGAGCACTGATTTTAAATTAATTGCACAGGCATGCCTACAAATGCATCTCTTTCTGTATTGCTCTGTGCCTTTTAATTACTCCCTTATGTTTTTGCAAGTGTCTCATTTTCCCTTGCTTGCCTGCAGGTCCAGCTGCTTCAGTTTCATGTTGTTACTTGTCCCTTACGTATGCACTGCCTAAATCTTGATCTCATGTGAAAAACAGTAAAAAACAGTATTTAAAAAATTAAAAATTAAATTATAAAAAATTAAAAAACAGTATCTAACTGGGTGTCAAGGGTCACATAAATATTCCTCAGTTCAGGGATAAAGAGAATTTTGCTCCTTCAAATCTGCCAACTATTCTACCCTCTTAAACAGTGTGGTTTATAAAACAATAATCCAATAATAGCTCATTTAGCTTGCCATGTTCATTGAGCTTTTCCTGTATGAAGCACTGAGCACAGGAGTGTCATTACTTTTGCAAATGTGTTTGAATTCCTTGCCTTAATTTATATATAAAGCATTGCAGAAAATCACTCTAACCTATAAAGAAATTTGGGGGGGGGGGGGTTCTTTAACTTATTTGAGCACTTACTTGGGCACATTTAATCATAGAAGGATTGTTAAGTGCATTTTATTTTATATGTAGGAGTTTATTAAACAACTTTGGCACAGGATATGCTGAATTCTTAATTAGTGTATGATGAGTTTGATAATGGAAGTGAGGACTAGTTTCCATTTTAAGGCACAGAGTAAGCCCAGTGTGATGACCTGAGCTGAAATCCTTAGCGGACTTTGAAGTGTATAGAAATCATTCAGTACTAGAGAGAGAGATTTCTGTTACCTCTTCTTTTGCAATTGGTTTTCTGTTATATTAACTTTTTGAGCTTTCCTAAAAAGTCATGTTGACCTTCCTGTATTTGTCTTTACTGTGTGTTGTGGTTTAACCCCAGGCGGCCGCTTGCTCACTCCTGCACCAGTGGGACTGAGAAGAGAATCACGAGGGTAAAAGCTGGGAAACCTGTGGGTTGAGATAAAGAGAGTTTGGTAGGGAGAGCTAAAGCCACACAGACAAGCAAAGTGGAACAAGGAATAATTCACTGTATGCAGTTGACAGGCTGGTGTTCAGCCATTTCCAGGGCAGGTTGCTGGGTGAATATCTGATGTGATGGCAGGGCCCTATCATGCCTAATGGTTACTTGGTAAGACAAATGCCATCACTTTGTCCTCTTCCTCTTTCCATTTTTATATACTGTGCATGATGTCATATGGTATAGAATATTCCTTTGGTCACCGGTCCTGGCTGTATCTTCCACCCATCTCCCATGTACTTCCAACTTCCTCACCAGCGTGGCAGCACAAAAAGCAGAAAAGGCCTTGGCCCTGTGTAAGCCCTGCTGAGCAGTAACAAAAACATCTTTGTATTATCAGCCCTGTGTTTTGCACAAATCCAAAACACAGCCCCATACCGGCTGCTGCAAAGAAAACTAACTTTCCCCCAGTCCAAACCAGCACACTGATAAAAGAACAAAAGTTAAAGTTCACAGTCACTTGTGCAGTCATAACTACGTCATGTACCTGTGCCTCTAAAGTATCTAGAACGTATTTGTGTAGCTTCAGTAGTTTAACAGGTTGAATTCATTTAGAAAGACCCCTGTATTAAGACACATTGCATACATAGCATTAGGAGAACCATTATTCATTCCATACGTACAGGGTCAAGCTGGTTTAACAGTGCCAGCAGGGTTAAGTTAAACTACTAAAATTCTACAGACATTGCTTTTGTATCAGTAAAACTGGTCAGAGGTATAATGCTTTTTTTCCAAAGTAAACTGAAGATCTTTGGAATGGACAGAATTTTCTGATGGTGTTTCTTCATGTTGATGTGGTTTGTTCTTACTCATTTAAAGGATATTGCATCAGAGTCGAGGCACTTGATAGTGGGGCAGCAATACCAACAGTGTAATATAATAAAATGAGAGATGTTGTCATTTATATCAAATTGAGCATTGAAACATAAAGAATATACTTCCTGCTACTACCTTTAAAGTTATTAGTCTACATGATATATTTTAAAATACTATTAATAGGAACCTTCTACTAGGACAAAGTTGTATAACTTTTGTCCCTGGAGAAGGGTAAGTTAGACAGTGATGTCTTCTGGGTATAACTTAATTGTACTAGTGGAGAGGTTAGTGCTTCTGAACTACCAACCCTCAAAATTGCTGTCTGCTCTCTTGGGAATGTTTCCTATCCCATTCAATTGAAGTAAGCCTGAAATACTTTAAAAAGTAAGCATTTCATAAGTTATTTTGACTAAAATATTGGGAAAACTCTGGCACATAAAAGCTAAGGAAGAAATAGGGAGGAGGGGTTTAATTGGTGCAAGCTGATGAAAGTTTGCCACTGCTGTGGAGGTCTACACAGTGGTTATCTAAAGTAGCAGTGGAGCACCACTGGGCTTGATGATGCCAGATTCACCATCACCCACTTTATACTAACTTCATTTTAAAATCATTCTGAGTCTTGTCAGGAAGGATCACTAACTCATATTCTAGGGACACAAGCTAACAGTATGTAACTTACAGACAAAAAAGATTTTGGTAGCGTTTTGAGTCTGAAAATTAAACGGAAAAGCCATAAATGCATTTTAATGCATTTAAGAGGAAGTTTAATGCCTGCCTTGTGGGAAAGTGCCTGCTTATGTAGATGCTGCTTCTAATGGATGAGGGGATTAAAGTTTTGAAAGGAAAAGAGATGGATATATAATTCTGTTTATTATTTTTTCAAAAAAATTTTTAATCGCTTCACTTTTTATTTAATTACATGGCAAGTAATGCTGTCAAACACTCAAGGAATAAATTTGAGAACACATGCAGTGATTATCCTTGTGAAGCAGGTGTAAGCAGTGTAAGAGCAGATGCTGACATTTGTGTTGCTCTGTACCCGGAGCAACAGAAGCAAAGCGTTTCTGGGCTGTGTATCTTCCGAGAAGAGGATTTTTTTCCCTCTTCCCATAAATAAGAAAATACCCAAAGACATCATCACAGACTAAGGGAATACAAGGTTGCCAAAGTAGAATGTATTGTACATTTGCAGAGGCTGTGGTCTGATCATATTGACAGTCTTAATGTTGTTAATTTGACATAGCTGTCAACAACACATCTTTTTAAAGGAAAATTTTAGAAAGGTTATGTTTGTTTTGTAGTTTTACAGTGTGTCATATCTCCATGGTAGATCTGCAGAAAGTTGCAAAAGGAAGTAAGACCTTAAGCTGTGACAGTGTCAGTGGCTAAATGGCCATGGAACAAAGCACTTCTTACCTCTTCATTTTTCAGAAATTTTGTGGTAAAAGCAAAGGCAAGGATATTGGTCTGATGTGAAAAAGGGAAACCAGTAGGGCAGTCAAGCAATACTTGTTATAAGTGGCAATAGGCTTGCTGAAATAACAGTGGTCGAAAATAATTTTTGCAAGAGTATTTGGAGCGAGATATAAATGAGATTAAAATTATTTGGGCAATGTTTGTAAACCACATAATGCTTATGTGTTGGCAGGAGCCTTGACTCTCCTATCTCTCTTGCAGTCATAATATAACTAATATTATTACAGTTCTTTTAACTGTGGGACATTATAAAGCAGATTCTAAAAGTATGTGCAGCTTTTTTATGTTGTGGTCTTGTAGAATTCCAGGTTTCCTCCTTTCAGTGTTTTAGATAACTTTAGAAAGGAAATAAAAATGTGATTAGCTGTCTTAAAAATCTGAATAAAGTTTGGTTTATCATGATTTGTCTCATTCATTTTGAAAAAGAAAAGAGTATTCTAAGGAAAAACAAACCTGTCAATTAATGGATTCCCATCTACTTCTTTCCTATACTAGCAATAAGCATTTCTTATATATGGGCTTGCATGTCCTTTGAATGTGTGTGGCATGGTTTTGGCAAGCATGGAAAAGAGCATTTCTGAAATCAAGAAGGTTCACATCAGATGAAAACGCCTTGAAGATCACTTCTGGTTATTGAAGACCAAAACTCAGACTGATGATACTTAGAATCTTTAAGGTTGAAAAAAGATCAAGTCCAGTTGTTAACCCGGCACCCCTGTGCTTGCTACTAAGCCTGGTGCTACACACACATGCATTTTGAACACTTCCAGGGATGGCCATTCCACCCCTTCCCTGGCCAGTCCGTGCCAATGCCTGACTACCCTTTCAGTGAAGAAATTTTTCCTACTATCTAATCTAAACCTCCCCTGGCACAATTTTACTCCTTTCAGGTGCTTGTAGAGAGCATTAAGTTTCTGCTGTGCCTCCTTTTCTCCAAGATGAGCACTCCCAGCTCCCTCAGCCTCTCCTCATCAGCCCTGTGCTCCAGAGCCTTCCCCAGCTCTGCTGCTCTTCTCTGGACATGCTCCAGCCCCTCTGTGTCCTTCTTGCAGTGAGGGACCCAGAGCAGGACATGGCATTTGAGGCGCAGCCTCACCAGTGCCCAGCGCATGGGGACAGTCCCTGTCCCGCTCCTGTTGGCCACACTGCTGCTGACACAGGCCAGGGTGCCATTGGCCTTCTGGGCCACCTGGGCACAGCTGGCTTGTGTTCAGCTGCTCATGGATCCAGCCTGTCCAGATTCCTCTGCAGAGCCTTCCAGCTGGTCAGCACTCCTGCCCAGATCAGTGTCATCTTCAAACTTAGCGAGGGTGCCCTCCATCCCCTCATCCAGACCATTGATACAGATGAATTAGGGCTGATCCCAGTGCTGAGCCCTGGAGCACACAACTGGTGATTGACCACCAGCTGGATGTAGCTCCTTTTGGTATCACTGGGCTCTGCCGGGTATCCAGTTTTCTACCGTGGGAACTGCACCTCTGTTCCAGCCGTGAGCTGCCAGGAGAATGCTGGGGGAGATGGTGTCAGAGGCTTTGCTAAACTCTGGGTAGACAACATCCATGGCCTTCCCTTCATCCCCCAAGTAATTTTCTTGGCTGGGAAATGAAGGTTATAAGGTGTTTAGGGAACATTTCTGAATTTCAGGTAGCTTTAAATTTAGAATGTATTTATCGTTTCATGTAAAACAATTCAGCAACGGAGAATGTTGGCTGGAGTAACTCTGGAAAAGAAGCTTTTTTAAAAAGTGGAAAATGTGATGAATTTTAAAACTTACATCATAGAAGAAAAACAGCTGAAGTGGTTTTTTTCTGCTTAATTCCTTGCAGGGATGTCTAAAGAGTGATTAAGCATGCCTGATGTGAAGTCTAACACAGATACCCTAGGTAAGCAAAATATGAACTACAAAACCTTTTGCAGCTGTCCCAAAGTTAGCTCAGAATTTGTACACAGTTCTCCTTGACCTCCCTGCCTCCCTGTCCTCATAGCAAGATACACAGCTTAACACACAGCTGCTCCTCAGAGAGGTGACCTTGCTTCTTTGCTCAAGTGGCTGTGGCTTGTCTCACTCCAGAGCGAGCTGCTTCAGGCTGGGCCAAAAGCAGTGGGTGCAGTTTCATGGTGCACTTCTACTCAATTATCAGCTTCCCACCAAAAACAATGGAATGGAGGCTTGCCTCCTCCTTGAATTGTCCTTCTTTTCCTCCCTCTCTTGACTTATAGCATCATGTTCTCCCTTTTGTCTGCGACAGAATGAATCTGACTGCAAAAGCAATCAGTTCAGTGGGCTTACCTAGGAGATGTTTGGTGCATTTCTGCCAGCTGAGTCTTCTCTCCTTTTAGTGAGTTGAGTTTTCCTACTGTGTGGTCAAGACCACTGCAGCTTGGTCAGGACCTCCTTCCTGGGTGTGAGCTGTAGATTCTGTTCAAACTGCTTTTGAAATTATTCCTTGACTCTGAAAGTAAGAAAGAAGTTTCTACCCATTCAATTGCTCTGACTGACTTCTCAGGCATTATGTGTATGCCAGCACATGAAGAGATGAAACTATAAACCAAAAATGGCAAATGGGATAGGAGTGCCTGTTTCAGCTCTCCATATCTGTAGTTGATCTTCAACATAAAATGCTATCTAAAAGTTTATACTTGAAATTATGAAGGTGATTTTTTTCACTGTTATACATGGTCTTCAGAGCAAAGGGGCATGGTTTATTGGAGGTGATTGCAAGCTCATAGCTACTAAGCTACTGTAATGATAATGAATCAGCATCTTATCTTTTTCTTAATGCTTCCCTTCTGTGTCCCAGGTACTTAGTTACAAAATTGACCTTCAGGCACTCCTGTTAATACTAAAAAATCTGTTTAAGTTCAGAAGAAGTTAAATTTGCTCCTCTTGATTTGCATTAACAAAACTGTCTGTGTTCCAGTTTTTTAAGATATTAAACATGTACCTACTGATGTCATGGTCAGTAATAGACTCTTGTTCTCACAGTGGCTTTACTATATTGTTGCTTGTTTGCAAAGCAGAAGAGGAAAAATAGGAGGTCCCTGTGTGAGTTATTTAAATAAAACAATGCAAAGTTTTCAAATAGCAAATTATTTATTTTTATAGTATAATCAAACTTTAAATTCTGCAGGGATGTCATCTTCATAAAAATGTGAACACACTTATGTGATCTATATTTTCCCCAGGATATTTTTACTTTTGAAACTACAGATGTTAAGCATATTCTTTCCTTTCTTTAACAGGAAGTTTTGGTGATTAAAGATCATGGCAACCATAGAGGAACTGGCCCATCAAATTTTTGAACAGCAAATGGGAGAGGTACATAAATTTTGAGTCCTCTTTAAGAGAGATTGAATAATAAAATGCACAGACTGATATGTAAAAATGAAAGTCACAAGATAAATTTTTTGGTACAGACAAGGCTTCTGGATACTTCCCTCAGAAAGCAGAAGAACCTGCTGTGTCCATTTTAAAGTTGCACTGCAAAGCCTTTTTTGCCAAAGTTCAGCCCACAGAAATTAAGAACAATCTAGCAGTGTTTCCAGTAAGTCAGTAGCTTTTCAGCTTGATGTCTGAGCCTGTAGTGGGTTTCAGAGAGTAATTGCTGTACTCACTTTTAATTAAAAAAGTCAAGACACAGCTTTTACTTTACTATGCAATTGCTTCATTTCTCATTTTTGTTTTCACTTGTAAAGTTTTGCCATGTTCTTCACTTTCAGATATATGTGTGTGCTGTGTGTCAAAAGAAGGATGGAGCTCCTGTTTCTACAGATTTCTCGTTTTGGTTCTCTGTGAACTGTGTGCAGAATCTTTGTACTGCGGCCAGCGAGTTGCCAGAGATGCACAGATAGTTTGAGAGTGTGCATATGAGTATACATAGTAGCCTAGAAAGTTTCAGCATAGCATAGACTATTTAAAATCACCACTTTAAATAAGATAGAGGCAGTCATTTATTTATCTTAGATAAATGTTATTTTTCAGCTTGAAATGTCCGTTCTTGGATTCTTGTCTAGACCTACACTTACTTCTCAAGTAATTTTATTTCCTCTCAGCCTTGATTTCAGATAGAAAGGTTTGAGTGGGGGCCGGTTAATTCTACTCTGAATGAATTCTCACAGCTTTTATTTTGGTAGCATCTGTGTGTTGCTAAGGCTATCTCAAAGGACATCAGTAGTTTATGGGATGTACGATGTTTTCCTTTTATTACTTATCCTCTTTATTAGGCAGGATGTATGTTTAATGCAGTTTTGTTTTGGGACTATTATTCCTTGTTGAGGTCTAAATAGGGCTGGATTTCCTGTTTAAATTTGTTTCTTTTTGACAGTACAAGGCTAGTCAAAGTTAACCGAAGTGTACATTCCTCTCAGAGGATGTATGGTGGTGTTTAGCCTCTGTGGGCGTTGTTTCTCAATTTCATAATGTGATTCCAGGAGACACCGAGCTGACTTAGTATCTCTGTACCATGGGAGAGAGAGGATCCTTTTTCTGTTTCTTTCCTTATTCATTTGCCCACCAACAGCAAGCTAATAACCCAGCCAAAACAGGTGGAAGGTTTTCTGCTGGGTTAGCACAGAGTAGGGTCTGAGAAGGCTCCAATGACTACTAGAGCCAGCACAAAGAAGATTACAAAGGAAGGCAGGGGAGAAAACAGACAGAGTGAAGATGCAGAGAGCTGTAGCTGTTCCTGTTCACGGTGAAATCACAGCTCTACGGTTTTGATGGCTGTTTTGTCAGCAGTGTAGATTAGGATTCGTCCTTTAGCAAGGTTCACTGTGTCTGAGACTTCACAGTGTATTTGGCAGCAGTGCAGCTTAACCAATCCTCCCTTAGCCACTTATTCTCACGCTATACAATGCGTGTCGTGCTCACTTGTAAGCTCTGTGCATTATCATCTGGTGGACAAAACTAGGAAAAAAAATTAATTGTAGCATAGTGGAGGAAGGTCATCTCCCTCCTGGTTGTGATCAGTGTTCTTATTTCATACAAGGTGTGGTCCAACCAGGCACATGGGTGGAAGGACTGAAAAACATCCCTGAGGGCAGTGCAAGCTGGGACTCCTTAAGCCAAAATTATTGTCAAAGGTGCATGCCATGCATAAATGTGCTGCCTGAAAGGTGGAATCAGCAAGGAAAGCAGTCTCACAGGTGCCTCCATGCAATAACTTACAGTCCTGCCTACGTACAGTCTGTAATTGCTTGGTGGAATTCCTAATCATTCTAAGCACTGAAAAATCATAGTTCAAGGTCTGAGAAACTTCAGCAGTATTTTTTGCTAGCATTTCTGATTCTCGAGAATGTTGAAGTACTTTTAATTGAATTTACCAGAAAAATTTGCATGAGTAGAACCTGAAAGGAAAAAGACCTGAAAGGAAAAGGTGTTCCAATATTGAGGAGAATGTAAATGCTTCTGTGTCTCATTGAAATAATGGTCAGAAGTGTTTTGTACATAGATTTTGATATTTTTATAATATGAATTGTTGTTCATGAAGCATTTTAAATCACAAAATTACCACAACAATTTTACAATGGTGTTCACCAATAGGCTTTTGTTAATTTAGGACTTCTTGAATGAAAGGAAAACACTGAAGCAAAATATAACCCTGCCTGTATGGGGCATTGTGCAGTGATTGTCATTGCTCAGATTCTGCCATCTGCTAGTCATCTTTTGCTCAGTGTAAGATAATCCCTATTTTTACATCAAGACCATATTTCTTGATTCATGTAGGGAAGCTACTTCCCAAGAGCCTGCAGCATTTTTCTTTAATCTATGGCCTGGTACACTAAGTATATGGTGGTTCGTTTCCACAGTCCTGCCAGTTTAGTGTAACAGAGGAAAGTTAGACAATTGTTGAAACAGTCTGTCACACACATAAAAAGTAGAATTTTTAACTAATTTTGCTGTTACTCTTATCAGTATAAACTGCAATAAAAACCAAACAAACTTGTATTCTGCATAGAAGTAAAACTGTCAAGCTGACATTTTGTGGGGTTGAAAAGCATCTTTACCTTACACAGCATGTGTACACAGGACATTTTAAGGGAACAAATGTAAAGCAGTTCTATAATATGTAGCTTATTTTGTAAAGCAAAAGTAAATGCACATAAAACTAATCGCTTCTGAATCACCATGTGTACCTGTTGATTTGAGTGGCCGATGCAGAACGTCAGTGCTTGAAAGTACCTCTCTTGAGCTGAAAATGCTGCTGGGTAACAAACAGGTTTTTCTCCTTTACTTAAGCAAAGAGGTGGTGAGTTGTTTAAAAGTACATGCACTCAGAAAAATGGGGTATTTTTAGAAAGCAGTGTCCAGAAGTGGCTCGGGCAGTAGTTTGACAAGCATTTCTTTTGGTGGTGCTGGCAGCTTAAGCAATCTCCCCAGCAGCTTAGCCTCACTCATTTGCTCTGACGCATCTGCTTCTGAGCGTTGTGGAGGCTGGATTGAAGGTTTGATCTGTGCTAAGAATAGCCTTTGTTTGCTGGGCAGCTTTTCAGCCTGCATCGGCGTCCTGTTCTGGATCACGGAGCGGCTAACCAGCCAGTTATACCCACACTGAGGGGAGAGGAGCAAGTAGATTATGAGACTGCCACCAAAATAACACCTTTTGGGCAAAATGTCAAAATCAACATAGGCTGATGGGTGCTTGTATTTCTGCTATAAGTAGGAAGTCTTGCCCTCCAGCCCGTCCCCCTCTCATGCTGACCTCGAGCTGTATTGTTCTGGCCTGCATTTGTCTGCTGGTACTAGCATTTAAATGATGGTATGGTTGCAAAATCAGGAAGCTGATCCAGGAGGAACAGAAAACCCTCACAAACTGTTATGAAACAGTATGTTTACTGCAATATATATGCATATTCTCGCTATTAATTGGGAGGGGCAGAGGGGCAATCAGGTGCAGAGGACTGTGCAATGGTGTGAATATTGGCAATTATTGCTAATACAGATTTGCAGGATGTTGCAGGCAGTTTTGTGAATAGCAAAAATGTTTTGGAGTTACTTAGGAATATAAGACAAAAATTTCAACTTGAAGGTGTCTGTAAACTCTGTGAAGACAAATTATCTTTGTACTGCAAAAAATCTGGCCTTTCTGATCAAGCCTCTGCCAACAGTAGCTGTCCTTAATTTTTATTGTCAGGTAATGTAATGAATAATACCTTCCCCCATATGCCAATGACTGTAGGATGTGAAGAATTTTTGAAATACTGCTAATTGTTAAAGCACTTCCATGAATTGTGTTTGAGAGCATTCACGCAGAGATTTTAATACAAGATACATACACTGTTTGCAAACTTCATGCAATTTATTAGTTTTCCCTACCTTTGTTAATACTTCCCCAGTGTAGAATTCTTATACAGAAAAGCAGAACTGAAACTGCCAATTGCTGTGTTTCCATACAAAAAACCCTTCTGTCACTTCAAGTGAGCCATTAAAGTACATTTATTGCAAACATAGCACAGCTGTGATAAGTATTGTGTCTCATGAACATCAACAGTAGTAAATATTCAGTTCAGTTGACACACATGGACTTGGTGACAATTAATTGCTTTACTTGAAGTGTTTGTAAATTTCACGTTGGAAGGTATTTCAAAATGGGTTTAAATCAGAATTTTCTAATTAGAAAAATTAAGGTGTTGAATTACATAATAAGCGTTCGCATTTTTTATAGACTGAGAGTGTCAGACTTTCCGTGACCTTGTTCAGAGAAATTAGAAGGCGATGAAACCTTCAGGTTTAATCCATGAAGGTAGTGGGTCCATTAAAACAGTATAGTTCACTGCATTTGTTTCTTGTTTCTAGGTTACACGTTCCCAGGAAGGTGGCACACAAACACTAATGGATGGGACAGCACAGCGAATACAGATCGTCCCTGCCGACTCGGGCCTCTCTTTATCACAGCGAATACAGGTATGCTTCATTGATGCATCTTAAAAGCAGAGATGAGCTCTTTGCTTCTGCCACTTTTCACATGCAATTCTTTTTTGTTTTCATCACCTTACTTGCTTTACTGTAAATATTCAGCCCTGGATGGCAGAGACCCTTTCTATAGAAACAGGAATCAAACATCATTCCAGTATTTCCTCTCTTTTTTCCTTTTTTTCTCCCCTTATAAGAATTTCAACATTACAAAAATCCTAAATCACTGAACTGAAAAATACTTTTTGCAAGTGAAGCTATTCCTTGAAAATTGAATATTTTGTTGATTTGGTAGTTCAGCTAAGTTGGAGGATTTCCACATTTTGGAGCAGAAGCAGGGAGTGAAATACTGCAATACTGTATCTTTGAAGACATGACAAAGTGAAGGGAAATTGAGTATAGTACTGGTTTTTGATTGTCCCAGCCTATGTTGTATGTCTTGGTAGTATAATCCGTAGTCTGGGCAAGTAATAGCCTCCAGTTGAAGTGAGGGTAATAATGTTTTTGGCAATGTAGGTACTTAAATCAACATAGAAATGTGTATATGGAGACCAGGAAGTTTTGGGGAATGAAATTTTATATTTTATGCCTTAGAACTCAGTGCAAGTCAGTTTTATTTTTAATTTTCATTGTAGAGAAAGATATCACCTGCAGAATAAATGTAGAAAATCTTCTCGTACAAAAGCACACATTTAAGTGAGACAGCTGCTGGTATAATCTTGGCTGCTTTTTTGTTTACCAGCTTCACTCTAAAATGTTGTCCTCTGCTTTTTTTTCTCTTTTGGTGCATTATGTTCAAGCTTTCAACCTTCCAAGGCTCTTCACAACCATCCCACATACATGATGGGGTTTTTTTTAGATTTATTACCCCTCCTACCTGTGCTGTAGTCATGATATCTGCCTTACCAATCCAGCAGGTCTTCATTCGTTCAGCTACCTCCACTCTGTTTCTACACTTTGTGTACAGCTGTACTTTTTATTAATTAATTTGTGCTCATCAATTAACCATCATTCTGTTTCAGAAAGGACGGTAAGACCTTTGGTGTTGTCTCTTGATATGGGTGGAACAGCACTCAGTGAAAACACTCATCCTTCCTGCAAGAGACATCTACAAACATCTCACTAGTATCAAATTTAGTAATAAAAACTGCTCAGAGAAGAATTTATGGGAAGAGCAAAGTAGTTTGTGGAAATGAATGAATCTCAGTGAAATGTCCACCATAAATGTTATATTGAATAATTTTGAGTGTGTATTTTCAGTCAATATTTTTTCCTTTATTATTATTCCATGCACCTAATTTTCTGAAATATTGAAGTCGAAAATCCTTAGTAAAAGGTTCTTTAAAATGTGTTTCATTAGTCACTCTTCTTAGGGAATGCTAGAATTTCTTCTGGGAGAAAAGTTGAATGTTACATTTGTTCAACAGGCATTTCTGCACAAAATTGGCTGTGATAAACATGTGTTAAGACGTTGTGTTAAGACATTTTCTTTTTTGTATAATAGGAACACACAGTTACTGTGGTGTTTAATTTATTGAAATGATGTTCAAATAGAAATCAAAACTTGATAACAGACAAGGCTTAAAAGCAATAAAGGAAAATAATATCTTCCCTTATCATCAGAGTGCTTAAATGAAATACATGAGAGTAGTGTATTTTTATGCAGTCAGTCCTCAGTTGATATAATCCTGTTTTGTAATACTGTGTTAGCAATATTGAGTTTCAGATTATTAAGAAAAATAATGTGTTGTCACTGATTCGTGGTGAATTCGTGGTTAGGAGATAAGTGTTTTTCCTCTTCCCTCTGGTTATTTTTTTCTCTTACCTTGACATTTAGGGTATTGCAAGTTGCTGTACTCCGGTGAACTGCTCCACTTTTCAGTGTCCCCGTTGCAATGTGGGTGGAGGTTTTGCAGGTGTATGGCCATAAGAGGTCAGCTGCAGACAGAACGTGCTTAATTGTTTAAACTGCTTTCTCTTACACCTCTGTCACTTGTCAGCTGCAGAAATCACTTGTGCAGGTTGAATAGCTTTGTAAGGATATTAATGTAACACTATAGCTACTCTAGCGAAAACTACCTGGGCATCCTCCTAGAATTGCAGGAGCCCATTTCAGGATTGAGACTCTGTTTGTTAAATAGAAGGTGAATTGAGTGGTTCTTCTGACTATTGTTCTGCCATATTTATCTACAAGTACATATATATATTTTTAATTATGCAGCTGGGCTATGGTAGAAAAAAAACAACTTAGTATATATGTCCCGAAAATAATTTCAACTGTAGTTCAAGTTTGTGTCTTTGCTGTTTGTGACTTGCTGGTTTTTGAGTATATTTTGTATAAACCTAACTAGATGGAGTATATACCTTTGATGGGGTACACAAGAAGTTGTGTTTTTAAGATTTGATAGGGATACAAATTTTAGGTAAGAGTGTCTTTCAAAGAGCAGGTCTGGAAATTCAGAAAACAGCACAGCATTCTGTTTGGGTTTTGGACATCTGTGCACCCTGTTGAACATAACATACGTTGGATTTCTCATAATTCAAATAAAATAGATGTTTGGAAAGAAGGGGAATGGAATATCAGCTACTTTGAAAATAGCCAAAAATTACCCAGGAGAAATAAAAATTGTAAATGAGGGAAAATGGAACAAGGAACAGGAAATTAAGGAATGAAGGAAATTAAAAGGGCAAGGAAGTTAGCCTTCAGAAAGGAATTTAAAGAATAAGGGTCTGGTGTAGCCTTTTGTCATCCCAGACATGTGGATAGATGAAAAAACTGAACAGAAAAATTATCATGTTGATAATTAGTCATACTTTAGCATTGTCTTCTCACCCTACACCCAAAATCCCATGTTAATTTTTGTTCTTTAGGATTTAGAATTTTATCATTTTACCTGCACTTTTCTCTTAGATATGCTTTTAATCGTGTTTTGCAGAGAAAAAGTTTGAAATTTGATGCATTAAAATCTTAGGAGCACAAGGCTGCCTGAAGGAAACACACTTATTTTTATTATTGAAGCTCATGATTTCTGAATATTTGCAAATGGCAGTATTGCATTATAACTGCTGAAATTGGATACCCATCCCTGCCTATCTTTTAAAAATGTAAACTATACACAGGTATTGATCATTTAGAGAAAGTAATAAGCCTGTTGTGAAGGTGCAATAACAAAGCTGATAAAAAACATGTGAAATTATGCCTTGTTCAGTTTCTTTGTGCCGTGGTTCTCCACCTAGGAAACATAATTAATATTGGCACCCCAATTACTATGGAACTAGTTATGGTAAGTATTAGACAACAAAATAAATGCCATCTGCAATAAAAGTAAAATTCATGTCTGCAGTATGAATGTTTGGGATGTGTAGATAAGCTTAAATGTTTGGCTGTAGCTTAAAA
This sequence comes from Regulus satrapa, assembly GCA_013396955.1. Classification (NCBI taxonomy): domain Eukaryota; kingdom Metazoa; phylum Chordata; class Aves; order Passeriformes; family Regulidae; genus Regulus; species Regulus satrapa. The sequence goes on from VWZN01013794.1 coordinate 395,513, forward strand.
AACAAATTAATAGGAGTTTTTCTGTTGTTCTGTAATTCAAATTAGCTTGCAAGAAACAGTCTTTGTAGGATCATTCTCCTTAGTCTCCAGAATAAACCAGGAAGTTTTCCATATAGGCATTTTGATGGAGAAATGAAGTGCCTAAAAGAGAGATTTATAATGGAATATATATAGAGAGAGAATCTTGATTATTTTCTATGAGGATTATAATCTTTTGACAAAGCTGGCAAAAAGTGGAGGATTATTTAATAAAATTCTGCTGTATTTGTGGTTGAAAATAGGGATAAAATGGAAAAAACACCCTCTAGATCTGTTCTTCATTATAAAATGAAAATCAGTTTTTCCCTAAAAAAAACAAACAAAAAGAGATTCTGATTCACTTGTTTTATTTAGAAATGTATATGTAAAAAAGGTCCCCACAAAATGAAGTCTAAAATGTGTATACAGGTGCAACAATATAGTTGCTTTTCCTGCTGTTTGCTGCTTACTTTTTTCACTTCTACATCTATATTCGTGGTTTTAAGAAGATTTTTGTTAAGTAACTAAACCTTGAAGGTGCTGCAAACACTTCATGTAGAATGCAGTGAATTCAAGATTTAAGATTTCTTATAACCTGATGGGTCTTAGGGCTCAGCTACAGACATGCCTTGAGTTCTGGATGTTAGAATTGTCAGGAGTTTCAGCAGTGTTGTAAAAGCATGTGCCAGTTGTAAGAATTGAGTACAAACTCAGATTTTGACTTCAAGCACTCTCAATTGAAATGTGTTTCAAATACCGTGAAAATCCCAAGTTTTTGCCTGAGTTTAATTCGCTCTTGTGTGACAGAGGGGAAGATGATCCTGCTTCTCAAATGTTAAAGGCAAAATTCCCATTTTCTTCAAGTGCCCGAATTGGGTCCAAAAAGTTAACTTAAATCACCATAACAATTTGAGATAAATGTATTATTAGATTGTCACAGATCAGCAGACGGGCCAGAAGATTCAGATTGTTACAGCACTTGATCAGAACTCAGCAGGCAAGCAGTTCATCTTAACAAATCATGATGGCTCTACCCCAAGCAAGGTGATCCTTGCCAGACAAGATTCCACTCCAGGAAAAGTTATCCTAGCAACTCCAGATGCTGCAGGTGTCAACCAACTGTTTTTTGCATCCCCTGATATATCTGCACAACACATCCAGGTAGATAATCCACTTTATTTCATATTTTTCATTCAAATGGGATAAGAAAAGATGTTTTATTTCCAAATAAGTCTGTTTGGGTTCTCCTTTTTGATTTTTTTTGAAGTATAGTTTTCCTTGCGCTACGACTCATTGGGGATAGTTAAAAATGATGAAAAAACTTTTTTTAGTAAATTTCTTGCTTTTAAAATTTATGTGTTGGCTCATGACGTTAGGAAAAATAGTTATTTTTATTGTCATTTCCACATTCTGCCATGCCAACGATCCTTTTTTTCTGCTTGTTAGCTCTCCTCCATCTGTTCTCATGTACTGTTGAAAGACACTGACTTTTCTCCATTGTCCTTCTTGCTTAACATTTCCCTTTGTGCAGTTTCCTTTTTGTACACTTTCGCCACTGCCCTTCAGCTGTGTAAATTGTAGTGCACAGCAGTGTTCAGACTGTTTAGCAGGGAAATTAATTACTCCATAGGAGTGAGAAAATAACACTAATTTGGGGTTTACTAATATCGTGACTAGCCAGGGTTGTAACTCTCTAAACTGGTCCCTGGTGCAGCTTGCTCCCGTGCCCCTTATATGTGCCACTTCCTTAGCTGCCACCCACCTCTGGCAGGGACGGGATGGCACTGATGTGAAGAATGTCAGGAACATGCAGGAAGAGCTGGTGAATATGACCTCCTTCAGCATGAAGTAGGTTACTGCGCCCCACCCAAAGTGCAGTTACTGCGTGTAATTCACCCCCGCACATTGATGCTGCTGTTACAGTGCATCAGTGGTGGGCCAGACAACGTTCAGATGACTACAGTCCATTTAGTCCTGTATCAAACCCTTAAACATTATGGCCATAAACAGCTGCTTGAGGAAAAATATTAAAAAATGACCAAGTGAATAATGATCTTCCTGAGCATATCCTTTTACTTCCATTACATGATGATATAGAGCAATCTTCTGATTTGGAGACTGCAGTAAGACCATCATATTTGATAACTGTTATTATGGTTAAACTAACTCCCTTTAGACCGTGTAAGCTTTAGTCTGTATAATATCCTAGAGTATTGTATGATGTGCAAAGAATGCATCAGGTGATTTGACCATATGACAGAAATGTTTAATTAGGTATTTCTTGCACTATAAGATACTATTAAGGGTTTGTGTGGGGGTTTATAAATCACGACAAAATCCTCTTTCCAGCAATCTCTTTCCAGCTGCAGACCCTTAAACTGTTTTGTTTGTGCTCTTCTGTGAAGCAGTCCACTGATTCATTACCCACACATTGTGTAAGCTTGAAAGAAACTCTTTATTATATAATACTTCTGGTTTTGAAACTCACAGTTCTTTGCAAATGGACATCCTAGGTCCTTGCTCCAAAGAATTTGATTACTGTGAATAGGGGACCAGTAGCAAAAGCCAATCCTATTGAGAGGCACTGAGGCATGCTTAGTGCTATCATACACTTTGTATTTTAGGTAAGCCTCAAGAAAAATATAAACCAGTGGGATATGAATAGTCCACATAAAAATTATTTTCTAAGGCAACTTAAGAAGTGTGCCACACTGGTTTACAAGGCAAAATTCAGGAAAAGAGGAAATTTGTACAAAATATTGAAAACTGTAGTTCTGATTGTGTCATTTGGGCAAAATAGGTCAGTTTGAGAGGCAGCAAAGTGTCTGTCACTACAGTTAAATTGTTCTGTTGTCTGCTGATACGTGTGAGTAGAGATTTCCTTTGTCCAGTTAAAAGTTCATGAAGTACAGACTACCATTCATTTGTTGTTCACTGCATCCCTTTGGGATCTTTTGTATTTTCTCCCTCAAATGATCTTTCTGTCTGCAATTTCACCTGTTTTCTTCTTCTCTGTAGCCTTCACTTGAAATGCCAATTTGTTTGTTCTGCCAAAAACCTCTCTGTTATTGCATCTTATCTTTACATTGACTCATTTGGCAAGACCCTTTCTCCCATCATCTGTTTTAACTTCAGTGGCTCTTCTTCATATTAGTAATCAATTTTTATTCTTCATGTTCAAGGTCAGTTAATAAGTTCTTTGAGTCTGGGGTTTTTTATCTCCTCAAGGGCCGATTCTGAAGTCCTTCCTTATGTGGAATTTCCCATTTCAGTGCAGCCTTAATTTATGGAAGGACTTAGAATTTATTTTTATATATTTTATATAATGTCATGAAAATACCTGACAGTAATACTGGAAATTCGGAAGGATCAAAAATTCTCTTAATTCACCATCCTATTTTTCTTTAAAAGTTGGTGTTTTTTTAAAAGAAAACTTAAGAGATGAATCTCGAAGGCTAACTAGAAAGAAGTATGCTTGTTAAACTTCCCTGCATCTATCATCTGTACTATGTTCCAAACTCTAAAGAGCGCAATTCCTAAATTTTCTCTGAGGAAGAGAGAGTACTTTCTGTTTTGATCACTTTCCTTTTTATCAGAGGTCCCTGTTCTGAATATGTGAGGCAAGAATGAGGAGTCTGGCTTCCCTCTAGGGCACAGTAGAAGTTAAAAACTCTTCAAGCTTCTAAACTATATTCTCTTTTTAATGAGAAGAATATTTTTTTTCTTTTCTATGTCAAGATGATGTTTGCTCTTTACTTGTGATTTGTGTGTTCCTTTTTTAAATGGATTTTTTGCTGTGCTTTATTTATGTTGTGGTGGAATAGTTTTCAAAGATCAAGTGAAATGTTCTGGTGCCTGCCCTGTAGTACTGGGATTCTAAAATTACCTGCTTAAAAAAAGCTTCACAGGTATCAGAGATAAAATGAATGAGACAAGACAAGAATAATTTAATAATGTCAAACTGTTACTGAAAGCCCAGCTATATACCAGGTGGAAGTTAATGGTAGTGTCCAAAGTACATTTTCTTTCAGTCCATATTTATATGTATTATAAAAAAAGGAGTAAATAAACCTTTTTAGTGCTTCCATCTCTTTTGTACTATGGATGAGCCATTAGTATATACATATAAAATTAAACAAAATGTAAAGAGTATGCAGAAGCTGAAAGCTTTTCAAAATGTCAGTCCATTTTGCAGAAGTAATATTTAGAGAAATGAAATCTTGAATTCTTCTCAAAAGCATTACAAGTAAAAATTTGTTCCCTTTTAAAAAGGAGCACAATGGCGTGGCAGGTAGCAGCTTTGTGTCTCTGGGAACTATTAGATGTAATCTAGAAAACATGATACTTTGTAGATTTAGTCACCTATCTTAGACAAAAAACACAAGCATGATACATATTTTACTATTTTTAGATGGTAAGAAAAAGAAAAAAATTAAATTCTTTCACACTTTTTTTCAGATTTTAACAGACAACTCCCCCAGTGAACAGGGCCTAAATAAGGTGTTTGATCTGTGTGTTGTATGTGGAGACAAAGCATCAGGTATTTATTTTTTTCTTTCTTTTTTTTTAAGGTGGTACAGTTTTACTGAAGCAATTTTAAATTCTTCTGAAGCTGTGTAGCAGTTTGCATGCATATACCTGTATACATTTCTATATATGCAGTGGAGAATTTCACTAAATGTTACTCTAGTATCCATGTATAGGATTTATTATTGTTTTACATAGAATCATAGAATATCCTGAGTTGGAAGGGTCCCATGAGGATCACTGAGTTCCAGTTCCTGGCCCTGTACAGGACACACCCCAAGAGTCATACCATGTTCCTGAGAGCATTGTCCAAATGCTTCTTGAGCTCTGTCAGGCTGTGCTGGGACCACTGCCCTGGGGAGCCTGTGCCAGTGCCCAGCCACCCTTTGGGTGAAAAACCCTTTTCCTGACATCTAACCTAAAATCTCTCTGATAGCTTCATGCTGTTCCCTTGGGTCCTGGCACCAGAGGGAGTAGGTCAGTGCCTGCTCATCTATTTCCCCTTGTGAAGAACCTGCAGAACACTATGAGGTCTCCCTTCAGCAGGGAGTAAACTTCTAGAAAGTAAAATGTATTCATTTTTAAATTTTTTTTTAATTGGCAGAGTTTAACATAAAAAAATACAGTTGCTAGAGTTCTAAATGCTTGTCAGACCTCAGCCATCTCAGGGAAATTTCTGCCAAATTTAAGGCAAAGATCTGATTGGTGCCTTCTAATTGTTAAAACTTTTCTGTCTCCCCAGAGGAGGGCTGGAGATCCAAGGAGGTTTTCCTCCTGTGCTGGCCTTGGAATACTGGGCAGGGTAATGACTCTGGGGAGAGTGCCCTGTTCCTCAGAGCAGCTGCAGGTTTTGGGGAACCTCCCATGTGACAAACACTCATGAAAACTGCTTTGCAGACACCTCCAAGAATCCAAGAAGCTACATCAAAAGAGTAGCTGAAGAAGCAGCCCTGGTACTTTACAAAATGAATATTCATAATCCAGCTGCCACTAAAATGTTTCAGACACTGTTCTTTTAATATGTATGATGCTTTTGAAATTTCACATTTAGTACTGGTCAAAAGGTTGTGTTAAAGGAATCTAGAAAACCTGTCAATTGCTAGAAACTTGGGGAAAGAATCTAAAAGTGTTTTCTCCTAAATTAGGTCATATTTGTGATTTATTTTGTAATGTGCCGTAGGTATTTCAAGGATTCATGAATTAAGATTGTTGTAACTGCCAAGTGTGCCTCCATCAGTCCTTTTTAGTAATGTTTATATTTTATGCAAAATCAAAAGGAATTTTAGAACTTACTTTTTCTAGTATATCTTAGAAATTTTTATGTTATACAGAAAGCTTGAAGAACTGGTCTAAAAAAAATTGTAGCTATTCTATATTATTCTTTCATTGATGTTTTACTGCAAGAATTACGGACATACCATTTCCCTGTTAGGAAAATGAAAGGTGAAAGTAAAGCTTTGAAGTGACTGCCTTATGCTGTCATATGCCATGTTTGTACTTTCCATGGTTCCACTGGATTTAATGCATACAATTTCAACAGCTGAACTTGTAATGAGCAATCACAGGGCTTGTCTGTAGGGAAAATTGCTAGAGAAATTTATAAATTAAAATATTTTTTCTGTGTTCTTACTAACCTGTTTTCTTAGCCTTTTTTAACACTACTGTCAATAGATAATGAAATAATTTAATAAGCAACCTGCCTGTTTGTAAAATTCTGTTTAAGTGCTTTGAACTAAAAAAATGGTTCGCTTGCTTTTTTATGTTGTTTTATATCCCAAATATATTTTAAAATCTGCAACCCATGGGGAAAAACAAGTGTCCTTTTATGGATAAAATAGCTAATACTTTATGTTTAATAAATGTGAAGTCTGAAAGAATAACATTATACTGTAAAATTAATGTCAAGTGGTCTGCTATTTTGTAACTAGGGCGTCATTATGGAGCAGTAACCTGTGAGGGATGCAAAGGATTCTTTAAAAGGAGTATACGGAAGAATTTAGTTTACTCCTGCCGAGGAACAAAAGACTGTGTCATTAACAAGCACCACCGCAATCGCTGTCAGTATTGTAGGCTGCAGAGATGCATCGCCTTCGGCATGAAACAAGATTGTAAGTCTGAGGAAAAGCAAACTCCTTTCCCTGGCTGCCACTTGGTGCTACAAAAGATATGCTTTCTGTAGATACAAATCATTCTCGTGGTTACATTTTTTAAATCCTTGAATATTTTTCCTTTAAATAATTCCACAGGTTTGGTGTATCAGAAATAATAAATGCTTTTGGGTTTTTGCTTTAAAAGCTTGATAAGCTCTGTCCCATGTGATGAAAGAATGAATTGTTACTCCTATGTGGCAAATATCAAACATGTCTGCATTTTTTTGTGCAGGTCAACTTTTTTATGTGTAAATTAAGCTACTAAACTTTCTGAACTCTACCTTCCTTTCAGTTTTTTCACAGCTGAGATTACTGGCAGTTGCTGTTCGCTTTTGGCAACACTCTGCAGAGACAGTTATTCACAAGGCAGAGATCCATAGTGATCTAAAGTTCAGTTCTTACCTGCAGATTCCGAGTTCCTTTTTAGCTTTCCATACATTAGGTTTAGTGGCATTGCAATATCACAGCAGTATCAGGATACTAAATATACAGAAAACCACCCAAAACACAAATTCTTCAGGCCTAGTACTGTGATGCTGTTGCAGTTCCTGCAGTATTGGTCTAGTTCTCTGTTCTCTGTCATCCTGCACTTATTTGACTGACCCTCTTGAACTTCTGTGGGCATTGTCCTCCTTATAGCCCTGCTTCTGTCAGCAGAAATCAGTAACACAGAGGAAATTAATTCAGAAAGGGAGGAAAAGCTGGGGCAGTGAAAGTGGATCTTTTCCCTCTAGTTCAGCTGACAGTAAGGAAGGAGAGACCCCTTCACAGAAGAACTTATTAAGCAGAACAGAATCACTGGGCTTAGGAATCAGAAGGCAGGAAAATAATCTCTCTTACATATGTTGGATCTCAGACTTTGACTACTACATCATTTCACTTAGAACTCCTCAAGTCGGTGTGCTGGTTTATATCCAACTTGTTAGCTTATTGGTTATGTGATATATATCTATTTTAGTTAGTTTCAGAATTACTTTTAAAATCAAATATTAAATAAAGAAAAAGTATTATTTTCTATCCCGTAATTCAGGGTGTGATTTAATAGCTGGATATTATCTCTGTAGCTGTACAGTGTGAGAGGAAACCTATTGAAGTGTCAAGAGAAAAATCTTCAAACTGTGCAGCTTCTACAGAAAAGATCTACATTCGGAAAGATCTTCGTAGTCCATTAGCTGCAACCCCAACTTTTGTAACAGACAATGAAACAGCAAGGTATGTAAATTGTATTCGGAAGTGGCTATCTCTGTTTTTTGAAAGAGGAAAATTCCATTCTAAAATTAATCAGAATTAAAACCTGTGCTGTTTTCTGTCAGATCAACGGGTTTGCTGGAATCAGGAATGTTTGTTAACATTCATCCGTCTGCAATAAAAAGTGAGCCCACTGTGCTGATGACTCCAGATAAGGTATGTGATAATATGACTGATACAATAAGTAGAGCTAATGGCTGTAATTGTATACGTAAGGAGAGAAGGGTGTTCTATTTGGTTAAATTAATTTTTAAAACACTCCTTTACCACATTCGCCAGTGTTACAAATGCCTTTTCTTTACAAGAATCCTCTTAGCCTCACACAGTAAAAATGCTAGAAACACAACAAAGTAAAGGCCTTTCTTTAACATTTTTAGAGAGCCTTAAGGGCTGTATTATTTTATTTTTTTTGTATTGGGATAAGCCTTGCCAACACTCACAAGAGTGAGACACTTGACTCACTCTTTCGTGCAAATAAAGTGAGGCGTTCACAACACTCCTCATGGCACTATCACAGTGCCATGTGTAAATATAGTTGGATTTTTTTCTCCCAAATCACTATTTTTGCGGCAAAGCTGATAAGACCTATCTTATTGTCTAAAACTGACAATTTTATTTCTGAGCTGGTTTTTCTTTGTTTCCATTTTCTTGCACTTACTGATTCACTAAAGCCATGTGGTAGCCTCCTCACATATGCATAGTAGGAAGCATTTGTGTTTTTCTTGCTGATATTAAATTACCTCATACTATTTTCATGCAAATTGCTTTGCTTGCTCTGTCTGGTGTTAGCAGCAGCATACTTGTCTGTAATCTAATAATGTAATACTTTTTTGGTGTATTTGTTTGTCTGTTGTGTTTTTTTTCCCTGGGCCACAGTGGGACCTGTTTTACTGTCTCACTGAGTTGCTAGCCAGTACTGAATCACTTTTTCCTTTGGAGTTAGACATAAATATCAAAAAGGCTACAGCAGAACTCTTTTTCTGCTTGTTTAGAAAGGTGACTTTTCATGCATTCATTCTTCTCGGACATTCCCCTACCCTATTACTACTGACTCACTTACATGGAGAAGAAAGATGCTAAAACTATAATCTAGGGCAGTGACAAAATAGTAGAAATATGAAATCTTCTTTGTGCACTCACCATCTGTAGTATTCTTTCTGAAGGAAGTAGATAGCTATTACTTTTACAAGTAAATGTCAAAATATTTCATATTTTAGATGCAGTGCAGTGTCTAATTGCTGTCTTGCCTAATTGCATGTATATCCACGTATTTAAAAACAATATTCTTACAGGTATACTTTGCTTATGCTCAATTCTTCATTTATGTGAAAGAGAAGAAGGCTCTTCTCTTGCAGGTTAACTGCAAGAACTGTCAATTAACTTGAGTTCAGTTAATCAATTGATGCCAATTATCCGAGAATTAACGGTTCTTCTTTTCCCTTAGGTAGAAGCATGTCAAGGGGATTTAAGTACACTGGCAAATGTGGTGACTTCACTAGCAAATCTCAGTAAATGCAAAGATATGTCACAAAGCAGTACAGAGCTATCCATGATTGAGAATTTGAGTAATGGAGACGCAGCATTACCTGAACTCAAGCAAGAACAAGAAGCTGGTAGTGATGTTACAAGGTAAGGCGTGTTACACTGAAAAATGCTATCCTTTTCAAGAAGGTCTCTTGTCAATTCAGACCAGGCAATTAGTTAAGTCACACCACAATGTAGGCAATTTATCTGCTTTAAAAGTAATAGTAATATCAGCATAAGCTCACATAGTAGGTACGTATTGTAAGATTCTTCCAAGTGAAATCCAAAGGAAGTCCCATTAGAGAAATAATTCCTTTTAGTTGTTTGTACTTGAAATTAATTTCAGTATAAATGTTACAGCTGATTTTCTTGCCTTTTGGTTAGCCATACTAAGGTATGCTAGGTCTTGTGTTACAGTCCTATTATTTTGCATCATCCTGGAAAACTTATTCTTAAGAGATCTCATTTATGTGATAGTAAAGTGCTTGTAACTATTAATCACCTTACATGCTTGAAAAGCATTTTCCTTCTACACAGGAGAAGTTGCAGAATTCTCACTATCAATATTAATACATTCACTGAGTATCTTAAAAACTTCTGTCTTGCACTGGTTTTAACTGAGCCATCGTGGTGAGCATATGTGTAAGATGTATTTACAGAACATTCACAGTTATTCCATCAGTCACACTCATGTTCTTCCTTGGTTGTCATCTCATGCTAGCTTCTGACTGCTCTCCCAGCAATATTGTTTTACACACCATCTACATTTTACACGCTGTTCTAAAAGTGTGTGTAAATCCATTAAGGGGGAAAAGTTTGCATATAGTGGCCAAAATAACTGATTTCCCCTGTGGTCTCTGCTGATTTGTGCTATTGCAAGCGGATTACATTTTTTCTGCTCCTTTCTTTATATACTGCTTAGAAAGTCAGTCTGACTTTTTACAGATGTTGATTTGGGCCTTTGCTGTGTCCTCCTAGGTAAAAAATGTTAGAATATGCCATATAAGTATGGCTGATAGATAAAATTCAATACTATAGCTGTTCAAAGAGATGTACTAGTCTTTCATTTGCTGGCACTTCCAGATGCTTATTTTTACCAACTGGGTAAACAGAAACCAAGGGTTTCTGTTTGGTTTTAAAAGTCTGGCTATGAACAGGCATCAGGTTCTGTCAGCCAGAGAGCTTGAAAGAGCTCTGGCTTGACATACTCATGTCAAATAGGTTACCTAATACCTTTACATATAAGGTACAGTGGGGAGGTTCAGGTTAAACACTGCTTGAAAGGGAAGTTGTTACGTCAAGAAAAACTAAAATGTTTCTCTAAATTAATAATTTCCCTGTCAGGCCCTGTGCCAGCATGATCTAACAGATGCATATGTTTATTGAGGAAGAAGAGTTTAAGGGACCTCGGAAAGCACATTTCATCCATCCATGCTTTCCATGTATTTTACTATATTCATTGCTTGCAGTAGTGACGATTTACTTTTGCTGACAGAGTACAACTTCTGCTGCAAGAGCCTCTCTGCTTTTATATTGTAATTTTACATGCCTTGTCCTCTAATGCTTCATGATGTTTTCTTTACAGTTTAGCTGCAGACCTATGTATCTGTTGATGACTGAGCCTGAGACAAAAAGAGAAACAAAATTGTTTGTAACAAAGGAGATCAATGCTATGTATTTTAATGTTGATTGTGCCTTGTTTTCACTTTGTGGGCTAGATTTTCATAGCTCCCAGGCAAGCCTTGTTCTAGGTTCTCTTTTCTGTGGTGTTTTACTTGACAGACATTGCTCATGTTGAGGCTTTGTGTGGGAAAGGACTCACATTATTGAGCCACGAGGAAGCAAAGCTGCTACTGACTTCTGCTGGCAGATTATGAGATAAGAGGGAGAAGATTTCTTTGAAAACAGCATTGAAGAATGAGTTGGGAAGAAAGTGTCATGGCCAGACATGGTTTACAAGTGTTGCCTACACTATTTCAGCCTGTGCTAGAATAAATACAGGACAGTGACAGATGCATATGACATCTACTTTTTAGGGAAAGGGAAAATCTTGTTCCTCTCTTAAATTTCTGTCCCTGCCACATGAAGAACCCTGCAGAGATCTTTGTTGTTTCTTAAAAAGCAGCTGTAACTGAGCTGCTGTTTTTGCCTGTTCTACCTAAGACTGCAAAGAGTGAATACTGGAAGGCCTGAAACTCTGATCTTCCAGCAGGAGTGCATAGTTTAGTTTCTAGAGCTGAGCCATTAATGCCTTCCCTTTGTGCCAACTTTGCACATACCAGGGACAGACGATGGCCCAGGTATGTCTGTGTAGAGCACTTGTGCATGCCCGTCACCCTTGTGTGTACACATCAAGGTACACAGGCTAGAGAGGACCAAAAAGTAGTTCATTTACCATCCCAAGCCTTGAGGCAGTGTCAGCAGCTCTTCCACTGTGATACTTCATTTGGTTGTGTGTAAGTTATGTCAAACAGCTCAATTTCTTTTAGCATGCTAGTGAATTGATATAGCTAGAGAGTGGGGGGTGGAGAAGGTGGCCAAGTTCTATCCCAGATTTTGGCATTAAATCAATGATTTTAGACTCTGTGGTAATAAACATGTCCATAAATTGTGAATGAGCTCTACATACAAGCTGATAATCAGCTTTTGTAAAGTTTCCAGGCCTCAGTGCATAAGTTTTTTGTGCAACACTGTATAGAAATGTTGCTGTTCCCAGGATATGTCATCTATCTGTAGGCAGTGATCAAATCCGTGTATTTTTGATTGAAGGTGTGTCAGTTGTGGTTCTCAGGTGTATTTATGAACAGAAAAACAGCACATGTTATCAGGCAGCAAAATATTGAGTAATATATCTGTGCTTGTTTTGACATCTGCCCTCAAGCATTTGTGCATGTGAAAGCCAAGAGTCACTGCCACACAGCTGAGAGTACTAAGCACTGAATTGAAAGCACAGGAGTGCTTTCTCTTCCATATTTTGAAGCAGTCTTTTCAAATTAAGTTGCAAAATTAAATAACTCATTACTTAACAAAAAAAAAAACTTACTCTGTGCTTTGTAGTAGTAAAGGCCTGTAAAATTTATATGAGCACTATGTGACTGTAGCAGCAATCTGGTGATCATATCCTCAGAATGCTCATGCCAGCGCTCTCAGTGCACATCACTAAAGAGATCTTGAAAAGAAAACTGTGATTCAGCACCACAACCAATATGTCAGAACTGTGAATTTGTTGGCAACTAGTGTAAACAGGATTGGCTGCTAATTTTTGTTTCAGAGTTCGGTGGAATGTCAGGAAAAGCATGCTAAGTTTTATTTTCCTAATCTCACTCTTGGAAACACATTTCTACATGCAGGTTTCAGACTTGCGCAGGTTCCTCTTAAATTGAAACAGTCTCTAAAATGAAATTTTCTTTTTTGTTTGTCTGTGGTCTTACAGGGCATTTGATACTCTTGCAAAAGCATTAAACCCAGGAGAGAGCACAGCATGCCAGAACTCTGACAGTATTGATGCCAGTGCACAGCTGCTTGGTGGAGAAACAAGCATGAACCTCGTTGAGATTGAGGGTCCACTACTCAGTGATGCTCATGTAGCATTCAGGGTACTTAATACTTTCTTACTGTTGACTGTTTATAATTATTTTGACATAGTGATGTACAACAATGATCTGACTAAATTTTATTTTGAATTTCTCAGAGTATTTGTTCAGGTATTGGTATTAATTTCCAGTTAATGAACTGCTTTTGTTTACTGGTTAATTCTTAGTTTAGGAGAAAGTACTGTGCTCTGCAATGGTGTAGCTGCATTGGTTATTTTATAGTTTCTTACCTTAAAAGTACTGGGTAATCTGTACAAAAGGATTTACATAGGCAAAATATTTGCATGAAGCAGAGTCAGCATCCACATTCTCACTTGTTAATAGGTGAATCTGATGCAATCTGCAACCAGATTTTGAGACTTTTAAGTGTATTTGTCAGTTTCTACCACCCTATTTTAGCATGGTAGTAATTGAACTAAATACAATTTCTGTGTTAATTAGGCATGTATTTTCTGGATTTATTTCTCATTTTACAAGCTTGCAGAAATTCCTTCTATGTATTTTTTTCATAATTTTATTTTTCATGGACAGATCAAAAATCTTGGTCATCTGAAAACTTAGTAACAATTATTTGAACTTTACCTCTCTTAGCAGCATCTGTTGTGATCATTCAAACGGACATCTAATGTAAATGTCAGGGTTTTTTTTAAAATTGCATTAGCCAGAACATTATATTAAAAAGTATTAATTTCTGAAGACAGAATTACAAGTTCTACACTATTTTGGGTCAAATCTCTTTCTTTATATAGGCAGGTAGCATCACTAATTTTACTTACTAACATTGTAAAGAGTCCTTTCTGATGTATGTTGGTTCTGTGTTTTGGACTTGGGAGGAGCTGTGTGTTAGGTATTTTACTCAAACACCAACAGATTTCTCATGTATTTATTTGTAAAATATTAATTAAAATTTAAAAACAGAAAAGTTTTGTGAAATAGAATTCTCACATACGCACTCCTCTCTCTCTCTCTCCCTCTCCAGTAGTTGTAACTCCTCTATCTAAGCAACTTCATTCCAGTTACAATGATTCTTCTCTCTTAGTCTTTGAGAATGTCTCAGAAGCTGTTTTGAGATCTTCCATCTCCAGCTGTCCCAGACATGAATCTTTATCTACAAATTAAACTTTTTGTCTTTTTTGTTGCTTTGTAGTTGCATAACATACAGCATGTAATAGTGTGGCTAATAATGCAAAAGGTAGTCATTCAGTTTTGTGTTGGGATTATACCTTTTTTATTTAAAGAATTTTTTTTTTTTTGCTTAAAAGAAATTCAAAAGACTGATTTCTTCCTAAACATATTATAAAGAAAGTAAAATAACTGTCTTGCACTTTCTTCTTTTTTACCTTTTTTTCTCCCTGTTGTTTCTTTGCAGCTCACTATGCCTTCTCCTATGCCTGATTATCTTAATGTCCACTATATCTGCGAGTCTGCCTCCAGGTTGCTTTTCTTGTCCATGCACTGGGCACGTTCCATTCCATCTTTCCAAGCTTTGGGGTAAGTGTTCAGTTACTCTATTCACTTACATTGTGGATATTTAGTTTTGAATTTCCGGTTTTTGCTGTCTTCTTCAGGGACTTCTAAAAATGTAAAACTACTAATTAAAACTGTTATAAATCTGTAATGTAAGGTAAATTTTCTGAGTTAAAACGACTCCAAATCTCAGTCCAAATTCAGGACTTTATTGGGTTTTGTAAGAAAATGGAGTAGATTTAAAACAATTGAATGCCCCCACACTGCTTCTTAAATATATTTTGAGAAAATAGGAATTTCTGTGAACTTTTTAATAGCTACAGCTCTATGCTACATCCTGATGCTTGTCTGGCAATCACCAGAAACAAGCTCCTGTCTGAATCCCCAAAATTTTTATCTGTATAAGGTGAATTACTAGTAATAATTTTGCCTTTAATAACTTACTTTAATAATAACTGCTCTTTTTACAGTTTGTATAACATCCTGCTTCTCCATCAGAGTTCAGTGTATCACTTAAAATTCTTCAGTTCAGTTTTGTAGTCAATTGCTGATCATCATGAAAAAACATGTTCAAACTGCATGGGAAAAAACTGATTTATGTTATATTCAGAAGTAATTTTATGAAGATAAATATATAAAGATACTGTATCTGCTCTGACACAAATGGTGAATAAATCATGTTATTTTGTTCTCATGCAATGCTTCTGTTTAATTAAATATCAAAATAGCCTGTGACTGTGGCAGCAAAGAGAATTCTTTTTTAAAATGAGGGATTGTCCCCCTTTCCAGGAAAGCTGTCAAAAGCAAGATGGTCTGTGGTTACCATTTTTGTTTACTCAGATGCTTCAGCTAAATGATTCTGCAGTTTTAAGGAAAGTTACTCTATTGTATGTAATTAAGCCTGTGTTTTGAAGAAGGAGAAAGGAATGTCATATAAAGTTAAAGAATAGTAAGAGTAAAAAAACAGGTAAATATTATGTTTATTTTGTTAGAAATTGTTGAGCTGCAGAATTACAAAATATGTAGGAAATAAACATAGTAGATTATGTAATTCTAAGTTTTAAAAAGGGTTTTGTTACAGAGAGATGCTGCAAATTAGTACAGATTGGTATTCTAACAACAAATGGGAATTGCTTCTTAAAAATATAATATAGTACAGAAGACCTCTCCAAAATGATTTAACAAAAAAAATCTGCACATGCTCTTTTATCTGTTATTTCACAATATATTTTTATGCTTAAAAAATAGGGAGGAGTAAGCTGCCATAATAGTGTTAATATTCACCTCTAGTAGCACTTATAGACCCAGTCAAGATCATGTGCAACGGTATATAAGTAACATAAATTCACAGTTTTCCTTTGAAGCGCTTAAAATGCAAATTATTTTCAAGCGGAGATTTATTTGGAATAAATGCAGCCTTTATAGTTGGAGCGCATTATATCCTGTAATTTTGACTTTCAGAAGGGTGACTCATTTCACTTTTAAACTGAAGAGAAATTCATGGAGCATGATGAGTAATGGTTTTGTAAGGAAGATGTATAATTGTACCTAGGTTGTTTCCTCCTCAGGCAACGTTCTCCTTTAGTCACAGCAGGATAGTTGCCTTTGACCTAATGATGCATTTAATGATGCCAGATACTGGTTACTTCATCTTCCTGTGTGGTGCATCTTTGCTCACAAGAGTTTCCTACTGAAACCTTCACCACCAAGCTGGTTACAGCCTCTCAGTTATGTGAGGCTGCTGAAGCAGACCTAAGGAGTGGTTCTGGCCATAACGATGCTGCAGGTGATGTGTTTTTCTACACACTCCTACCACACAGGAGGAGTTGCCAGCACACCCTGTTTTCAGTGGTGCTCAGCATTGGCCCTTTGTTTATGGTAAAGGAGATGAACCAAGATGTGACAACAACGTGCAGAAGCTGCATGTGCATATATCATGTGTGCCATAAAGAGGACTTGATCATGATGAAAAATATAGCTCTCAGTAAGATCTCTGTAATCCAGTCAAGGACAAGTCTGTGTTCACCTGTCATTTGGCATCTTAGTATTGCAGAAAATCATCAGAAGAGTTTATGAAGATTGCATAAACGTTCTTGCAAAAACACATTCCACTGTATTATTGTAGTTGAAATCCTGGCTTTAATATGCTTTTCTTCTTTGATAGATTTTGTATTTGTTGTAAATTTCCATTATTTATATTCACTGGCTGAAACTGTGAAACATGGTACCTGAAACTTGACTCTTCTCTGGTGGGATTTGCTTTTGAAAGTAGTGAGCTCTTGTTAAGCTCTGTGAGTTAGAGACACTTGGCATTACTGAAAGTTAGGTTACTCATACAGAAATGGCTGAATATGAATTAATACATTTAATTTTAAACTACAACAAAGAAATCCTGGTATTTATACTTTGAAGTCCATATTTCAAACGTTATTCCAAACTTGAAAGGAATGCATAAAGTAGCAGTCAGGAAGTTCAGAAGCTTGATCACACGTGTTCCATTTCATCTGATTTATGTATTTAATTAAAAAATTATACTGACCTGTCAGTTTTCAAGTGAAGAAATCAAGTCTGAGTCTGTTCTGTGTCCACAATACAGGAACAGTCCAATTTTTTTTGTCCATGCATGTAAATGTTGTCCCAAATCCTAAGAAAACTACTGTGATGGAGTACACTGTGACAGGTATCATTTACTGTGAATTCAGCTTGCTTTTGTTATAGAAATGTATCTTCTTTTAGGTCATTTAAACAAAAATTTATTACTTTACAAAAGTCACTTTAAACCAGGTATTTTAATTCTAGCATGCAAAGAAATATGCAGAACTTCATTTTTGCTGTTGGTTGTAATGATTGAATTTGATTAATGTTTTATGAAGTGTTCAAATTTTTTTAAAAAAGTGTGAGTGCAGATGGCTGGTTTTATTAAATTATTGTGTTTTTTAATAGACAGGATAACAGCATATCATTAGTAAAAGCCTGCTGGAATGAACTTTTTACACTTGGTCTAGCACAATGCTCACAAGTTATGAATGTGGCAACGATCTTGGCTGCTTTTGTTAATCACCTTCAGGGCAGTTTACAACAAGGTAAGGTGTATACTATGCACATGCCAGACTTCATTATTAATGGATGTTTTTTAGGTTTTGAAACGCACAGAAGCTTTTTATTTATCCTTCAGTTATTATTGTAAATTTACTGTTTAAAGATTTTAATGCTGGTATTGAAACAAAATGATACTACCAACTACAGTCCCCAAGACAGAACTTTTTAGCAATTTTGCAAAAGTCAGCTATGTTAATATTTACATCCAAATGAAAAAAATAACCCTATTATTTTTATTTTATTGTGTTGCAATGTCTAATAGCGTTCTGTTAATATCATCAGCCTAAATTAGGAATATCTTGGGCAGCATCAGCGTTGAGAACACAAGAGTACTGTCAATATGATTCCTCTGTATGAAGGGTACAAAGTAAAGAATGGCCCACCTGTCCTTGCTCTTCAGAGCTGTGACACAAAGCAGCTGAATGCCAGCTTGGTGGTACAGGTCCTTTACATAACTTGGCTTGTTGACTTCTGTGTATTAGCTTTAGTCTACATGGAAGTCTTCAACAAATCTCCACTAAGTGCTCTTTGTTCCTTGTTAATCCTATGTCCTGCATCTTTGGCATAGTTTTCATTCAAATGAAAGACATGTCAGTTGGCCTCTTTAATTCTGTTCTTCTGAGCTGGAGAGAAGTCTTTTAGTTAAGCTTTGTGTACTTGTGGATATTCACAAGGTTGCCAGCACTAAAAGCTAACCAGTCAATAACAGTATAGTCTTCATCTGTTCATATCATAACACATTATTCATAAGGTAGATGCACATGCAACATTTTCAGATTTAACTAAATTTTTGAGTTGTTTGCTGTTAGGGAATTGAAAATTCACTGTTGTTGATGCTATGAAAATGCAGATTGGTGAACTGGAGAAAACCAGTCCACCAAACTATAGATTTTTCATCTTCTTTTATGATAAGGTAATTATTTTCAAGGGGTTTTTATGATTTAAACACATCCACGAGATCCTCCTATAAATAATGATAGCTTAAAACAAGCTGATCAAATGGTGAGATGTACTGGACCAGCTACAGGTGCTAACAAATCTGTGATTGTCTCTAGGGCAGATACAAATGGAATGTGGAAATTTTGGTGTATGTAATATTTAAATTATGTTTACCAGAAAGGGTATTGTAGTAATCAGTTCTTGTTTTTATCATTATTACAATACATATTTCTACCATTTAAATTGGGAATTCAGGTTGACTTCAAGAACCAGCTGTGCAATATGCCAGCTGCAGTATCTCCAAGGGACACCAAGTTTGTGGAGTCTAGGCTCTAGTTTGATGAGTTATGGAGGGAACAGGGTTTTCAGGCTACTTTGCTATTGCTGACTCAAAGGGAGCAGTTCTGCACCAGCCACATTTCCCTCCGTGCAAATCAGGGAAGGTGTGTAGCACACCTTTCCCAGCAGTGGCAGGGTCTCTGACTAACATGACCCATGAAGCTGTACACTGTCCTACCATGTGGCACCTGATCCTTAGACACAGCACAGGTCAGCAGTAGCAGTGCATGCTTTACTTATAAGTAGTCTTTTCCTTCCATGATAATTTCAAGCTCTAGTCCATGCCTGATTAGTGGAAGCATTAGTGGCAGGAAGAGCCCTAATTGGAAGAGGTGGAAAAATGCATGTTAATACTCCATAATTGTTGGTGTCAAAATTATTCAGACCTAATAGGAATTTGTAGATGGCATAGTTTTCCCATTGTTTGAATCTGATAAAATAATAATTTTTTTGCATGTGTTTTAAATTGGGAATTTTTTTTTTAATGTGCATCTTGATTTAGATAAGCTGCCAACAGACAGAGGAAGACTAGTAATGGAGCATGTCTTCAAATTGCAAGAGTTTTGTAACAGCATGGTTAAGCTGTGTCTAGATGGTTATGAATATGCATATTTGAAAGCAATCGTCCTCTTCAGTCCTGGTATGTAATTATTCCAAATGTAAAATCTTCATCTGTGCTATTCGTTGCTGTATAAGTGTTTCATTATATGCAGTTACTGCCTCACGCATTGAGGAATCTTGGAAGGAAGAGGAGGGTTAATCTTCTAAACAGCTGAATGTTGCTTTGGAGACTTGGGTTCAGACTTTTATTCTTATTATTTGTAGATTTTTATTCTTGGCTGTGCCACTCAATACTTTTTGTTGTTTTGGGTTTGAGTTTTTGGTGATTTGGGGGGGGTTTCTTTCCATTTATTTATTTATTGCTTTTAATTCTGTGCTTCCTTTCTGGGGTACGTTTTCTGAAGACCTGCAGTTTAATTTCCTGAAGTGTTGCTCTTGCACGTCCAGATGAGATGAAGTTGGGATTTTTATATATGAAAGACTGTCTGGGCTTCAGTTCTCACATGCAGAATTACAGAAACATCACCTTCCTCCACAGAGAATGCATATAGAATTCCTGGTGAATTAATACCACAAACATTCACTTATATTATTACTTCTGTCTTCTAAACAGTATTTGCTTAGTGTACTCTCAGTAGCATTACTGATGTACATTAGACAGTGAAGGTAGTATAACTTTATTTCCCTTCTGGGTGATTAGTTTATAATAGGGAGGTAATAGAGTAAATAAGGTAGATATTTACTGAGTAATTACATGGTGTAACCCATATGCCTGTACTGTAGAAAGTTACAAAATTAATTTTCTTTTTTTTGAAAGTTGTAGAATTAACTTTTCACAAAAGGCTTTCAGGTATTGTATCAGTATCCTGAAGGCCTTAGATTCATCATTCAGAATTAGGATTTGATACAAAGCCAAAACCAAGTCTTTTGATGAAACAAAAATTTACAAATCTCAAGTACTTCCTCTATCTCCAAGAATTTTTCACTCTCACATTTAGAAAGTACATTTTCTGTTACTCCATTTTGCATTAGAAGGTTTTAAAAGCACCAACGGCTTCCTTAATCCTTGTTGCTCTGCCTTTTGTAGATGCTGATATCCTGTAGAAAAGATTAGAGCAGATGTTAAAATGCTGACAGACTCTTAGTGACCTTTGTCAGTGGAGAAGATCTGGGTATTGGGTTCTTGTCTGTTCTGTAGATTTACTAGATCCAAGAACTTACTTTTTGCATTCAGTTGCAGTATACCCTTACACAGAAAAATTAGTTGAGGTGAGAAAATCTTTTAGAACTTGGACACTTCAAAACTGTAAATTTTAAGCAAGTTTTCTAATGTACAGAATTCATATATTGTGAGGTTCTTGCTTTGTAGTTTCCCTCAGATTTGCATGATCTTTTCTATATGTAGTATCTACCAATAAAAGTGGCAGCATCAGTAGGAATTAATGGTATTCATCTAAGTGCACGAACAAAACGCTGCATATCTTCCAGTGCAATCTATATATACAATTTTATCTATCTATCTATCTATCTATCTATCTATCTATCTATCTATCTATCTATCATCTATCTATCTGTATATAGATACATATATATAGATAGATATGTATACATGTGTGTATATATATATATATGTGTGTATATATATGTATAC
>VWZN01013794.1:416730-464649 GCA_013396955.1 Regulus satrapa
ATATATATATATATATATATATATATATATGTATGTATAGACGTAGCAATAATGGAGAACTTCTGAGACAAAAGACGTTCATGCAAATAAAAGGTGGTATAAGTAGAGTCAGAGCCCTTCAGGAAAGATGATCAATTTCCAGAGGAAATCCCTATTGTGACATTTTTCTATTGTGAATCACTAAGGAAAATCAGGTCCTGTATGTTTAACTATAAAACATAATCCTGCTGTCTGTCCTTGTGACTAGAGAGTCTTGCATGGTTTTACGTGTTTGCTTGTACAGTTCACTGTATCACTGAAACAGTTTCAGTTCCCTACTAAGCAGGACTCACCATTAAACCCACTAAGTTTAAACACAATATTAAGCATGCCTGAAAATGTTTGCAGTTTTCCTTTTCTGCTGAGGACTGAACAGTTGCAAATACGCCATTTTCACAGAAGAGATTTTCTCTTAAGTGGATGGTTGGAGGGTATTTGCTGGTTTAATTTCAGTAAATAAACCAGCAAACTGGTTTATTTATTAAAATTAAAATTGAAATAATACTTGCAGGAGATGTGATTCTCCTGCAAGTGTTCCTTACCCCAGAATAATCCTTTTCATGGCATTCTTATGCTAAGAACTGGTACAAGTTACTCCAGGAAAGAACCAAAATTACGGGAGAATACCTAAAGTCCATTTTTTTTAGAATTATGTCCACTAGGATTTATGATAGGATCCTCTGGCCTGTGTGGAAAAATCAGTTCTGTTATACAGCAAAAAATACTTCTTGAGGAACCTTGCATTTGCAAATTAGTATTTACTGTTTGTTTCGTCTGAAGTTTATTTGTCTCCTTCCAATTATATTTGACAACGCAAAAGGTAAAAGGAAAAATACCTTGGGAAAAGACTCTTGTCCAATCACATGACTGAGAGAAATTTTCTTTAGCTGATATTTTCAAATTCCCATTACTAATGAGTAGTTGCTTTTAATGACATTGTGTTGTGAGGACTCTTGATCCTTGAGCCATATAACAAAATCTTCATACACATGAAAGTCACGTTTGGTACTTTAAACAGAAGGGATGTCCTGGCAATGACTCACAGCCTGAAATTATAATTGCAGGGATTTTACTGTTGTGCTGCAGGATGGGGCTCAGCTGTGCATGCAGCAGAGCCCTAAGATAAGAAGCTCTGCTTTAGTAGGCCCTGGTGATTCAACTGTGCCAAGGCAGCTGATTGATTGCCACAAGACAGCCTTGGGCAAAGAGATGAGTGTAAAGGGCATGCCAAGAAGACTGGACACCTTTCTAAATGTCTGCAAGTGTACAAGCAGTGGTCTTGCTGTTTTCAGAGGTAGACTTCTTGCTGCGTTCCTGATGTGGCTCTAAAAGCAGCAGCATGAAGTGATGCAATTTGCACATTAACTCTTCATCTACATGATTTGCCATGCTAGTGTGCAAGTAAAATTTTTACATTCAGATAGATGGATAATAAAATTACAGACCATTTAGAGAATTCAGAATTACTGGACAATAATTTCCAAGAGTGACTTGGCAGTTAGGTTGATGTCCTGTCATTTTAGCAACACTTAACATTCCAAGTAAGTTCATATCACTGCTAAAAATTAGGATTAGCACATTTGAAATTTTTGCACCTAATAGCTGAGAAAGAACAATCTGCTACATACAAGTTTATCTGAATTCAAAAAACATTTGGACAATGCTCTCAGGCACGTGGTGTGATTCTTGGGGTGTCCTGTGCAGACGCAGGAGTTGGACTCGATGATACTGATGGGTCCCTTCTAACTCAGCATATTCTATGAGTCAGTGCTGTTTTCTACATGTCTTAGGAAACAGACAGTTCACAGCTTTTATTCTGCTTCTTCCACTGATCTTAATTTTATACTTCATTTTTCACCTAAATAGTATTTGTGTACCCAGTGTTCCAGAAAATGTCGGTGTGTTGAAACAATCCTGTTTTACTGCTGCACAGAGAACAGAGTTGTATCATCAAGATTAACATAAACATTACAAGCACTGAATTTATTTGAACCTTTTAAAATGTCCGATTTTATTTATGAAAAGTTAAGTAAAATATAAATGTAAAGAAAGAAATCTAAGGAGGTAAAGTACTGTGTACCACTAAAACTGAAGTTGCTGCAGCTACCACCTAATTATTTCACTATGTTAGCAGCTGGATAGTCTGTATGGATTTTAGTTCATTTTCTGTAGAATGGGTATAACATATAAGTGGGGTTTTTTTTTTTCAGATCATCCAGGTCTAGAAAATGTGGTACAGATTGAGAAATTCCAAGAAAAAGCTTGCATGGAGTTCCAAGACTATGTAACAAAGGCATATCCGGATGATACTTACAGGTCTGTAAACTTAGATGTTTACTTGATTGATTCTCTTTTCAGAGTCACAGATTTGTACAGTTTTTCATGTAATAAATATATACATTTTCTTCTTAGCTCCTTAAAGTTAAGGAATTACCTTTAGAGCACCTCAAATATTATGCATGTGGTCATACATATTATGAGTAGTAATTTTAATCTCATTCTTAATTTCTAAAATTAAATATCAGAAAGAAGTATTAGTAACATTCCATTTGAATTACATCTATTTGTAATATTTCCTCATTTAGACTTAAATCCAAGCACACATAGTACATGTAGTTGACAAGCACTTGCACATTTTCCTGTACAGTTCAAGACATGACTAATCATAAATTTAATGCTATACTGATCTAAATATTTAAGCCTTTCATGAACTAGATGTAGCAAACTTTTACCAATAGTGTCCCTTGTAATTTTTTTCTCTTCTTTTGCTAATAACATCGTGGAGAGCAGCCCCCAAAGCCGTGATCTGCTAAGTAACACTTTTCATCCACCATATTTTTCAGACTATCTAGACTTCTTCTCCGGCTGCCTGCTCTGAGGCTGATGAGCGCTGCCATCACTGAGGAGCTGTTCTTTGCAGGACTGATTGGAAATGTTCAGATTGACAGCATCATCCCATACATTCTGCGGATGGAGACCGCAGACTACAACTCTCAGATCATAGGTCATGGCGTGTAAAAGGAGCAGTCCAGGATTCTGTACCATGGCAATCATGGTGATGTAAATGCATACTCTGTCTCCAAGAGATGGCCATAAGCCTTCCAACGCACCTTTCCAAAGAAGGCTCATATTCCTCCTTTCCAGTACACTTGGGAAACATGGTGGAGTGCAGTAGGATATAGGATCACTTCCTGTTCTTCATCTGTCTTCAAGGACTTGTAAATTAACTTGATATCTGAAGAAAGTCAAGAATTGTCCATCCTATTTTTGTAGGTAGACGGACTTGGAATATTTGTTTATGGAGTTCAGGCTTATGAGGAAACTGAAGAAGCTTTGACTGAACTAAGGTATCTCAACTTACCTTGATGTTTTAGACAAATAAATTAACTTTCCTCTCTGAGTTTTGTTTTCAGTGTTTTGCTACTAGTTCGTTTTCACGTATCTATCAAATAGAAAATACATAATCAAACATCCTGAAAAGGCCAGTTTCCATGCAGACAAAACCCAGCTTTGTTTTGGCTGTTATTTTGAAGAGAGATTTGTTTCTTGCTGAATTAAACACTGGATACCATTACAAGTGCAGGGAAAGTAGAGGACATTCACATTTAAAAATATTCTGATGTTAATAATGATGGAGTTGATGAAAGGAGAAGCAGCAAAGAGTCAGTAGTGACTGTTTTGCAGATGCAACAGAATACTGTATTGTAGCAATAGCGTGGTACACATCAGCTGTTTTATACTACAGAAAACTAACAGAGAAGTGTATACTGCAGGCATTCAAAGACAGCACTCTCTTGCTTTTTCTGGTCTCAGAGCTTTTTCACCCTACCCCTCCCTCTTTCATATTCAGTGCCCAGTGATGGAGGCATTCTAGATGGCTTTAACTTTTGTCCATGTCTTTATTTTGTGTTATGGTTAGCCCTTGGGTATGTAATTCTCTTTTCCAACCAGTCCTGTATGATTACTTTCCAAATTTGAGTTTGTCAATTCCCATGTCCTTCCATATGGGAGCATACCCTCTGCTGCTTTTCCTTTACTCATCAGAAGTGGGTCTAGATACCCTGTACACATTGCCTGAATCATACTCCATAGCTCCATCTAAGGACAACTTTAAATGTTCTTCTGTCTTGAGGACGTGACTCACCAACAAGTAACACTGAGGTGTGGTTTCTTCTTGCTTCCTTTAAGTTACATGCTACTGGCATGTTTATTTCCTTTTGCTTAAAATGAGAGAAAGTATCCTAATTAAAGTGATGGTCTTCTTCAGACCACTAGCATTTAGGATTTTCTGAATATTGGGTGAAGGCCAAGTTCTGTTCAGCATGACCCCTTGCTTTCTCTGGCAAAACTGAGTGAGAAAGAGCCTCACCAAGTCAAGAAACATGTGATTGCCCCAGAAATTGTTTAGCCAGAAGATAAGATTAAGTGGAGGCTTTTGCCCACTCTGCAGTGGCAGTTCCAACTCCACTGTAACACCAGGAGACTACTAGACGAGCCTTGAGTTCTAAAGTTCTCGAGTTCTGTAGTTTTCTCACCACCGGAGGATTGCTACCAGACAACAAAACCTGAGAACTGCCTCTGACACTGAATTTCTGTGTTCTTCTCAATTCCACTTACTGAGCTCCTTGGATCTTCCTCTACCCAAGCTCCATATTCAGAGACTGTATCATAGAATCACAGAATCAGATGATGGTTGGGGTTGAAAGAGGCATTACAGATCATCTAGTTCCAGCCACCTGGATGGACAAGGACATCTTCCACTAGACCAGGTTGCTCAGCCCCACTCAACTTTGCCTTAAATGCTTCCAGGAATGGGGCATTCTCTGGGCAACCTCACCACCCTCACAGTAAAGAATTTCTTGCCAATATCTTACCTTACCCTGCTCTCTTTCAGTTGGAAGCAAATGCCCCTTGTCCATGCTCTTTAATAAAAAGTCCATCTCCATCTTTCTTGTAGGCTCTTTTCAGGTACTGGAAGGCTGCAATTAGGTCACCCTAAGCCTTCTCCAGGCTGAACAGTCCAAATTTTCTCAGCCTTTCCTCGCAGGAGAGGTGCTCCATCTGATGCCTGCAAAAACTGACCTGGAACAGAGATGAGACAGAGCAAAAGGAATAAAATAGATATTTACTGACAGGCCTGAAAAGGATCCACCTTGGGCAGTGCAAGAGCGTGGCCGGGGCTACCCCCAGGTCGAATCCAAGATGGTCACAAAAATGGACAACCAGTCACGAGGTCTCACACTTCTATAACTTTTGGTCCATTAGCATATTGGAGTTAATTGTCCAATTATAGCTTCGGGTTATGAAGTTCCATCCTCCTTGTTTTTCTCTCTTCGTTTCACCGTTGTTTATGCTATTGGGCCTGAAATTTCTATCAGTTGTCCTTGGATCCAAGCTAGAAAAGCAATTGTTTTGTCTACCGACTCTGTGAAGAGAGTTTACCAACACTTAATATGAAGCCCAGAACCACACATCTAAACAGCACAGAATCTGAATAATATAAAAGCTAAAACTTAAGGGCATTGTTTCCCCATTTTAGAGGTTTGACAAGGCCTTCACCTTGTTGAGTATTCTAAATATAAGTATCTAATGATAGTAAACAGCTAACAATAATAAGCACCTAAAATAAATATCTTACAACAGATAAATGTCTAATAGTAAATAAATATCTAGCAATGGATAAGTATTTAATAACAGTATATATCTAACAGTAAATATCTAATAATAGATATGCTTTATTGCTTGAAGGGACCTTGAAAGATCTTTCATTCCAGCCTTTCATGGGAACAGGACAGTAGAAGAGACTGTCTAGTGCCCAATCACATCTTGCAGTGATTGATTGCTCTCAGACAAGAAATGTCCATTATATCAAGATTGTCAAGACTTCTTGAAGAGAGTGGCCTTGTGCCAATGTCACTTACTATTCTAAGATGGATTTCTTCTGAGCCCATGGGTTTCTGTGGGTTGAGCCCATGCATTGTTGTAGATACTTGATCCAGTGCTCTGCGCTCCAGCTGTGCTGGTAAAGGTGGAAGTAAAGAAGACATTGAGAATCTCTGCCTTACCAGCATGACTAGAGAGTAGTTTTCCTGCCTAGTGAGGCAGTGGCTCTCTATCTTCCCTGTGCTTCTGCTTACTACTCACATATCTGAAGAAAACTTTCTTCTTATTCTTGAAATCTTTGGCCAATTTCAGTTCTATCTGAGCCTTAGCATTCCTGACTGCATCTCTGCGTGCCCTAGCAAGGTTTTTGCAGTCCTTGATGGGTGTTTAGCTGCCCTTCCATAGCTGCTATGTGTCTCTTTTTTTTTTGTCTTTTTTTTTTTTCTTTTAAAAATTTGAATTAGAGCACTTTTGGAGGGGATGTCCTCAGAACCTGATTTTCTTTGGATTCCTGTCCTTGTTTCCTTTGTGTTCTAGTCTCTTTGAATGCAAGTTAACTTCACTTACACGTGGACTGCAACTTCTGTGGACTGCTGGGTCAAGACTACGTGCTTAGGATATGTTAACTCATAATACAGAAACATTGGTCGTGTTTCTGATCAGGTTGTGTAAATTCAGGTGTTTGTATGTTGTGAGGGCCAAAATTGCCTGCATTTTATGATCTTGGATACCTCTGACTATTGGACCTCTAAAGAACCAAAGTGCATACATACCACACATAGCAAACAGCCCTGGCTACTGGTAAGTGACCTTTTTTTCCCCAAAAGTTTTAAATTTTTATGATAATAAATTTTCAGGATTTATGTAAAGGTGGAGTGCAGCTGATCTGTGCAGCCTGCTAAGTAATCTGTTTTGTCTTTATGATGATCTAAAAGATGCATCTCATACAGGAGGTTGTTGTTTCAGTGTTACTTGGCTCAGCAAGAACTTAATTATTTCAAATTATTTCATTAATAATTTTTAAACTATAAATTCATCCTTTTCATAAGGAATGAGGCATAATGGGATTTTCTCAGGAATGGGAGCTTTAAAACAGGTAAATACAGGAATCAACATGGTTTCTCCTTATTCACCCATGTTAACCATTACAGTCATCTAACAACAATGCAACAACTCATGCAAAAAAGAAACCATGAAGTTCTGGTTTTGTTGTTATGAATAATTTAAGATAACTGCTTCTAAGCTAAATGAAATACATCAAGTTACCTTCAACTGAGACCCCTAGTTTTATTAACAGATATTTTTTATGATTACATGATCTCACATTACCACCTGTGTGATTTATTGTCATTTATAGTCTTGTGAATGAATGTTCCTTGGTACTGAATGAGAGACTGGCTAATATTACTGAATTCTGTCAGTACCACTGTCGATACAATAACAAAAATGTGAGTATTGAAGATTACTCCACCACGAATGTTAAAATAGTTCATTATTTTTGTTCAAACTATGTTTATTTCAAATAATGTTTTGTTTAAATTTCAACTTTAAACGACTTGTCAATTTTTTGATCTTTACAAGCCTTGACAGTTTTCAGAGCCAGTCAGGATTTAACCAAATTGTGGCATTTACCAACCAAAAACTCTTTGCCAATGAAAGGAGAAGTTCAGTTTCAACAGCTTTAAAATTTTCAGTGTTGAGAGCAAGAAAAATAATTTTCATATAAATCACATGAAAAATAATTTTATACATTTTAGAATCCTATAATTTGAAGATGATAGTAGTTACACATTACTAGTGTACACATTACTAGTGTCAACTAGCTTACTAGTCGAAATATTTTTCATGAAACTGTGTTGCACACGTGTATGTGGGTTTAGGTTGCTTGTTTCATCCTGCTAAAATTTCTAGTGCAAATAATTGTTATATTCTATACTTTTTTCAAGAGTACCTTCATTGCAATACCTTCTGTAGTTGCAAACCTATCTGTCCATACATTTATTCCTGTCGTATGATCTTCAGGGTCAGTGGAAGTCAGTCTGTTGTTTTTGAAACTGCTCCTGTTCATTTTGTTCAGCCTTTGTGGTTTGCTAAGTACATCGGTTTCAGTGTAAGCAATACAGTGTCACTGTAGGTGTCTTGCCATTGTATTAAAAAAAATCACTTTAAATGTCTTGAAACCTGGCTAAATTGGAAAACTCTATTTTGGATGTATTTTTAAAAATAAATAGTAAGTTTCTATTATAGAAAACAATTGCAATATCCTATTACTTTGTTAGTGATTTATACAAATTGTCATATGGACTTAGAACACTGTATATAATTACAAATAGTTTGTGGGTCTTTCACATTTTTATTATGCAGTGTAGTATTTTCGGTTATATTCAGTCTCTGGGATTTGTGCTAGCTGCAATATCTTGCTGTTTGCTAATCTTTGTTGCAATTAACCCTTTGTTTCCATGCTTTCTACTTTCTGGCCTATGCATTTGACAATTAATAATTTATTGTAAAATTTAATTTACCAGTGTTTTGGTTTTTAAAATGCTGTATGGAAATATGTATTGTAATGAACCTTGATCATGGAACTTCATGTTATATAATGCAATAATAGATATTTGGAAATTAGTATTTGATTCATTATGGATCAGTTTTAGGTTGAAAGTTACAGTATGGTTGAACAAAGCGTTTTTCCTTTTGAAAGAAACAGACTTCAGATGTTCAAGTAAATTTATCTCAGTTGTAAATACTACTGGATAAATAATGAATTTATTAATGTTTAAAATTGTGTAATCAGCATAAATTTTGGTCTACTTCAGAACTGATTTCTCAATGATAATTTTAAAAGTGTAAAGTTTTTAATTGCCACCTTCTGTTATAAATGAATGTGGCATTTGCATGGATATGCAGATAACCAGAAGGTTATCCCAAATGAGAAACTACTTGCCCTTCTTTCCATGTTTAAATTCTGAAATGTTTTTTATCATGAATCATTAATTATTCACTGACACACTGCAGAGAAAATGTTAGGTGCACTGGTAAAAGATAAAGTTTAGATAGTGCAATGAGTTTACTAATTATGAGAGTTGGAAATAAGTATTTAGAGTCTCTTTCCCAGGAAATTTTGCTCCAGGCTCTATCTTGCCTCTGTTTTGAAGACATAACCTTTCTTGATACTTAGAATCACAGCATGGTTTGGGGTGGAAGGAATCTTCAATATCATGTAGATCCAACCCATGCCCTGCCATGGGCAGGGACACCTCCCACTAGACCAGATTGCTCAAAGCCCTGTCCAACCTGGCCTTGAACACTTCCAGGGATGGGGCATCCACAGTTTCTCTGGACAACCTCTTCCAGTGTCCATTATCCTTATCATATAGAATTTCACAGGATCATAGAATCATTAAGGTTGGAAGAGATCTCTGGGATCATTGAGTCCAACTGTTTAGTCCTTGTGTCCAATCTAAATCTGCCCTCTTGCAGTTTTAAACCATTGTTCCTCGTCCTATCACTACAGGTCCTAATGTCTTTCTCCATCTTTCTTGTAGGCCTCCTTTAATTATTAGCAACCACTAGAAGCTCTCCTCAGAGCCTTCTCTCTAGGCCCAGCAGCACCAAATCTCTGTCTCTCTTCATAGGAGAGGGGCTTAAGCCGTCTGACCATTTTTATGGCACTCCTCTGGATCCACAGATCCACTCTTCTACGGGGCCCTATTCCTCAGTCAGTCTCCTAATGAAATACTCTTTCTTCTGCTAGTGATTTTCCACAGCCTTTTGGTCACCTCTGTGGTGTTTGTCTTTTTCTGTCAACAAACATCCCTAGCACCCAGTCTTGCCTTACCTCCTAATACCTCTGCCAAGTAACTCTGAAGAAAGTTTCTGTTTCATCACAGGAATCCATCTATGACGAGCTGCTTGGTTTTTCTTCCCATGTGTACCACATCTTGTGTTAACAGGTGCTGTGGACAGCCCTACCATCACTGTGATACACAACAGCTAATACAAAATACAATTTTCTTTTAGGTGAATCTTTATGAGAAGAAGTCAGGGTTGTACATTTGGCTTAAATGTAAGAACCAGTTGTGCCCTCAGAAGTCCTGTATTGCAGGTGAAAGCAAGTAATTTGGACTGCTAGAGCATCACCATCTGCAAGTATCAACATCTGGATGCTTAAGGTTTTTGTGGCTGTTGATACTGGTTGAAAAAATGCATTTCCTGATTATTTTTTTAATAACTGGATCTTGTAGTAATGCTTGCCCAAGTATATTTTCAAGCTGACTCTGCTCAGATTAAAGGGAAGTGGTGGGGTGCTGTGTGAAATGGTAGGGGCAAAGGGATAGCACAGAAGTGATGTTATGGGAATGCTTTTAACTAAACTTCTATGGTGGATTTGCCTGTGCCAACAGAGAAACCAGATGGAACTGCTCCACCACGGGTTCTTCTGAAATAACATAGTGCATTTCACTCCACAGAACTGCCTACTGGACACCCAGAGAGCCAAACTACCATGCTCTGGACCCCTGGCAGTACCACCTCCCCAGACAAGGAGGTTGGTTGGCAAGAGACATGTGAGCAGCCAACCCTGTGGCTTTGGTCCTTTGCAGACCTGCAGTCTAATCCCTCTCAGTAAGCTGTTCATGTGTCTGAGCTCCTTTATGATGACTTCAGTTCTCCTTCATCCTAGGGTTTTACCAGAGAGCAAACTCCACAGCCATGTAGTTTGGCTAATGAAGGCTGCCTGAGGAACAGTTCCAAAAGGAATTTTGCTTTCACTCTGTAACCAGGAGAATTTTGCCATTGGAAAATCAAAGATGAAGGTAGAGTTACTGCTGGAGAAATAACCCAGGCACTTCCCACAAAGTGGTGGCAAGTGTTTTCTGAAAGTGCCAGTAAATTTATTCTAGGGGTTTTGAGAGCTAAACTGTGTTTTTTAAAAGTGCCAGTAAATTTATTATTCTAGGGGGGGTTTGAGAGCTAAACTGTTCTCACAGTTTACATACTCAAGTGTTTTTTCAAAACTATGAAGTATGTACCTTTTTGTTAACGTTTCACTTAGCTCCAGGCTATAAAGGTATCTCCTGACTTTTTCAATCAATAGAACCCAAGTGATAAAAACTTCTTCCACTGTGTTTTTGAGAAATATATATGGATGATATACTAAAAAGTGTTTTAGTGAAAACATTAGAGATTCCACTGTTTAGACTAAAGTGAGAGACTTTATGGTTAGAGACTGGATTAGATTATTATTGGACACTGAATTGTGGAGATTTGTGTTGTGGGTTGGACTTTGCTTCTAGAGTTTTGCAGTTTTAGAAAGATGGGGCAGAATTAAGAGCATAGTATGCTCTTGTTAGTATTTCTTCTGTTGTTTTTTTTTTCCCTTAGTTTAATTAAGGATTTCCATTTATTGTTACAAATATATATTGCACAGTTGTGAACTACTACAGAGTAAAGTTACATGACTTTCCATACTAAGAACAGAGGAAATGGCAGTGGAATAGACAAATGTAATAAAAAGAGTTCTTCTAAGGTAAAATGTAAATACTAAATTATTCTCTAGATCAGTTGACTTTTGCACTTTCTCAGAATATACGAACTTAAGTTTTTCAAGATCAATTGTACCACTGAATACAGCTCTTTAAAGGAAAAATCAAACTATGCAGGATTCAGGGAGATGGCTTTGTGCTAACAAAAGGAAGGGAAGTTACATGTCATCCTTTGAGTCGTCCAGGAAATAATTGGTTTATTTTCAAAAAAGATGTTGTTTGTTGTGCTCTATCAGGAAAGAAGCCAGTTACTTGCCTTCAGACTTCAGAGGGAGTTTTTTAGGCTTGAAAAAGAGTTCTGGCGCTAATTTTGTGACATGCACTCAAACTAGAGGAGAAAAACAAGGCAGCATTAAAGGTATTTAGCAAGAGTTTTTGAGGCAGTGAGGTTTACTATGCTAATTTCGGGGTAAAAAAAGCAACATCTGACAACAGTCTTAAATCTAATAACCCTGGGAATTAAATATTTAATATGGGTGCATGAGTTTGACAAGCACCTTGAGTGACAAGACAGCATTTAAGTGCTGTCTCCCAAAGATGTCCCAGTAAATCCTTAGGAAGACATACTTGCATTTGCATTCCACTGTATTCAGCTGTGACATTTGCACCAAGTTCAGGGAGAATTTTTGAACACAGTAGTCAGAATCTCTTTTTCATGCACAGTGACACATTAACAAAAGCAATTTAAGTAGATCTGATGGGTCTTCAGCAGTTCCGAGGTAATGAAATTCTCAACGGATATTTCACTTGACTAAAGTAATGGAGAAAATAGTACCAAAAAAATGGGAAATGCAATTCGAAGAAGATGCTGTAAAATGTTCCTGCTACTAAAAAAGTGTTCCCCACAAAATCTTCTGTAGCATCAAAGTCACGTTAAGAAGTTGATCCATTCTTCCAGCTTTGTGTCACAGTGTCTCGTCCTTCACAGTGCTCCCAGACAAAGAACCATGGTGCCAAATGGCTCAGTGAAGTGATCCAGATAATTTTAACTCTTGGGGAGAAGAAACCCACAACAAACAACTATATTATTTCACTGCCAGGAGAGAAAATGCTCATGGAATTATACTCAGTCAGTGAAAATTATCCCAGGGGTATTAATCAGGAAGAGGCTTAGAAACTGGCATAAGCACTGAACCTATACAATGTTTCCAATGTTGGCTTCCTAATTTAAACCACTTCTTTCATATTTTACACTCCATCATCAGCAGTTTATATCAAAATAATGGTTTCTGTGGATGAAGTTAAAGACAATGAGTGAATTCTGACTGTAAATGTTCCTCCCTGTTTTTATGCCTGTTAATGTACACTTATCTGACCAACTTTTAGTCTATTTAATAAATTTTCTAAGACTTTGGACTGTGAAAATGCAAATAACCTGCCACAAGTATGCTGAAGCCTAAAACTTGTTGCAAAAGAGATATTGTTGTTCGAGCACAGAGCACATAACCAGCAGGGCCTCTGTCCTGCATTAGAAAATAAAACCACTTACGTTAAAACTAAAAAAAAAAAAAAAAAAAAAAAAAAAAACCTAAAAAAAAAAAAAACTAAAAAAAAATTAGAGACAGACCACTAGACTTGAAATTGAAATGGCTACATTTCCACACTTGGAAATGAACTTGGCTGACACAGGTTTTTCCCAGTCTCATTTGCCTTTCAAGTTCAGCACTACCTACTTTAATGTTTCCCTCCCAGCTCCTGCGCTGTCCCTTCCCAGGAGCCCAGTGCCGGCAGTGGCAGTGTGCAGCAGCTTGGCCTGTCCGCCTTGGACAGAGCCGCTCTCTGCCTGCAGAGCAGGCTACTCTTCCAAGGCCAGCCTGCTCTGACGTAGTACAGTGGATCCCTTTTTGCCTGGCCTGTGTAGCAGGAGCCTCCGGAAGGCCAGGGAAGTAGTTTCTGCACCGTAGCTGCTCGGCCGTGTAGCTACAGTAGTGAAGTCCTGCCAACATCCACAGCAGGGCACTCAAAGGTCTTTCCTCCCGCTGGCCAGAACCAGGAGAAGGCACTGGGACAAGATGGAGAGGAGAAGCGGACACACGGGCGAGACGATAGCTACACATCCCTTGATGGCCTGCCGGGGCTGGGAAAAGGCAGGAGAGACAAGACTGCGGAGCTCTCCCCTGCCCCGCCGTCCGCATGCGGTGAGATGTCCCCTGCCCTGCCCTGGTTCCTGATCCGGCAGGGCAGCTCTGCCCTCCTTACTGCCGAGTCTGGGTGACTTTTCGCACCACAGATCTTGTGACCTGCGTGAGATAAGCGATTGCCACTAGACATGTCTGTTATAAAGAGGGCTTTCTCCCTGTCCTATAGGGATAGTTCTCCGTGTCTTGCTGACCCTCTCGTGTAAGCAGCAGACAATTGCGGGCCGCGCAGCAGCGCCGGGTCGCAGCACCGCCCCATCCCCGCACAGCCCCCGCCCGTTCCGTTTCCGGGCGCTCGCCGTCCCCAGGGGCGGCCGGCCGGGAGGCGGGGCACGGCCCGCCCCAACATGGCCGAGTACGTGCAGGTGCTAAAGCGGGCGCTGAAGCACATCGGCGGCCACGGCGGGGCCCGCGGCGCCATCCTGCAGCTGCTTAGGTAACGGGGCATGGCCACGGCCGGCGCGGCCTCCCCGCTGCGCNAGCGGGCTGGCCGTGGGAGGAGCCCGCTCCCGCTCCGCCGAGGGCGACCAGTCCCGCTCGGCAGGGGTGCTGCGCTCAGAGCGGGCCCCAGGCAGCGCCTGCGGCTGTTTCCTCCCCTGGAGGCTCCTTGGAGGGTTCCTGGACGCTGAGGTGCCGGTGCTGCCCGGGCCGGCTGTCCTGGTGTCTAGCCCCAGTCCGTAGTCCTGTGGGCAGCGCCGTGTCTCTGCTGTAGCTGCACTCCGTGCTTCTGTGCTCTTCGCTCTGGGTCCCCTCAGGCTGGCAGTGGCTTTCTTGAGCAGTACAAATCCTAAAGCCGCGCATCTGCTGAAATTCCCTGGTAAAGGGGATTTCAAAGCAAAGGAATTACCTCGTCTACATTACTGGCTCCGTTTCTTCTAGTTCACTTCAAACTGCAGTTCACATCTGCTCTTTGGCAACAGGTGGTCACCGCTGAGCTGTGTTCAGCTTTGGATGCCTTCTAGCCCCAGTGGTATTTTGTGCAAAATAAGTTGCAGCCTTTATTTCCATTCATGTCTGAGTACTTTCTTCCCAGTGAAAAACGAGGTTCACTTCTCTGTTACAGTTTTATGGTTTAATAGGGTTTAATTAAGGAGTATAATAAGGCAAAAAACAGCTAGCTGGGTGTCTCTTGGCATGCCGCCAAAAAGAGCAAACCTCAACCTAAGATACGTTTGGTTAAATGTATTGATTTGTTATGTATTCACACATCTTCATGCATTATTCAAGAACAACCCCCCTTCTCCAATGGCACCAGTTTGTTCACTTCTTTGGTCATCAGTTCTTCTCTCCAGACTTTCTGTCTTTCTCTCCTGATAAGCTTTCTCTCAAGAATGTGAGAGAGATTTACTATCTGAAAAACCAAATCCTGTAAGAAAGACATTTACAACGTCTCTAATTTCTTTGTTAATAGCAGAACTAAACAGTCATATTAATCTAGCACTACACAGGCTACTTTTCATTTTAATATTTGCGAAAAACCAACTATTTAATAGCCAACTATTTAATAACATTCCCCAACTACAGAACCTTGCCCTTGTCCGTGTTAAACTTCCTCCAGGCTTTTTCCCTCACTCACATCTCATCCCTTTCTTGTGACAAGTGAATTTGAATTGTGATACAGCATGCTTGAAGCTGCAGTTTGACAAGGGTACTCTTTTTACATTCAGATCCGTGATGAAATGTAGGCTGGAAGTCTTAATAGCATGTGATCCAAATTCAGCAGTGTCAGTAACCTGTGCTATCTTTATAGTTAGTCCTGGAAAAGTATTAGGACATGTCCAGTAAATGTCTTAGGCCTGATTACCTGCTAAAATGCCTTTTTTAAAATCAATATTGGGAACTCAGGAATGCGGGGTAGGAGTGATTTGAAAATTCACAATTCTCTGCTATATATTGAGGGCTTTCTTATCTTAAACAAGCAAGCTGAGTGTTCTTGAAGGCTTTCCCCCCACACATACCACATCATAATGGTCCTTTTTCACTTCTTTTTTGTGGCTTAAAGTGATCTGTTTTGAAGAGTTAAACGTAACGTTGTACACAGTTGCTGATCAGGCCTCATCAGTATTTTCTCGCAGTGGCTTTAGTCCCTGTTGAGCAGCAAGACAGTGCATGGCTTCCCTGGCTAGTGCTTTACTGCTATTATAATTTTCTGTCACACACCTTCCGCCCCTCCCTCCCCCAGGCTGTTTCCTCCACTTTGTTTCCTTCTCAGGCTGTAGCTCAGCTTCTTCTTCTCAAGAAGAAACCGAGGTGGGGAAATGAAGGTGTGGAAGAGTTTGAGTATTAGGTGTCATCAGAGTGCCTCTTCCTAAGCTCAGCTTAAAAAATGGCTCCTCAGAGACCTTTTGTGAGTCTAAGTTGACACCTTTCTACCACACAGAAAAAAAAGGGCAGGCAAGGCTGGAGGCAATGCTGTCAGCACTTCCTTCAGAAGCCTGAAGTTAGGTGTACTCGGTGGGGAATCACACCTGATCCTCCTAACCACATCAACCACAGCTGCTGCCTCCTGCTCACTTTTCAAGCCATTAAATCGTCCATCCCAGCTCAAGGAATAGGCTTGGTGTTTAAAGAAAGAGTTATTGAGGTGTTCTTTCTTGCAACAGTTGATTTTAAGAAGTAATCATTGGTAACTGGAAAAAGAATTATTTACGCAAGTTAGGAGACTCTTTCTCTGAATTTCCCTGCTTTTCTCTTTTATGTTTTCCCCTGAGGCAGCTGCAGAAGATTTATATGCTATAAAGTCAAGTTATTAAGAGCCTTTGTGGCTGGAAACATTCTCCTTACTTAAAATTCAGTGAAGTTGGCTGGAAAATATTCTTGGAAGCCATAAATACCTCGTAGTGTTCGATACTGGTATTCAGGGCATGGAGTCAGGACAAGGGCATAAGAACACTTGCTGTGGAAAGGGAGGGGAAAAAGGAAGAGAGAGCAGCAGTGGAATGGCTCTTTTTCTGAAGCTGGGAACTCAGGCTTGTACAGTTGAGCCAGAGATCTTTGAATGTTTCTGTGACAGAGGAGAGATGTGTCAGACAGTGTCTCTGCCTGCCACCACAGAGGTTTAAAATGAGTACCTGCTGGAATGATTGTCACTTTCACGCACCCTGGGAGAAAAGACAACAAAAAAACTTTCTCTGGGCACACCCCTCCTCTCACTTGGGACTGACTTGAGAGTGTGCATAATACTACAAACAGCTAAAATCTTTGTGAGGAAACTTTTCCCTCTCTAATTCTGCCTGGGATTAATGTCAGTTAAAAGAAAAATGAAATTGCAAATATAGACGGAGAAGAGTACTTAGGGTAATTTTAAGGTTTTGTCACTAGAATGTAAATCAAAGGCTCAGTTTAATTACGGATTTCTACAATATTGTTAAAATACGCTCTATGTAAAGAGTTGAAACTCATATATACCTTATCTGGGTCAGTGTAAGTCTCGCAGGATTGCAGGGTGAATGCATGGGTCTTTCACAATTATACAAAAGCAAGAAAGTAGCCATAGAAGTTTAGGGTTTTGCTTGTGTTTCCTTGGCAAGCAGCTGCTGTGGCCTAAAACATTACTGTTCCTCTCTTGGAGGTAACTGCTCACACAGACCTCTGCTTCAGTGCTGAGCACTTCCTATGCAATTCAGGCTGAAATAGTAGCTACTAATAGGTGAGAAGGATGGTAACAGTTCCTATTAAGTGGATTAACATGTGCCTCTGGGACTCCCGCAGTATTTAAGGTTTTGTAGGTGTTAAATTGTTGCATTGTAGGGTTTCTTTATCTTCTGCTATAATGAGCTCTTAAGTGAGAGTCCCCGAAAGCCTTTTTGTATGGCTTTTGTCATCCTGTCAGCGGGTTGCATGTTAGTTGCAGGAGTTGGTGATTATTTTGCGATCTGTGAGCTTGAATTTTTTTTTTTTTTTTTTTTTTAATATCTTTGCATGCATATATGCAGATTTTTACTAACCCTTAAGAAACCTCTGTCACGGTTTCATTCTGAGAGGACGCCAACTGAAGCTGTTGTTTTGATAATTCACAGGGTCAATGATTTGAAGACCGGTAATCTGATAGGAACTGACAAATATGGAAACAAATACTATGAAGACAAAAGAAACTTCTTTGGTACGTGTGCCAATGGGAACACCTCCCAACGAACTGGGCAGCTCCTACACAGCTTGTGTCTGTCTGCTAGTGAAATACAACTTGCTGCCTGCCTGACTTCCCTGTGCTTGTCTTGTGTGAGTCTTGGACTTACAGAAATGCTTTCACAGCTGCTGTGAAAATCTGCTTTCTGTGTTGCATCCCTCCATTCATTTGCAAGCAGAGACAATTTAAAACAATGAGTATAAGTCAGTCATATGGTCTCCGTGTAGAGAAAGCTGTATGATAATGTGATAGAGAGTTGAACTTGGTCCTTGACCTAAGGGCTGGTAGTTTAACAGGTGGGGAAAGAAGGAGAACTACATTTTTGACTGCCTCACAGCTTCACTCACTTATATGATCACTTCAGGCCAAAGAGCACAAACTTAACTTGGCTTAAACTTACTATTAATTTAAGTAACGGGATTTTAAGTCAAGCTTCTAGAGCACTTAAAAAAGTGGCACCCAAAGCAACACAGGTGACACATGAGCAGCTGACACACGGGTCAGGCCAAGCAAACTGCTGCCTGTAGGTTAACTCGGGCTGTAACCAGGGAAAGCACTTGCTGGTTAACACTGCTTGGTAGTTTTGTGTAGCTGAAACTTGGTTTAATCATAGTTTGTCAGTGCCAATGTCCTTTTGGAAAAGACTCCTCATAATGGAGGAAAAAAATCCCAAACCTGTTTCTCTTCCTGAAAATTTTGTAAGTTCCTATTTCCCATTATTTATTAATAGCCAATATTTGCTACCTTTTGAGAGCGCTAGATTCAGTCATCTGAAACTACAGTAACAGTAGTTACTGTAATACAGTAACAGAAAGAATACAGAAGACTTGCAAAAATAAAAGCTGTGCTGACTTTAAAGTAAGAGCCCATTATGGTAGGTGCTATCACTCAAAATGTTTTTCCTTAGTTTTCCTGAATTCTCTCCTTTATAAGAAAATGAGCTAATATGATTTTTTTTTGAGCTAATATGATATTTCTCTTTGTTTACTTAAGGTCGGCACAGATGGGTTGTATATACTGAAGAAATGAATGGCAAAAATACCTTCTGGGAAGTTGATGGAAGCATGGTGCCCCCTGAATGGTAAACTATTTAGCTTAATAATGTGGACAGATACCAATTGTGTAATTGCTTTATATTTTCTTATATTACAAGGTAGAAAATTTTTTAAAAAATTCTTGTGGTTGTAGCTGTCTTATCTATGACCAGAAGATTTCAGACTTGACACTTCTGATGTTGCACTGCATTCACGTTTATTGCTCACTGTCCTGACTGAGGCACTCGCTGCTTTTTGGATGGAGAAGAACACTTTGTCAGCCAGATTGAGTGGGTCAAGACAGTCTTCTAATTTTCTTTATCGCTTGTGATTCCCTGTTAATGGTTTGGCAAAGCCTTGGACCACCAGAAGTAAAATATTTGCTATTTCCATCGTAAGCAGGAATCTCAGGAACATATGGCAACGGTGGAACAACATTCCTTAACCCACAGCCACTAGCAGCATAATTGTTTCAATTTATATACACTGATCTGGTAGTAAACATTAAAGTGCCAGGATGCTCTGTATGTTTACTGCTACTTGTCTATAATTTTTATTGAGGTTTTGTTTTCTGTTCATGCATTTCAGTAATAATTCTGTACAGCCTTGAGTTCCAGAAGGTCTCTGGCCACAGCTCTTGGCCCTTTTTTTGTTTTCCTAGAAAGCTCACACCACATAAAATAACAGCATGTCCTACTAAAAAAAATCTCTGTGCAATTCTTAAGGAGCAGGAGTAGCACTTCAGCTGCAAAGCAGCAAAAGGTGACATCAAGAGAGAGGTGTTTGGGTAGGCTGAGCAAACACTGGTTTTTATTACCCCG
The DNA here is from genome assembly GCA_013396955.1 of Regulus satrapa. Classification (NCBI taxonomy): domain Eukaryota; kingdom Metazoa; phylum Chordata; class Aves; order Passeriformes; family Regulidae; genus Regulus; species Regulus satrapa. The sequence goes on from VWZN01013794.1 coordinate 436,315, forward strand.
TGACAATTGTTCTGTGCCAAGGCTTGGATTGATTATAAAATCTCCTCAATTGTGGCTCTCACTGGAACAATTGAGGAATGTGTGAGTAGACTCTCTAGGTGGTCAGTTTTGTTTCAAGCTCTCCCAGCCTTACATTATGTTTAATGTGGTTAATGCTTTTTTCTGTCTTATTTGGTAAGAACTGAATGCCATTGTTTTTGGAAGTGACATTAGAATCTCCAGTACAAGGATGGTGGTGCCTTGCACTCTGCATAACTCTTGTTTGGTTCTGGTTGCTATCCACTCTTAGACTGTACTTTGTTTTAATATTTTCTTTATTTTGAGGCACAGGTTTTGTATCACACGGGTTTTGTTGGTTTTTATTCTGTTGATTTTTTTTTTCATTTGCTTGTGTTTATGGGATATTTGTTGCCTCTTTAAAAACTTAAGTAAAGGGTTTCTTCCTGAGAATCAAAGTGATGTTTCAAGGGTTAAGTAGCTTGTTTACTTCACAGAAATTAATGAGGTAGAAAAACTTGTTTTCCTATCAATGTGGAAAAATTTCCTTTAAAAGAAACAGTAAAGATTTCGTTACTTTCAGGACTGGTGAGTGTAATGAGGCACAAAAGGGTAAACAGTCTTGTGTTCTAGGGTATTTTTATCAGGAAATGTGCAGTACCAGTCAGGTTTGTGGATTTGGGGTTTTTTGGGGGGGAGTGGGATAAGGTGGGGGATGGTGTTTCTTGCTGATAAATTTGTATATCCCATGATAACGTATGTTTATTCTTATATAGGAATCCTAGCCTTGTGACACATCTAAATCACTGACATGTATTTCCATACAGCTTAGGAACAGCTTTAAAAATAGAAATATTTTGACTGGGAATAAATGCTGTCCTTTAAGACCTTTTAAAAGTTTTAATCTGCTGCTTTATGCCTTTTTAGCATGGCATAGACTTCTGAATTGAGACTGACAATATTTTGTACAAGGTGCTGTCAGGGTAACACTCGAGTTGTGCAACAGGTAATGAGAGGTTCTTTTGGACCCAGAATTTGCTGGCAATAAATTAAACTGTGTGAAATTACTTATATTAACAAAGAGAGTAATTAATCCGTAGCATAATAGTAAGATACATGTTTGTCATCCTTGGGGCAACTGGGAAGTATTTAAAGTACTGCTGCTAGAGGTGAGTGTGATCTGGATGCTGCTTTTAAACACTGATTTTTTTTACCCTGGAATTCAGTTTATTGAGCTCAGCTAAATGATCAGTGAAGTTTTGTGGGCATGTTGCTATATCCTCTTCTGGCAGTAAGTTGGGCACCTGTAGGATTGTAGAATGAAGGATTGTTCAAGGCCAGTCAAGTGGAGCTCATGTACAATGAACTGGGAAAAAGCATTTTGATATGCTGAAAAACTGGGAACAGCTGAAAAAAATGCTGCCCTTTGCTTTCTCTCAGATACAAGAGAAAAAGAAAAAGCAGCAAGGAAAAACACCTTATATGTAATAACATATTGTAGTGCCATTTTAGGAGCTACTGAGTATTTTCAGTAGTCTGAAATAATTGATGTAATTTCTTCTGACAATGGATGTACTGAAATTGTAGAGTCTAAAGGAAATCAGTGTTGTTTTGGCATATGTCTACTCTCTAGGGAATCGAGACTGTTGCTTTTTAAAAACGTTTCCACACTAGAATATGTAGGCTTGTGGTTTGTTCTGATTTAGTTGTTATTTAGCTTCTTTTTACTCTGGGTTGTTTTGGGGTTTTTTTTGTCTCCCAAAATCCAGATGTTGGTTGCTATTTTGTTGGAGACAAGTTAATTAGATTTATCAAAAATCTAATTGCCATGGGAATGATGAATATTAATCTTCCTGTAACGGTTTACAAGGTCTTCTGCACAATTTTTTTTTTTCCCTGCACAAATTAATCTTTTTTCACTTTTAGACAGTGAGAAAAGCCAAGTACTTGTTTTGTTTCTTGCTAGTCACCAGTGTTGCTAGAAGGAACTCAGTGCTGCCATTTTTGAGCACGCTGATGGGGTGTGCTCTGTGAACTTATAAGCAATGGAAGTTTATAATCCGTTTATAGCAGTGCCTGTGGGGACTCTGTGTAGTGCTTTCATGGATGTCTCCATTGCAGCATCACTAATCCTTGGCCTGTGTGTTTAAGCTGTTTGTTTAGTGTATTTCTGGTGTAATGTACTTTGGTTTGCATTTTGGCCAGATACTTTGAACAAGCAAATTGACAACTGGTGTAAGTGTACACACTAGTTAAAAATAAATTGTTCTTTCAGTATCATCCTGTGGGAAAGAAGAGCTGTAATTTGAGAATACTTTTTCCTTTTGTAGGGACACTTCATTTTGCCAGTGCTATCCTTTGTGTTTGGGGTGCCTATCCTGTACTTTGAGGTTTTGCACCTTAGGGTACAAATCTGATATCTGTGGAAGGAGCTCCAGGAGTGTTTACTTCATATAGTGAAGTATTGCAAATTTACCTCCAGTTTAATAGTCTGCATCTTCTTTAGGTGATCTGACAGAGAGGAATGTAGCACCTCAGGCTTAAAGTGCCAACACACTAGAAGATGTAAGGAAATGTGCAGTTCTCCTGTAAAAATGATGTTTTCAAGTTTGCCTTCAAGGAAAACAAAACAGAGTGAATAAAAAAGGAAAGGGATTGGGGAAATCTCCATCCTTCTAGTAGCTTCACAATGAATTTGTGAGGTTTTATAACTCAATTAAATGCTAATTTGGTGTTTTCAGGTAAATTGGATACCATCTCCTCTCTATGGTGTAATAGTTTGCATGAGAAATTAAAGTTATCTCCCATGTGTAAAGAAACAAACATATTTGTTGTCCCTTTTTCCTTCTCTGCCCTATGACTTGAACCCACACCTTCATTTCTCTTGTCTCACTGCAGCATGGTTAACTCGTGGCAAAAAGTGGATGTTCACAAGCTGGCAAACGTCCTGCGCTGAGGCAGGCTGTGCCTGAACCTTGCAGATGCACATATGGTAGTGGCTGCTGAGTTTGTGTATGATCAGTTCTTGTTTGACAGCTTGTACATCATATAATTGGCTCCAGTCCCTTGTAGCTTCAGTTGGAAATCCACTTGCTTTTAAATATTTGTTAAAACTTTGGAAAAAACTTTACATAGTCTTAAGAGCTTTTGAAGATACTTTGAGGTGTCTTTTATCCATTTATGCAAAAAAGTGCAAAGGCTTTGCTGGGCTCAGTCTGCTTCCTAGTGACTGCTCACTGATTCAGGAAGCTGCTTCAGCCTCTTCAGAGCTGCTTGCATCCTCCTTATTTTTCTGTGCTCTGTGCAAGTTGTCTGCCTCTTTGTAGGTTTTCAGTCATTAATTGCTTTTGAATCCTTTTTTTTTCCCCCCACAATGGATTTATAGGCAGAGTATGTATAAAAATTTGGCCATCTGCAGGATGTCATATCTCTTTATTCACACTGTTCAATCTAGTGCATGAAAAGCTTTTCTTGAGCATCTGGAGATAGAGTCTTAGATATCAGAGCTTCAAATGCTTCTTTGAGGCAGGTGTCAAGGGGAACGTCTTCCCAAAATAAAGTTTTCAAGAGTTTAAGTGAGAGCTTTTGTTTGGGAGAACAGACTCTATGAAACTTTTGTAAGTCACATGTTGTGCTTCTAAAGGGAATCTTTTGTGACCAGGTTAAGCCCTGAAACACCTAAATATAAGCATAATTCATAGTGCATTGATTGTCTAAATAAACTTTTGAAATCTCTTCATGTTTTTTCAGTACCTGTGACTATACTGGCATGTCTTGTCAGTGAGCAATTTTATTTTTACTTTCCAGTGAGAAAATGTGATTCAGGAGTTGATTTTGCTGATCTATTTAAATTTGAGCCTGGTTTGATGTTGATGTCATAGAAATCCAGAAAATCTTAAACCCAAAGATACTAATTACTCAGAAATGCTGAGAGGTTTGTGTGCAGGTCCTTATCTAGTGTTACCAGAAGCATCACTAGGTGAACGTGTGGGTGTCCTAAGTTGTGTCATGGTGTGACCCCAGGCAGCTGCTTGTTCACTCCCCCTCCCATGGGACTGGGGGTAAAAGCTGGAAAACTCGCAGCTTGAGATAAGCACAGCTCAACAGATAGAGCAGAAGCTGCACAGAAGCACAGCAAAACAAGAATTCATTCACTGCTTCCCACAGGCAGGCAGGTTTTCAGCCATCTCTGGGAGAGCAGGGCTCCATCACGTGTAATGGTGACTTGGGAAGATGACTGTCGTAATTCCAAACATCCCCTTCTGCCTCCTTCTTCTCCCTACTTTATATAGAGAGCATGATGCCATGTGGTACAGAATATTCCTGTGGTCATTTGGGGTCGCCTGTCATGTCCTGTCCTGTATCCCCTCCCAGTGTCTCACACATCCTTAGTCTTCCTGAGTGCATGGCAGCACAAAAAGCAGAAAAGGCCTTGGCTCTATGTTAGCCCTGCTCAGCGATAACAAAAACATCTCTGTGTTATCAACCCTGTGTTCAGCACAAATCCAAACCACTGCCCCATACCAGCCAACTGTGAGGAAAATTAACTCTGCCCCAGCCAAAACCAGCGCAGTCACATAAGAGTTAAATTCACTTTATTAATATGCCTTGCACATTGCAATAAGAGCCTTAATTTTTATTTTTAAAAAGGAAAATGACTCTACCCTGGCCACAGCCAGCATAATATGTTCCAGTAAGCAGTTTTGAAAAGCTGGGGCTCCTCTGGAGTGATACTACAAAGCATTTTGAAATGCAGTCCTTGAGTCAGTACTAGCAGAATGGTCTCTTCTTTTGCCCTTTCTCTCATGCCACGGATGCCGTGTTTTTGTGCTAGCAGTGGAGAGCTCGTTGGGTGTGGTCACAGGATGCCTGCCCTGTCAGGTTAGCTCTATTGCAGCCTTTCTGCCAGCCTTGGTGCCGGCTGTTGCAGGACGTGCGATACCTGAGGTGATGTGAGGCACAGGATACTCAGAGCTCTTCTGACAGCTGTGGGTCGGCCAAGAGAGTTCGCCCAAGGTGATGAGAGCTTGGTGTGCCATGGCCGGGGCGTTTCAAAGGCCGATTTAAAGCACCAGGATTAAAACTGAGCAGGACCCAATCCTGTGTCATCAGAGCCACATCGTGGTTAGTAGTGCTGTGTGTCCACCTTTTCCCGGACAGAAATTGTTAGCTATTTATCTTGTTTTTAATGAAAGCAGTGTGAGACGTGCACTTTGAATGAGACCAGATTTACAAAGGAGAGTGGAGAGAGAGAGAGAGAGATATGAAGAGCATTATACACGTGTATAACTTCCAAACTCTTAAGTGGATAATTTTTTTCCCACAGGAAAAAATGTTATTTTCCTCCAAACACAGTTTTTTCTTCTTAGTTTTAAGTGGTCTTATGGTTCCATCTGATTTTATATTCAAGCCAATTTCCTGGCAGCCCTTAGTCATACAATATATGGCTTTAGTTTTGGGGGTTTTGTTTGACTTTTACTTCTAGAAAAAGAACTTTAGGCTGGCACTTTAAAAAAAAGTGACATTTTTGTGCTAAAGTTATAGCCAAAGTTGTGATTTTTTTTTTTTTAAATACATGTCAAGAAGCAATTTGAAAAAATTACCAACCTTCTGTAGAGCTCTTTGGATTTAGAATATACCTGTCAGTCTATTTCTCACCACTTTTATCATGGTTTTGTTATGATGTATAAAGGAGGTGTGCTGAATTTGTTGCTAAGGGCTAAAGATGCAATTTTTAGGTTTTCTAGAAAAGAGTTCATATTTTTAGGTCAAGTCTTTGCAAAAGCTGATTAGCAGAAGTCTCCTTAATTCCACCTCTGTAAAAAAAATACATAAGCTTGCAAAAACTGTCATAACCTCACTTTTGTCATAACTACACTCAGTATGAAGTGCATGTAAACTGACAGATAATTAAAATGTAATTCATCTTTGAAAGTTGCTTCAGGCACTGAAATAGGAAAGGGATGAAATCAATTCAGTTGGTCCCTGCTGGAGTGTTTCAGTGAATTGTTAGGGAAAATGCTTTGCTCAGTCATTAATGTTGCTTGCACAGAGGAGGATTGACATTTAGTTCATAGGTAAAGGCTAATCATTGGAATCACTTGGTAATTACCCTGTTACTGATTGGTATTAATCGTTGTGTTGTGCAGTCAGTAAATATTTATGTGCTTGTTTTAGGTGTACTTAGGTGTCGTTAATCTGTAGCCCAAGCGGCAGCCACAGGCATGCTTTGAAAATGGCATTGAAATAGTTGTGCAGTGTGCTCTTCTGGTAATTAAAAACAAATCTCTGTAACCCAACAAAGAAAAAGCCCAGGCAACAAAACCAAACCTCGTGGTTTTGTCATTTGTAGTGCCTGCCTTAACCTGGCTGTCTGGTGAAGACTGGACAAACAAGTGACAACATACTCTGCCTAAATACTGAGTGTACGAAGGAACAAGAAATTTGAACTTAGCTGTGCTTTCAAATGCTGGAGGCAGAACTGTTACTTATCAGTTGTGCTTGTGAAAGTAATTAAAATAAATATCCTGTAGTCTCATTCAAACTCACACTGGATTAATTTATTTTTTTTCCCCTTCTTAGAATAAATACTTAGTGTCTCTTCAGAGGAGGACCCTTGGGAGTCAGGAGATAGGCTTGGTAGACATCATGTGGTGCTCCTTAATAACAATATGTCTTTTTCCTCTTAAGGCATCGCTGGCTGCACTCAATGACGGATGACCCTCCAACTACTCATCCACCAGTTGCTCGTAAATTTATCTGGGAGAACCATAAATTCAATGTGAGTGGCACTCCTGAGCAGTATGTGCCTTACTCCACTACTCGCAAGAAGATACACGAGTGGATCCCACCTAAAACAGCCAGCAAATAACAACAGCAGCAGCATGACTTGTCTCAGCTTGTAAGGCTTTCAGTGTAAATTGTATTTTTGCTGCTTTTGTTCAGAATAAAATTCTGAATAAAATTGCTCCTACAGCAATTGTAGTTTAGTTTATTGAATCGGGGGTGGGGAAACAAGTGAGAAAATTTTGGGAATAGGACAGGCTACATGACAAGTCCTAATCTCATCAAGATACTTTTTCTCATATTTTCAGTGCCCTGTCTTCACAAACTCTTTTTAGCATGATAACCATTCCTGTGATAGTTACTCCTCATATTTGTGTAATTCAGCAGAACACCATCAGTACATCTTATGTACTATTTTGGGAAGCCATCTCTTCAAATTTTTATAAGACAAGTTAGACTAGTTCAACCAGTCAGGATTATAATTTTCATTCATAAAACTGTTCATAAGTATATGCATGAGTATGCAAAAAGCATTGCTTTATTCCAGTATGGGATGAAACATAATACAAAACTTGTAAGGCTACATTAATCAAATGACATCTCACCCATAAGGGAACTCGGCCATAAGAAGAGAGCCCCCTGTCACAAAAATCTCTTTTGCTGTATAGGGTGGTCACAAGATGTTCTCATAAGGGTTTGAGATGGACTGTTAGCTCTCTTGGGGCAAGATTTTTTTAAAGGTCTTTGGAAGTTTGATATTGCACACCTTTTTAGGAAGTAGAGAAGTAAAATGTGCCAAAACCCAGTCTCAAAAATGTGAAGCTGGCATGCTCATGGTTGAAAGAGAGCAGGTTGGAGCTGTGGCTTTTTTCTGTATCTTGTTAATGTTTGACTTTTTTCCAGTCTGCTTATGTGTTTTAGCAAAGCTTGACCTCTCCGCAAGGCTTCCTGTACCTGATGCCCTCCTCTGTGGATAACTGATGGGGGTTGTGCCCACCCAGTCTCTCATTCACCCCAGCATCTCAGCTGGTTGGGGAAGAAAAGAGAAACTTCATGGGTTGAGAAGGATGGGAAGAGTGCTTGCCAGTTACCATCAAGAGCAAAAGAGACTTTTAATTGATTGCCAATTAAAAATTGCAAAATGAGAAACAAAGTCAAAAACTGTATAACACCACCCTCCCTTCCCACTACCTCACACCCTCACTCCTGACTCCTCTGCCTCCTCCTCCAGCAGTGGTGGCCAGTCAGGAACAGCTGTTGTGGGCTCTGCTGTTCCTGCCCCCTGCTTCAGCCTGGGTCCCCTTCATGAGCTGCAGTCCTTTCAGATAAACCCAGTATGGATTTTCCACAGGCTGAGGTTCCTGTTGGGAAATGCCTGCTTGCTGGTGTGGATTCCTCCTGGCATTGTTAGGGATCTCAGCTCTGGCACCTGCAGCACCTTCTCACCATCCTACATCTGCTTCCAGCTTGGTGTCCTGGTGACTGCTGCCCTCTTTTTCCCCCCTCATCCTCTGCCTGTGCAATATCTTTTGCCCCACCTCAATCCTCTTTCCCAGAAGTGCTCCTGTTTGGCAGCCAGACCCAGCCATGTCCTGTGGTGCATTGGCTGCATCCAGCACAGGGCAGCCTGGCCTCTCTCCACAGAGGCTTCTGCAGACCCTACTGCCAGCACCTTGACAATTACACTCAGTGTAATGACTTCCAGAAATGGTTGTTAAAAATGACTGATTGTATTGGATATATTACATGCTTGCAATTGCCTGTCAGGAATGAAAAAACCTTTGCTCCCCAATAACCCCCACAGTGGCTGCACCACTGACTCTACCCTGGCTGATTTTCCTTTTTATGCCCACCTGACAGGATTACTTAACCCTCACTTGCTTCCTTCCTTATTAAATCAAATTCTGGATTAATTAATTGTTTAAAGGTGGGGGGTTTAGATTTAATTTCTTAAAATTAGTTCTAGTCTTTAAAATAGTAGGAAGTAGCACCAACATCTAACTTACCTAATTAGAAAAGGATAATGTTTAATTTACTTTAAGGCAGCAAAAGCACTGGGCACAGCTGAAAAACAATTTGAACCATACTGAGCAGCATAAGTGGAAAGGACTTGTTTAACATTTTTATCTTGATAGATTATTTGACCTTAAGAACAAAGTTCAGCACCAATGGAGAGCTTCATCACTAACACTCATCTGCATGAGCCCTGTGGGCTCAAACACAGGTAGAGCAATTAACTTTTTTTTAACTCTATTTTTCTTTAATGCATTTTCTACCAATTTTATTCCTCTTCCTTTGTCCCGTGGATTTTTGCATCCTAAACACACATCAGGAGGTACATTTGGGAATGAGATTCTGTATTTAGGGGATAGACATGTGTTCCATGTGGAAAGAAGAGATCTCAGCTTGTTTGTCCGTTTGCTGTCATCTGGAAGAGAAATGTTGAGGTAGCAAACAGGTTTGAACAAGTTTGTGTGCATCAATGCTACACAGAAACAGAAAAATGAGCATGTCCTCCTGGCCTGCTGGGCTGAAGCAGGTCTAGAATTCAGTAGCTTGGTTTACAAAATATCATCATTCCCATTTCTGGAGAGGACAAAAACCTGCTCCTCATGCTTTAACCAGCAGGAACCACAAATGCTGGATTTTAAATGAAAATGTTCAGTTACATCTCTTGTAGCTTTGCTCCTCCAAGGTAGATTGCACAAGGCATATACAGGAAATAAATATATGCAGAAGAATCAGCGGTCTTCCACTGGGCTTTCTGCAAACACTTCTGAAATTCAGTCTGTTTATCAGCAGCCTTATTCAGTTATGGAATTTCACCTTTGCCTCAGTACTCAGGCTCAGTTGCTTTCTGATCTAAATGACATTTTAAGTGCCAAGCTGGCCAAGTGTCGCAGCAGTGTCTTCAGCCAAGTGCAACGGAAGCACTGAAAGAAAGACTCCCACTAAATGTGAGTTTTAAAAGAAACAAATTTCTGATATGGGAACAGGCTTGTTAAGAAGACAGGTACATCTTTCAGGAGCATCAGAGTGCTGGAACCTACTTTTTCTTTGAAATTGTGTCTGTACCAGTAGCTTTCCACATCCCCAGGGTCCTGAGCAGCCCTTTGCTGTAGCTGATTGCAGGTTTTTGCTGTGCTCTCAGCATGCCCAGCTCAGGCCTTCCCTCCACAGGGCACTGCATCCTGCCTTGCTGCTGCCCACGGCTGCACCTCTGTCCTCTCAGCTGAAACTGCCCAGGACACGTGGGAGCGGAGCACAGTGGTGAAAGGAGCTTCAGGAGACCATCTCATAACCATTCCAGCTACAGCAAGAGGAGAAATCTTTGACAGGCAGGCACATCCCAGGGCATTTAAGGATGCTGAAAGGAGAGAGGAGGAGCCGAACTGGTGCTGTACTACTGGCTTCTGCACACAGTGCCCACCTGGCTCTTTGAGGGCACACTGAGAACATTCAGATATTCACCAGTTCATACTTCTATGTCATCTAACCTCAGGCTTCAGTTCTTGGGATGTTTCCTGCTAAAGTTTGTGTTGGGAAGCTGTCTTGATTGTGAATTACAGGGGCAATTATTTAGGATAAAGCCTGGAAGTCATCAGCCCTGAAAACTGAAGTATATGTTTTCCACAGCTGTGATGCATTCAGAGTGAAACCTTTGATATACTAATTCCATGGGGCCTATTATTCTGATGGCAGCTGGGAGGGAGAGAGGGAACAGATCCTTGCTTTGCTTAGAAGTTAAAAAACCTGCAAATCCAAAGGCTCTGCTTTCACATGGTGCTTACAAGGAATGCACAGAAGCGGGTGCTTCACGGTGTAGGCGAAAGTGGCAGCCTTTAAAGTGGCACCGCAGGCTCCTGACACAAATCCCGCAGTAAAGGCCGGATTGCACCGAGGGGAAGCCTATCTCCATGGGAGATATCAGAGCAGCCCATGTCAGTGGGGAAGGGCCCAGCAGGAATTTTGTCCTGGAGCCCTGCTGGGCTTTGAACACCACCCTCTGGCTGCCAAGCAGAGCAGGGTTCGCGTGCCAGGGCTACTGGTGACTTACCTGCAGCGTGGAGCCAGGTAGGGGAGTGCTTTGCTCTGGGCACCGTACCCAGCTGCCAGCAGGACCGAGCTCAGTCTGCAGAGGAAATCAGAGCTGCCCTCCCTTTGCTGAAGGGCCAAAACCAGGTCTAGCTATTTTCTTATGTTTTTGAATCACTTGAACCTATGCAATGTCACTTCCTTGCTGATAAATTTTGCAGGTGGCCTTAGCTTTCTTTGTTCACAGGCAACAAACATAAAGGGCAGAATTGAACCAGGATTTTGAGGAAAAAAAAGTATTTTTTCCAAAATACATCTATGAGAGTGTTTTGGGGTTTTTTAAAGCATTTTAAGACTCATAAAGCATTTTAGATTCATACATTTCCTCTCTGCATTTTACTTAGAGATTCTGATTAATGATTTATTTGGTTTTAAATATTTTCAGACTAAAAAATAATAATAAAAGTAGGACACGAATACATGTACCCCAAGAAAGATCTATATATACAAATATGCATGGGTACATAGATAGGAAAAAAAATACAACATTTAGCATCAAGATTATATTTAAGTGGAAATTTGCATTACAAACTTTCCAACAAACAGTGCTAAACTTTCTTCAAATCAGATTATAAAGATGTGTAATGGAAGTTGCAAACTCATATTCAAATCAAAATTTCTTGCTTGTTAAATAAAATAATCTCTTAATTAAAATTGGTTTATCCTTCACTATAAACCAGAAAAGGCAAAAGAGATTAAGCAAGAATTTTTGTGTGCATGAGTGAAAATAAAAGTTACTGGCTAATTTTTGCCTGGGAATTTAGAGCAAGAGTAATGATCACTGGACAGTTTCACGCATTCCTTCTAAAATCAAAATTGTTTTGGAATTTGTTCCCATTAAGAAGGTTATGCAGAAAACTGAATTTTTAGGAGCCTAGCTTTTTCTTTATGTAAATTACCCCGAAACTACATTATTATCCTAATGTAATTTAATCTCTGTAACAACAACAGAGTTACAAAATCGATTTAAATGATCTGTAGTATTGTTAGCATCACTTAAACAAATCACAGCTCAAACGACTTTTGTTTTGCATTGGTTTATACTGCTAGAATGCGTACGTATTTCCTTCTCTTTGTGATGTAATTTCTTTCCCGTTCTTCTAATGGACTGCTCAATTTTTCCCTGTGATATTTAAGCATTAATTTTAGGGCAAGTGGTTGTAGGACTGTTTTATACCCTTCATAGCCCAAAGGATTTTTTAGTTAATGGAATAACAATCTATCAAAACACAGCCTGAATGTAACAGATGAAGTCTCACATGGTCGAGCATTCAAACACAGGCCTATTAATAGTTTGTTTTTTGAGGGTAACCATCCATAAAAATCCAGTGAGACAAAACCAAATTCAGCAATATGTGTGTGGCATTTTCCTTGTGTCTGGCAGTGCCCTGAGAAATCAAGAAAACTATAGCATGTTTTCATTTGAGGCAGCTGTATTAAAACTATGAATATTATGGAATTAATGGAGCTGCTTTTTCCAAAGAAAAAAGATAAATCCACGAGCCTCAGATACACCTCACTAGCTTGCAACACAGCAGCAAGATGGCTGTCAGCACAAGGAAGATATTTTTGCTATTTGGCATAGCTTCACTTGAGCTTGAACAACTTCAGTCTGACCTTCGCATCTTTCGGGGACCCAGCCTAGAAGTGGCTTGGTCCACTCAGCACAAAGCCACCCTGAGACAGAGGTCTCTGCCTCTGACAGGGGACATCACCCCTGAATCTCAAACTGAGCGTCGTCACCATGAGTCTAAATCAGGTGCTGGCTCTTGGCAGTGCTCTTGGCCTCCTGGGTAGAGCAAAGCTTAATTTCTGGATGTCTGTGCCTCAGAGAGCCCATTAATAATGTGGATCTAAAGCAGAAGAGCTCGTCTGGAAATAGAAACAGAGGCCAACAAGGGATTTGCACTAGCTTCTGTTTCATGAACAGGGCAAAATGCTGGTGGCACCAAGTGCTCTGCCCAGCACCTGGAAGTCACGGTGGCTATCTACCACCAAAGCCTCCCTCACTTTCCTTTAACTCCTGCTATTTAGTTTGCATTCCCCTCCTGTGGAATCTGGTTTCTCTTATATAATTAAAATTTTTCAGTTTGGGTCTCTGTCCTGGAGTGTTATTGCTGTAAATACTGACAGCAAAAGTTATTTTTGTGTTTTATCAACTTGAAATTCTTTCCAATAGACTTCAAATGACAGACTTCAAATAATTTCTGATTGATTTTTTTCTGATTGATTTTTTTTTCTTCCAAAAAATTCCTTACACATCTGCTAGTCTTTGAATTTTCAAAGCTTGAATTAGCCATTGAAGCTTAGGATTTGAATAGCAGCAACAGAAGCTGATATTTCCAGGATCACTTCAAACTGCAGCAAACAGTGACATGTCTTTTGACACATTTTAAAGCACAGAAATTGAGAGGGCAAAAATTAATTCCGCACCCCACTATCACTTGCTGTAACCAGTGATCTGAGCTGGATGAGGAATTAAATTGATCATGGACTTTTTTGTTGTTGTTGTTTGCACTCATCAGCGTGGGTTGCAAACATTGCAGTCAGTCACAGGCAGGTGCATGCATGGGTGCTCTGGGCTGGGGATGCAGCGCTGGCTGCAGGCAGTGGTGTGCTCGCCTCGGGAAGGGGCTGCCCGGGAGACAGCAGCACTGGCCCTGCTCAGCACCAGGGCCAGGTCAGGTCTGCTCTTCTGCATTACTCTGTGCTTGTTGACATCTGTCACCACAAAACAGAGGCACACAGATAAATCCCAAATCTGATGTCCGGCTTTGCCCATGTGACTGGGGCGTTACCCACTGGAGCTGGATCTGCCTGCGCCCTCCCTGCTGTGGCTCACGCAAATCCACAGCAACCACCCCCACAAAGCAAAGAGTTGGGAAGTGGATAGCTGGTTCTGCTTACCCTTCACCCCCAACAAATCTGTCTTCCTGGCAAGGTGTCAGCCACTCACTTGGATCCAAACAATCCTTAGAACATCTATCAATGCTGCTAATTAACAGCCTTCCTCCCCAGAGCTGGAAAATTTCTCCTAAGTCCTCCCTGCTGCTTGCCACTTAACCACTGCAGCTCACAAAGGCAAGGACAGCAAGTGAACTGCTGTGTAACTCACCTCCATAACAGCAACCTTAGAGCTATAGGGGACTGGCAGTAGCCCTGCCAACTACTCACCCGTGCAATGGCTGCATGCTTGCTTCTGGCAGCTGAAGAAAAGCACAAACTGGTTTTTAAAAACCAAATATCAAAAACAGTGCATGTGAAGCATGATGAAGCACATACTGGATGCTCCAAACCCAGCCTGTGACGGTAGGGGCGTATCTGGAAATCAAAAGCAGTGAGCAGCAGTTAATCTGTGTTGTAGGACTTGTCCGACTACATTTAGTAAACTTTGTTTCTTTGAAAGGCCGAGTGGGTCTTGTCCCTACTTGTAGCTCCTATTAATCAGGATGGTAATTGTTAGTACTCAGCAACAGGGAAACTCAAGCCATGATTGACCACTCATTTGTCTAACTCTACACTCGGCAAAATGAACACTCTCATGTCACAACCCATGATTCCGTGGTAGAAATACCTTCATGCTCTGCAATTAACAAAATAGCATCTTGTTACAGAAAAATATTAAGGAAACAAACCACTTCTATCACCCACCACAAGCTGCCTAGAATCAAGTGTTTAAAAGCTGCTGTTTAAAGACTGGCACCTGTGTGTTATAATTCATACAGGGCTTTCAGAGAAGAAGACATCAGCAGGCATTTAGATAATTTCTGAGCTTGTCAGGGTTAACAAGGAGCTGTGAGTGAACTTGTAGGACTGTCTTGTCCTCCTATCTGTCCTCCCTTTCTGTCCATCCCCTCTGCCTCAGTTAAAATAACATTTAAATAAGAATTATCAATTAAAATAAACTCTTCTAAGAAAGACAGTAAGGTCCTAGATAGGATTAACAAACACATGGTCACTTATATAGGCATTTATACAGGAATATTTGTGCTTATCACATGAGTTTGCTTAAGCCTGTAATTGTCTTTCGGTAGCTATTTAGCTTTTATATATCTTAAGTCTACAGGGGACCCATTCTCACCTCCAGAATTGCCTGAAATTCCCACTTCTCTTATTTTAATCCCCAAAAGCCATGTCACAGTAGGCCAGAAAGCCCAAGCCCATGGGTTGCATAAATGTTTTGTCTCTGCATTTTAGTGAAGCCTCTAAGAGCACAAAAAAGCTTTTCACTCACTGTGCTGGATCATTCAATTTTTGCTGGGAAGCCCCATGGTGTTGAGAGCACTGTAGCAATAGCAGGTGATCCAAGAGCAAACTTTTCCATGCAGCTTGGTTTTTTCACAGCAGGACATACTGCTTTTACAGCGATGACTGTAGCAGGCAGTGGGAGGCCAGTAGTGTAAACAGATTTTGTAGTTGAGGGCAAAGCAGGGGGAAGCTCTCTGCAGGTAATAGTTTTGCTTCTCTTGAACAGTAGATGAGCTTGTGTTATTACTCAGAGGTGCATCTGCATGTCTTTCCTGCCTCCCTTTAATTTCCAGCACGGTATCGGCCACCTTCCATCCTGTGTTGCCTCATTCTAGGGGCTGCCACTGCAGCTCTGCATGCTGCCTCCTGTCCATCTCCCCTCAGCCCCAGCCAAGTGCTTCTGTGCCACCCCTGACTTCCTGCATAAGGATCTGCTGTCCCTTCTCACACCAGTAGCTTTCTGCCTCTCCCCTTTCATCTAATCTTGCAAGGCTGCTCCTTCTGGATGTTAATGATGAAGATGAGTGCTTCATGCAAATGCATCAATACAATGGCCAATATAATTAAAGATGGTCTTTCATGTTCTTCCCCAGACATCCTAACAGGAAAGTTCCATGATTATTTACTAGTATGAAGAAGCAAGAGATGTAAGGGTTCCATTTTGTCCTCCTGGCACATCATTCTTGGACATTTCCCTCTCAGCTATCTGTGATTCTTTTGTTAGGAAAAGAGACTGGAAATGTCTCCCCTTGTTCTTCTAGTCTGACAAATGTCCACACTTTTCCACAACTTGAGGAAAGTAGACCTCAGAGCTTGGTTTGGGGTTTTTTTAAAAATTGTTTTTTGACAATTTAATCCCTCCTCTTAGAAATCACTGATTTACATTTCTTTAATTCAAAGTTGAGTGAGATGTCTCATTTGGCTCCAGCCTATCTCTCACAAAGCACCTGTCTTGCTCTGCAGATCAGTCTCTCCTTGTTCATGTGTTTACTAAGCAAGCATCTTTACAAAGCTGGGCCTAATTCCTAATCTAATTTGGCTGGCTCCACAGCTTTCAGCCACTGGATCCTGTTTCTGTCTTTCTCTGCAAGCTGTGAGAAGTGATGACTGCCCAGTATTTTCTGCCTAGGAAAGCACTTACACACTTTAGGCGAGTCACTTCTCACTTTTCTCATTGGCAAGCTGAACAGATGGAACCTCCATCTCTCCATAAAAACCACTTTGCCCTTGTCATTTTTTTTTTTTTGTGGTTCTCTACCCTCTCTATTTTTTCATCACCCTTTTCAGAATAAAAATCTACCTATCATACCAATTCTGCATAGAAAGTGTAAATTCATCCTCCTCCTACTTGCTTTATTTCCCTCAAGTCTCCAGCCAGTAGTCAAGGACATACTGGACATTTTTGGGTTTTTGTAGCAGGATTGCAAAGGGAATTCAGATTGCTCTGAAGACAGGGGGTGAACAGGTCCATCCAAGAAGCTTGGCTGTGGCCTGGCACCTGGCAGCAGCCCTGGGCTCATCTAGTTCCAGTGCTGAGTACTGCTCACCATGTGCTCCTTGTACCCTGACATTCCCATTGCATCCATATCCTGCTGCTGGTTGCAGCACCAGCTCCACACTCAGACACCTCCCTCTAGCTAAGATCTCCTGAATTATGTTAGCAAACACTGAGAGGGAGGACAACATGGAACATATACTTGAAATACAGCGGGAAGAGCTAAGTAAAACTATACTCTTGGGAACTGTTGTTTCTAAATCACTTAGCAAGAGCTTTTCTGATATGGTATATTACTAACTTTTCATTGGGTTTTGCACAGTACAGAGTTAACCCCCTTGCAACCATCTAGGTATGTTACATCTCTGCAGGTACTTGTACAAACCTGTAATCTGAAATTATGAAATAAGATTTATTTGGAAAGTCTCATAAAAATCACCACAATTTACATTCTATGCCTATTGTTCATTCTTGGAGTATTGTCACTCTTTCTTGTCTCTACCAGCATGTTTTTTCTACACTCCCTGTCACTGCTAGGGGATATTTATCTTAGTCAAGTCACTTCAACACTTTATATACTAGCACAGCATAAGTATTCTTTCAGTCTCCTGGAATTCCCCCAGTGCCTTCAAAATCAAGGTCAGTGAAAAAGAATCTTAAGTCAACTATTCTGTTACTCCTGAGGTTCATGGGTGTCTAAACATGCCAGGTTATGTTGCATGTTCATCCTACACATCTTCCTCAGTTCCTGACAATGAAAGAACAAATTGTCCCTAATTTATATTAAATATAGGAATCCAGTTTTTTACAAATAAAAAAATAAAAATATTAAGCTGTTCTGTATTATTAGCACTCAGGTCTGAACAAGCCACTCTCCCAAGATGTTTGGCTCTCTGTGTACTTCTGTACTGACCTTAGCCTCACAGCTGGCATGCAAGCCTCTTGAGTAATGGCTGCCTGACCTTTAAAGGCAATGGTGAGAAGAATTAAGTACTTGCACACCTCATTTTCCACTCAGGGGAACCTGTGCATTAGGGAATCTATTCTCTTAGAAGTTCAATAAGGCTGGTGACTTCTATGGGGAAGAAGAGGCCATGGAGCAGCAATTGTTCCCCACCCCTCTTTGACAACTGTGTATCATTTCAGCTCATAACCTGCTCACAAGCTAATACAGGCTTTAAAATGACTGATGGCTCATATACAAGTGGTTTTTATTGGGACAGGTATAGTCAGGGGCCTGTTAAGGAAAGATAGAAACTGTGACTCTGCTCTTACTCTCTTGCTGTTCTCAGTTTTCTCCACTTCTACAGACTCAAGAGCAATGCTGGAACTGCATTCCCCGATCACCAGTGATACTGTATGTCACACTGATCACCATCAGTTTAAAATCATATAGAAAAATAGGAAATCAGAATTGAAATAAAATCAAAGCCAGGTATCTCATTTGATTCTGCTTTTTGTGACTTTTCCTGTGATGTTAGGCATCCCAGCTGGTCAGTCAGCATGAGGTGCGAGCCAGCGGGGTGGCAGGCAGCGAGCATTGGAGGCAGGGGAGAATTCAGGGTGTACAGAGGAAACAGGGCATGTGAACATTTTACAAGAGAAAAAAGCCAGAGCTATTTTTGTGGGTACCTACGGCCATGTGGGTTTCTCTAGATCTAGTTCTTGCGCAACAGTATTTGTATTTACCTACATTTAACAGCTGACCTTTTGAAAATAATAAGCCAAACCATGAGGCAAAAGGTTGCCTCATCATTATGAATTCTTCATGCTGCCCAAGATCCCACCTACCTATTTTTTCTAAACAGAAAGTAATGACCTTCTAGGGCTTGACTGAATGCCATTGCAATAGGCACATGGCCTTTCTCTGCCCTTCTCCTGCTAGACTACAAGCACCAAATCAGTTTAATACATGCTGCCACAGACTATTTATATTTTTCATTTGTTCAAAACAAGAAGTTGTATTGTGTAGATTAATTGCTAAAAACAGAAATAAAATTTCCTGTATTAAGACGCATTATATATTGAACTTCAACTTCTACCATTCGATTTACAATTCAACAGACAAAATATATAACAACAGCCTCTGTGATGGGAATTGATTTCCATATGATGGTTTTATGGAGCAGTAAACATTACACTACTCGGGTAATTCAACGCAGCCATCCATGGCGTTCCCTTTTGCTTTGCACAGCCCATATACTGCTCACAGCATCCCATGTTACCAGATAAGAAAATGCCAGATAAATAAAAGTCATCTTTTCAGTGTCTCACTTTTGTGGGTTCTAGTGCTTGCAATTATTCAATCTGGTCACTGTTGAGCTTCAAGTGGAGATTATCTTGACAAAAGCCTTTTTAAAATCTGAGAATTTCCCTTTTTTTTTGTTTTGAAATACCAGATGTCACCCTCAGACTTCATATATTCTTTCATTATAATCTATGGCAGACAAACTTTCATCTAACACTGGGCACTGAAGTTACATTTTCTCTGTGCTGTGTGCTAAAGATCATTTTGAAAAACTGATGCCCGACAGCTTTATTTCTACTTAGTAATTAAAGGGCCTGTCTTGTTTTCCAAATGGCTCTGGAAAAAGTTACACCTTTTTTGACAAATTTAGGCATTATTACTCCTGGTGTTTAAAATCGTTTTTGTTCTGTAAGAAGGGAACCAGGTCCAATTATTGGGTGGGGGAGGAGTATTGAGTGGAGCAGATATTCCTCTACTTATTTTAAGTAAATTTACTTCATTTCTCATGAAAGGAGCCTGCCTATAGGCAAGGTAGAGGTAAACAACATTCCAGCAGTTGAGCTAGGCAATAAACATTTAATGTGTGAATACCCATGAGAAGGTACCAACTTGGAAAGGCAAAGCAGTATTTCTCCATTTGTTCTGAATTGCCATGTTCTCAAATCATTGCTGCTATAAAAAGTAGGTCACTATTACAATTTTGAAGTGAACCATTGTGCTTTCACTGCCCCGTGTTATGTCATTGTTACAGTTTGGTGTGGATTTGCTGTTGAGATCTGTGCCCTGTATGATAAGTTGTAACGAGAGAGCATCTGCTCCTCAAAATAGTCTTAACATGGAGAACATAGCGCCAGTAGCTTGGGAAGGAATACAGTGAATGACAGTTGCAAATTGGATTTCTTCTACAGACACAGTGGAAAGCAGTGGAATGGAAGATCCAAAGTAATTTCAGAACAGGCTTGCCCTGTATGGAGTCAGTGCAAGAAAGCATTTCAACACAGTACATTTTAAGCACCTTAAGAAAGTGATCAAGTATATTATTTAATGTTGTCCTGAGTCAGGACTAATATCTGTTCATTGAAATAAAATCAAAAATTCTGTAAGCTCAGACAGAATGCAAAAAATGAAGGCAAACCCCAGTTTGATAAAAGATCTACAGCCCAGGCAGCCTTCCAGAGGGCAGGCATTGGCAAACATCACTGCAGTTAAGGATGGAAAATATTTCCTGGATGCACCAGCTCTGTATCTGAGTCAGCCAACTCTGGGAAAAGCTGGGCTTATTTTTGCAGCAGCTGTATCTATCAAGCAGGTAAACTCAAATGCAAACATATTTTGTATCTTTTAGAAAATTTACAGACTCGAATCAGAGTGACAGTTACTGAAATTGCTACAAATGCAGCTCACTGTGCAGAATTCAGTGAAGTTACACACAGCTAATCTTGTAAGTAGCAGGGTAGCTACCTGCCACCATTCCATGAAAAGGTTGGAGGGGAGTGAAAGGTCTGGCTGAGCTTATTTCTTTAGTCACAGTATAATGTATTTCCATTAACTCTGCTCTGCTCTACCTGACTGGGATATTTTATTTCTTTCAGTAGGATTTTGCTCCTTAAGCTTACTCATGTGCTTCAAAATACATGCTTATCTGATTCTCTTGGTCTATATTTGCTTTACTGATAAGTGTTGGAATCTGATAATAATACCATCACGGAAATAAGTTTGATCTCATGAGTACTGGATTATGTTGTACATGAATGAATGAATGAATACATGTTTGCTACTTATGTCTTTTCTGGGAAAAAAAATATATTTCTAATATCAACTTTCTTATGTCACAGTTGAGTTCTTTTATTAAGGTCTACCTATCTAGTTCTCTCTATCTGTTGTTTAAAATATATCAAAATAGCAAGACCATAGCAAATAAGCTACAATCTTTTCATATTTGTTTTTCCTACTAATAGTCTTGAAGTACAGGTTTTATTTGCAATGTGCAGCTTGTTTGCAAAGCCGAACCCTGTTCAGATAAAAATACCCCCATGTGAAATTTTCAGCTCCCCTGCAACAGCCCATGCAGGCAGAAAAGGCAGTTTCATAACCTTTGCTGGCCTTAAGCACTTGATTCCTGACTACTAGGCCATTTGTTAACTCTTCTAATTCAAATACGCAAAAGGGTAAGTAAGCAATAAGCCGTTTCAAATCAATCCATCTGGCAGTAGGTAAAATAGCTATAATGAACAGCACGTTTACAGAGCACATTTCCTACTCAGTCTAGTAATTTGTAGGATTCAGGCCACGGATGTCACAGGTTGTCCAAGAAGCATTAGATGCAAGGAGATGACTGGATGTGAAAGGGGACTTGGAGGATAATTTATGATGATAGATGTTTGCTGTTTATGCACACTTCATTAGCTAAGTCAGTCCAGCTGGCGCTTGCTGGGACTTCTCTGCTTTCCCTGCTGCTGCTGGCCGTTTGCTCCAAGTTCATAGGTGAGCGAACACAAACATATGCTTCCAAATGTATGGTTTGTTTAATGATGATGTTGTGCTTTAACCCCAGCCGGCAACTGTGCCCTGCTCAGCTGCTTGCTCGCTCACCCCTGGTGAGATCAGGGAGAGAATCAGAAGGTAGCAGCTTGAAAAACTCATGAGCTGGCATAAAAACAGTTTAATAGGGAGAGCAAAAACCACACATGTGAGCAAAGCAAGAAATAAATTAATTCCCTGCTTCCCGTGGGCTGGCAGATGTTCAGCCTTACAGGAGAGCAGGGCTCCATCACACCGAATGGTGACTTGGAAGATTAATAACATCACTCTGAATGTCCCCTGCTTCCTCCTTCTCCCCCCAGATTGATATACTGAGCATGATGCCATATGGTGTGGAAAATCTCTGTATTCAGCTGGGGTCAGCTGCCCCAGCTGTGTTCCCTCCCAATGCTCCTGTGCATCCTCAGCCCTCTCTCTGGTGGGGTAGGGTGAGAAGCAGAAAAGGCCTCGATGCTGTGTGATCATTGATCAACAACAGCTACAACACCCCTGCGTTATCAGCACTGTTCCCAGCCCAAACCAGCTACTACTATGGAGAAAATTAACTCCATCCCAGCCAAAAACAGCAGAAATTACTGAGGAATGTGTAAGGCATCTCTGATGGAACTCTTAGAATTTCCCATTCCCTACAGAGGATGAAAGGGATATACTGTAGTATTTCCCTCTTTTGCAGGCACAGCAGACACACAGCCTATTGAGTTTCTCTTTCAAATATGGCAATTTTATTTGACTTGAGATACTCCGGGACCTAACAAGATCCTGAATTCACTCTCAACATGAGAAGTTTTGTATTTGTTTCAGCCAGTTCTATCAGCATAATGTCTTGGTATTATGAATCTGGATTCCCTTCAATGGGAGCACAAGTCTTACTAAATAATATCAGAATTTGGATTTGTGTATGAATAATTATTAGGTGAATCAGTAGTAGCAGCAAAAGCAACTGAATAGCTGTCTGAAAAGTAAAAACATGAAGGGCTTTTCATTGATCCTGAACACAACAGCTAAAATCACACCAAGCTAACAGTTATGCCACAATTGTGGTAGGATACTGTTTAGCAAGGATGAGCAAATTCTTTTGCTTTGTGAACAATTAATACCACCAAATTTTTACAGTTACAGTCAAATTCCGTGAGTAAATCCAGGTGGAAGTGTTTATGCAGACAGGAACAATATCGTGTACCTCCCAGACTTTTAATGACAAAGGACAGATAATTTTCCTACATTCAGTAAAAAGAAAGTAACTGGGTTGATGCTCACATTTTATTTTGTATCTATGTATATATAGTGTTTTTAAAATTTCTATTATGTGTCTTGTGAGCAGACAGCTACTTCCTTTCTTCTGTGAGTTGTCTCGTAGCTTTAAATTGACAGCTCCTGGAGGAGAGAGACAGTGTGTGACATGTGTATAGAATCCAAGATTGATAAGGTTATGTTTTTATTCATTTTAATAACTAAGAAGGAGTGAAGATTGACAGTTCAATCACTCCTTAATAAAGACTGACTTTATTCCCATTCATGAAATGGCTACTCATTTTTAAAATGTTGTTGTTGTTGTTGTTATGGCTACTCATTTTTAAAATGTTGTTGTTGTTGTTGTTGTTTGATGTAGTACTTTACCCTCATATTAAAGTTTTTAAAACATCACTGTCCACAAACAGAGTTCAAATTAGTCTGAAAACTACCCCAAAATCACTGATCTGTTTCAGTTGTTGGGTGTTTTTGGAAGTATCTTTTCTGCTTACAGACTGCCAAGAAGCAGGACTTAAATAAATGCTCACTGTAGTTGAACACGTTGCAAAACATTAGCAGAGCCACAGGACTAATACACCATTCCAGACAAGAGAGGATCAAACTGGGTTATGTTACTTTTAATTTGCCATGGATGGAGGTCTCTGGTTCACCTTGACTGAATTAAAACATTAATTCAGGAAGAGATTAATGCTAGAGACCACTGTGAAGGACTTGACAGAGCAGACCCAAGCCTTGTCTCATTGGTCACAGAGGGAAGTCAATGCTGACTGTGGTTTTTGCAGTCTACCAGGCTGTAGCTTGTGTGAAAACAGCCTAGACACTCCCGTGGTGGGATGGGCAGGACCAGCTCATGGAGGACAAAATCACCACACAAACCCCAGCCTCAATCCTTCCTATGCATGCAGTGTAAAGGAGACAATCACACAATCACGTCAGGTCTTTTCTTCTATTAGCCCTATTCTTCTTTCAAGTCCTTTGAAGACATCTTCAAGCTTTCCTTCCCAAAGCAAGGTTTAGTTAGATTTGAACAGTTTCACACCCATTTCTTTCCTTGATTGCACTGTCAAATGAGATTGATTTGTCAGTTTGTCTTATTGTCTCTTCATGTTCTACAATAAGATGTCAATCTCTCAGACCTAAGAAGCTCATATGTTTTGTTTTAGTTTTTTTAGCAGTGAGTCACATTTTCTATGGTTTGGCTATGAAAATCATTGTTCTCATTCTTGTGTTGACTGATTAGGTGAAGAGCAGATAAAGACAATCTCATTATTTAAAAAAAACCCACCTCCTGCTTCAGCTGATTGGGTGGAGAGATGGTTTTGTTCCCATAGCAACATTTTGCATCCAAACCTGCAGAAATTAGGCTGGCTACAGGCATTTCAAACACACTGCCTTTAAAGAGCAGGTTGTACTCTACAATGTGTTTTCATTTTTGCATCTGACAGAATTATTCAGAAAATTCCAGAGGGGGAAAAAGAAAAAAAAAAAAAAGAAAAATCTTTCACATCCATATATGTGAAACTGGAGCCTGGTGACATTAGGTATGCTCCAGGGCACCCCTTGAACTGCCCTTGTAGAATGCTCTGTACTATCAGTTGTCTGGACACCAGAACTTTAAGTAAAAAACAGTCAGCCCAAAGCTCAGATGTCACTTCTGTAACAGTTCTTTTACTTTCAGCGGAGTCAACACCACTGAGCAAGATTTTTGGAGGGAAGTGACTAATGGGCTGAGGAAGGGTAAAGCCCATGCAGGAGGCTGTACCTCAGAGAGGTGGGGCAGGACTAGGGGAAAGGCTGTTGGATTCTTGCAGAAGCAAACAGATAGGATGAAGGAATAAAAGTCTTTCCCAATACAAAGAGCTGCTGGTAACTGGACAAAGATTGGAGGGTAAAAGTAATTTATGTTCTGGGTTTTTTCACCATGTAATAGTTGATCATACAGTAGTAGGGGTAATTTCTGTGGGAACTGGACTTCAATGACAGAGGGACAAGAAAAAGAATGGGTTTTGCGTCAGGACTTTTGGTTCATTTATGAAAAACTGGTTTCAATTTCTGAAAATTTTTCCAGGGCAGAAGAAATTTGTAGTAGTCTTTAGGGAAGATGATACAAACCAGCCCTATCTCTTTGGCTGCCATTGAGGTTTGTCTGTCTCCAGACAGACCCTCTCAATCAGCACAAGTCTTGTTCAGGCACAACTGGAATATTCTGTGAATTTATCCAGGATTTCACTTTGGCAGATAAAAAGCTCAGTGGGACAGTTATATGTCAGAAGCATAGTGGTTTAGTTCAGGAAAAAATTAATAATTCCTCCAGAAGGACAAAACTGCCAACAAAATGCACACATAGATGTATTATTAGAGTATTTTAAGAATGGTATAGTATATTAGTACAGAGTGATACTTGAATGGGATATTGCATCACCTTTTCTTCGTGTTTGACTTTGGCACTGATAAGCAAAGTATAACATTAAGAATAACAAAAAGTTGGCGTTATTGGCAAATTCCTTAGTGGGAACAAGTTAAGAGCACTATAGTGTAGCACCATTCATCTGGTAATGTAAGACTGTAAAATTACCCAAATACGAGAAGGCAGAAAACTGTTACCTAAAGCTTTTTGGAAGGAAGGAAATACCGACAGATAGATTTGAGAAGTTTTGTGGAAGGAAGATACCAAAAAATATGAGAGGGAATATGAGTCAGAGGGAATAATAGTAGTTCATGCTGAATGCCAGTTGCTCTCCAGTTATCCAGACTTCACCTGAGCTGTCTAGCATGGGGTGGAATTCCCACCTATCATATTCTGATTAAGTGACATTACTGCATGTGGCTAAAGCTCTTTGAAGATGAGCAAACTAGCACGGCTTTGTCAAAATAATTAGCTTGAAAATAATTGTGCAATTCTCGTTGGTCATAATTTTTATTAGAGAGTTCTTGGAGGAGGAAGTATGCTTCTATACAGGGTCTGTTCCTGGAGACAGTGGGTCAACTCCACCATTTCATGCATTGCTTTGTGTCCAGACTTCCTCTGAAGATGTCTGGTATTGAACAAGCATGATAAGTGAGCTAAAACTGTAAGAGAGCAGGGGCACACGGACTGATGTAAGAGTGAATGTACTGAGGAGGAACATAAGGGTTACAGCAGCAGAGGGGTGGGAGAATGTGGGTGGCAAGGGTGGTGGACAGTCATAACAACTGATAAAAATCAGCAAAAAAACACCAAAAAAAACCCCCAAAAACCAGTGATGGGATGAAAGAGTGGAAACACAGGCAGTCCTGAGGCCCTGAAATGATGTTATCTCAGATAAGACAAGTCAGCAAATTTAATTATTTGCTGATGTTTGGCCAGACGGCTCAGAGCTGTATAAAAAAATCCTTACCCACCACATTGCTCGATAGATCTGGATTTCAAACTATTAATCTATCTTAAAATGCTTATGTTTTCAAAAGAAAGTGATGAATTTAAACTTTTACAGCTCCAGAAAGAAAAATGAAGAGGTCAGCAGTGCAAGAAGGAGACAGAGCTGTTATGAGAAAATTTTTTAAAAACATGCACTGAGGTGAATTATCTAACACAGTTTTGGACATCAGGATACATCTCCGATGCAAATGGCTGAGCCCTGGAATTGAGGAGACAGAAGCTCTGGCCTTGAGATGGGAACCAGACTTCCACAACCTGTTGTTACCTTTCCCAAGGAGGTTGCTCTCTGAAAAACCTCTTTCAGTTGCTGACCTTGGATAGTTTCTGGCTTATCAGGAGAGGAAACCAGTTCCAAAGCATTGAACCCTCCTAATGGATAAAAAGTCAAGGTACCAAGCACTGACGTCTGGAGCACTCTAAGAACCCATACATGTAATTTTAGCTTTGCAACACATAAATGTCAGGATTTTAACTGTTTTTTAATCACACTGAGATTTTCTCCAGAAAATAAGTTATTTCAGAGCACATATATTTTCATGAGTGTAACTACAGAGAAAACAATCTAAATACCGAGAGAAGATTTCTCCTAAGCCTATAAGTCTAGGATTATTGCTGATGTTCTTATTCTCCGTTACTATCCCATTTCACTTATTGGAAAACTAGCAGTTGTATCAAGCTTCCACAAAGAAACCTCATGCAAGCAGGACATACGCAATTCAGTGAGAAATGTCTAGAAGAAAGGAAACCTGTTTGAGAGTCTGTCACAACTGGGGTGACGGCAGGTACATGAAGAGGAATGTGTCTCAGCATTTTACACTGGGTAGTGGCCAAGAAGAGTTAATGACTGTGGCAGGCAGTATATTTGGAATATACTGCTGATTTCTGTGCATAGTCATCCAAAGAGACTCTGAAAATATCCTATGGTACCTGTAATGCAGACATTTTGACAAAACTCAGGGTTCTTCATTTTCAGGAGACAAAAGAGAGGGAAGAGGCAACCTGAGCAAGTGAATAGGAGCACTATTGAAGTCTATACAATCAGACCATCAGACCCAAGAGAGCAGAAGTACCTAACAAGCAGCATCAGGAGATACAAACCAACATGTTAAAAGGGGTACGGTAAATCTTAGCCCAGTCGCTGACGTTGACCATAACCAACATAACAAACCACTAGTCCTGCATGTTCCACTCAAGTGACAAGCCCACCATTTCAGCACCTTAAGGCAACATTGTGCTGAGTGACACCACAAGACCAACAGCAGCAATGTTTGACTGAGCATCACAAACACGATGGCCAGAATTTGATGGCCAAGTACTCTTGGCTTGCTGCTCTCCATGATGCAACATTACAAACTAATACTAATCTGCCAGTGAATATTCTCTTGCTTCAGCTCAGCTGCTCCTGTCAAACTAAGTGAAGTGTAAATGTGATGAGTTTGCTCTAACTTATCTGTTTCTGTTTGTTTTGTTGTTTTTGTTAACTATCTTGCTAGAAATTAATTTCTGTGGGTTGCTATATGCTCACAGGACTGAAGTTTCATGAGAAGTTACTTGAAGAATGTACCAGGACCCAGAGAGAACTTGAAATAATGGGTTGTCCTAAGTTAAGTCACATCCTTCAGAGTCTGAAATGCGTGGTCCTGTCCTCCTGAGACACAGCACAACCTGCTGCGCTGTGTTTGGCTGCTCGGCATACAGGCTCACCCGGGGGATGAGTGTGCAGATGTAACATACCACGAATTCACCTCCACACACCCGACAGCCGGAGCACTGGATTCTTGCATTTAACGTTATTACAGAAAGTGTGCAATAATTAGCAATAAATATCTTTTGAGATCGGATTCTATTTTAACTTGAGAACAGCTTGTCACTGATAGTGTACTACAGCTTTCAGGAAAAGTAAATTGCTGCCGGAATGTGTCTAATTTGCTTCGGGCGAGACTTGCTTCGTTGCGAGAAGCTGGAGCACCGGGGTGCGGAGCACCAAAAGCAGCGTGGTCCAACCGGCTTCCCACAGCCGAACCTGGCTGGGGCGACGCTGCCATCCAGCAGCTCGGACCACCCATCCATCCGGCCCGGCGTCTCCTCGCTGCCCAGAGGCAGCAGCCCTTGCCCTGCCCTGACCCGGACCGGCTGAGGGGCGAGCGCGCTGCTTTCCGCGAAGGGCTCCCCACAGCGCTCGGGGCGCCCACACGGCCTGACGAGGAGCCGCCCGGAGCCGGGCGCCGCTCTCCCCGCTGACGGCCGCCCCGGCCC